>VSWD01000010.1:87351815-87749282 GCA_033119305.1 Pinctada imbricata
GTATTCTATAGGAAGAATTATTCTCTAAATCTTTTATACATATTTCTTTTTTATTCTCATCCAAAACGCGCACTTCTTCGGAACCTATAGGACTAATCTTTCGTCGAAATGATTTCAATGTGTCCTTCCAGTTTTTGGGAATAGAACGCTTTATTATATTTATTTCAGAAATCCAGTTTGTTTTATTGTTCAGTGATTGCAATATTACATTTTGGTCAAAATCTCCATTAACATTCAACATATCTCTTATGTAAATTATTCCAGAATTTATCCAATTTTTGAAAAATAATGATTTTCCCTGGAACGTTATGTTATCATTTCCCCATATTATTTGATTTTGAATTTCCCTACTTGTATTTTCGAAAGGAACATTCGTTTTAAACTTAACCCATGACTTCAAAACATAGAAGTAAAATTCCGGTACATGTAGATCTTTGACATATGGTATCTTATTTATGTTCTTTATATTCATTTTAAAAATTAATGAGTTTTCCCCAAATTTATTAAAATAAAATTTTGGAAGCTGTACCCAGCTAGCTTCACTTTCAGAGATTATTCTTTTTATCCACATTATTCGAAGCATATCAATATGTGACGTCACATCTCTAATTTTTAAACCTCCTTGTTCGTAATCGTTTATTAATACCTTTCTTTTCACCTTGTCTATTTTGTCATCCCATATAGATCGGAAAATCATTCTCTCTAATTCATTTATTTGTAAATCACTTACTGGTTGTACGCTACTGATAAAAGTTATTTTCGGAATGATAAAATTTTGTATCACCACATTTTTACCAATGATTGTGAGTTTTCGTTTTTTCCATTTTTTTTTTTTTTTTTTTTTTTTTCGGGTGCTCAGAATAAGGCTCACGCTATATATCATCAGTTTTGATATAATTGCGTTTCTACTGAAATATAATGTAGTAGTATGATGCTAAAAAGGCTTCTTATCATATAACATAATTTTCGTATTAGTAGTCTAGTAGAAGTTAGTTATCGGTTAGTTTTTTTTAGTCGTGTCGTGTATTTAGTGAAATTCTATCTACCTCTAAGTGTCAATTAACCATATCATCTTTTGAGCCAGTATCATCACAGCACCTTTCATTTTATTTCATTTAATTTATTTTATTTCCATTGAGTATTAATCAGATAACAAATAATACTTTTATTTTCACATATTCATAATCATCGATAACATATATCATAAAAGTATGATTATATTTTCAGTTAGTAAAAGTGGGTACAAGTGCTTTTATAATATTTTGTTCACAACTTTTCATATATATCTTTAAGAATCTTATATTTTTGATATCCAGTCAACTGAAGTTTTTTACGTATTTCATTTTTAAGGAGTAATTTTATATTGATAAAATCTCGCCTTTGATTACTTAAATGGAAGTATTTATAAATGGTAAATCCAATAATAGAAATTACAACATTAATATCATTGTATTCTTCATGTGAGATTTTGTATCCAAAGACAATGTACTTAAGTTTTCGTAAATTTGTTTTAAAATTCAAATCTGTTAGTATGTTAGTTATTGTTAACCATAAAATATCTAAAGATTTCCAATTTTTTATCAATCTATCGATAGAGCATATTTTCTCTTTCCAATTTAAATGATAATTCACTTTTGTATTAGTGCCAAAAATAAAACCTAAAGATTTCACCTGATCAACCCATTTTATGTTTTCATAGGTCCTACTTTTTCCCTTATTTTTCCCCAAGTAAATTCCCTCAGTTTTTGATTTATTTAGTTTCAACCCAGATACTTTTCCAAAATTCTCTACAATGTTTAAGGCAACGGGTACATCTGTTTGTTTCAAAAATAAAGTTGTGTCGTCTGCTAGCTTAGCGATCTTAACGTGTTTTCTGTTCAATTTAAGGCCTTTGATGTGCATATTTGATCTTATTTTTATAGAAAGAATTTCGGCTGCAATAACAAAAATCAGACAAGACAACGGGCACCCTTGTCTTATTCCACGGAATAGTTTATAACTCTCTGTCAACCAATTATTGTTTTTAACACAGGCAGTGATGTTAGAGTACAATACTTTTACCCAATGAATAAAGGATTCCCCAAACCCGAATTTTTTCAAAGTTTCGAACATAAAACCCCATTCAATCGTATCAAAAGCCTTCGTAAAGTCTAAGAAGATAATGCATGAATCTAAATTGAATTTTTCCGAATAATCTATAATGTCTTGAATCAATCTAATATTAAACCCAATGAATCTGTTTTTAATGTAACCATTTTGATCGCTACTTATTATACTTGGCATAACATTTTTTAAGCGTGACGCGAGGGCATATGCAGCTATGCAGCTACCTTATTTTATGCTTGTTCAATGTATATGTCACCAATGTCTGAAATAAATACAGTTTAAACTAATTCCTTTTTATCCAAACATGGCATCTTCCTGTAGACTGCCGTGCAGTTCCGTCCTCGTAGTATGCATCAATCAATCAATCAATCAATCAAATTTTACATCCCTACTGACCTTGGTAATGTCCCAAGATACAATTGTATGAAAATATTTTCAAGCGTTGTGCACTGAATATTCCAGTTGAATTTCTATAGGATTATTTTACGTGGGTGGACACTTAACAACTGTGACGATAGGAGTCCTTGATGTGCCCTATCTGAATCTAATCGAAGACAGCACCATGTCCTTTAGAACTGTAAACTGTTCTTATTTCTCGGAAGGTTGAGTATGAGTTCGCTTAGAATTCGTCGTTCTTCAAGCTTTTGATATTCATTTCAAAAAGGGATTTTTTCCCGAATATTCGTAGACCCCTAATCTAAAGTTGTATTGTTTGTAACATCAACTTGAATTTAGAAGGTTTAAAGATAAATAAGAATATACTAAGTAGGAGGTTTTCGCGTAAGTCATCATTTGAAACGATGTAGGAAGTCACTGTCCTAAATCAGCTGGTTTTATGTTTAAATTGTGATATTTGCTAATCATGCTAATTGTTCTGTGTGGTATTGAAGTACATTTGAGGATATGGATGCTGGAGTGTCATGTTGCGTCTTGATGCTTAATATTCCCTTCCTTTTTATGTCGCCTGTGAAGCATAGCGGCACTTAGGGATCACTTTGTCTGCTGTCCGTCTGTCACACTTTGGGTGTCACAGCCAATAACTTTTGATTTGTTAGTTATAGGGCTTTGATATATCACATGTATAAGACCCTTCTTCACATACCATTGGCAATATCTTTTGATTGGTTAGTGATAGGGCTTTGAAATTCCACACTTGTATTCCTTGTGACTAGACCTCTCTAAGTATTCCATAATTCTTGTAACCTTTTGACCTTGACCTACATATTTGACCTACTTATTATAAAAGTTAAGAATAGTTTTATCTTTTGATTGGTAAGTGATAGGGGTTTTATATTTCACATAAATATTCCTTGTAAAAAGACCTTTCTAAACATACCATAATTTTTGATTTAGTGACCTTAACCTAGACATATCACCTGCTTTTGCAAAGAAATTAAGACTAGTTTGATCTTTTTATTGGTAAGTGATACGGCTTTATATTTTACACGTGTATTTCTTATGATGAGACCTTTGCTTTGTTACCCTTTTTTTAATGTAGTGACCTTGACATGGATGACTGACGCTCTTTTCTGAAGCTGGAGAATGACCATATTTTTAATTGGTACGTAAAATGTCTGATATTTCACATATGAATTTCATTTGACAAGACTTTTCTACTGATACCAATAGTTTGAAGAAAGTGACATTGACCTACATATTTATCCACTTCTAAAAAATAAGCCGTTTCGCAGGCCTTGGATTTCAACGATATTTTCTATATATTTAAGAAATAAAAAATGACAAGCCGGGCTCTATTGTCTCATAATGCCCGAGCGTCCTCAGCCAATCACATTTATTACCGAGCCGCGTCAGCGGCGAGGTGATAAATATGATTGGCTGAGGACGCGAGGGCATTATGAGACAATAGAGCCCGGCTTGTCATTTTTTATTTCTATTCTAATGATGACCAAACTTAGATCTTTCGATTCTTGGTAAAAACCAGTTCCTGTCGGTTTATCTGCTTTCAGAAAATGGGTAGGCGTGGCTTATCGCTACAGGGCCTATATTGGAGAATAGAGCCCGGCTCGCGTCTGTTGTCTTAAGGAGGTATTGAACACTTGGACGCCAAATTCAATTTTTCTAAAAATTTCTGAAATTATATATATCTTGTCTGTCCTTGACTATACAAACTAACATTTGATTCTATCCACAGGAAAATTTTCTACGAGACTTTGAAATATGCATTAGTAGACGTTTTCGTGAATTTCTTGATGACGTCATAATATTGAAAGTGTCATTCCAGTTCTCGTAAACCTATTGGAAATTAATTTTGATTTAACTTCCAAAATAACCATAAATATATTGCACTTACGTATGGAAAAGATAAAATGAATTGTGTTTTAAACATAGGCAGGATACTTGAATAAAAGATTACACTGTCGCTAAAAAATTGCAATTTCGGGCCAATTTAATGTAGTTGCTAGTTAATTATTAGGAATCCTGTGGATGAATCTTTGTCAAAAACTATCAAAATTATCAAGAATGTCCAGAGATGATTTCATGATAAAATGGGAAAAATTGAATTTAGGATTAAAATATTACAAGGCTTTATATTTTCCAACTTTTTCTTCGAAAATCGTCCATTTTCAATGAAGTGACATCCGCTTTCCAATAACGTAAATTTGTCAACAAATACACTGTAATGAAGCTTTAATTTTCTTTTTTTATACATGCTAAGTTTCAATACAATACGTTTATTAATAATGTTTTTATTGCATTTTGAATGCGAAGGTTTGTGACGCCATTTTTTCCCGATTACGTCGAAATGACGTCGTGGTTTGCTCATGGATAAAACTCCCAAAGTCCTAAATTTCGAAAATCGCCATAATTTCTTCAAATGACGCCGGAAATTATTCAAACTTCATCAGGATACTCAAATGCGTATATCAATCAAAGTATCAAATGTTTTAAGGGAGTTAAGACTGTACTTTTCCTAGGAAGCGAGAAAGCAAATTGTGCCGCCGCCATCTTGGTGTTCAAACCCTCCTTAATAGGGAAAAAGAATCAAGCCATATTAGAAATTATGATAATTTTACGGTCTAATCTTCAGATTGAATATGATTCCCCTATGGTTTTTATTCACCCACCTCATCACCTCAAAGATAAAACGTAGAAGCATTTGTTGGCTATATCAATAACTCTGATCTCATGTCCTTTAGATGCTGTCCTCGTGAAAATAACTGTCAGGTATTAGATGGATATTCATCTTAATTAATGCGGTATCTTGGATTCAAATCGATTACATTCTGGTCTGTTTCTACGTTTCATCTTGTTAACGATGTAGGCATATTGCTACGTGACACGTCGGATACCATTGATATACTGATACGCCACTGACAGTAAGTACACAAATATCACCAATTTTAAGCATACATTTGTAAGATTCATTCTAAAAGCAGAGAAATGTTTGATCAATTTAAGAATAAATGAGTACAAGAAATCTTTTAAATATTGTAAATTCTTTGCGCTAATACAATAAATAAATTTTAAGATCTTTCGAGTAACATACATGAATTTGTCAATTCGAGGGAAAATCTCATATGAAAGAGGATACTTTTTAATAAAACTGTTTGTTTCTTTAACGAGATATCACACGCGTTTCAGTAGCCTCCCTTAGTCGAGAATTTGTAAGAAATCTCCACGCTGAAGATTTCCGATTTTCGTAACTTAAAATGTCTTGATGTTCTAGCTTTGTTATAATCGCTCAAACGGCAAGTCGATCCAATATCTCAGAGGTAGAGCTCTTGTCCACCGTACGGGAAGCCCGCGGTTCGAGCCTGAGCGTAGTGGTAGTAAATAGAATGTTATTCGTATCTAAGTTTTTTTTTCTTTGCAAAGTAATGGTAAGCCTAGAGTGACCAACAATAGTCAATTTTTTGCTGAAATTGAACTAACAAATGTATTTGAAAATTTTGTTAAGACTTTTATACCTGCATACATATGTCGTATTTATTCAGAAATAAGTCAGGTGTCAGTAAATTGTTTGAATGTAGAGAAACGTATAACATAGTTACCCATATGGTACATGTAATATCATTACACATGTTCACATACTGTCGTGTTATCACACAAAATCTGTATTCGGCTCTATTTATTTACATATTGACATCTTTGTGAGTGAAGGAACACTAATTTGATATTTCAAAAAGATGATGATATAAATTTGGATGCTTTTGTCTTTGGTCACATAGTAAAGAAAGATAACTCGAACTGCACTTTTAATTTTTTACATGATAATTTACACATTCAGTCAGATTTTACAACATATGACGTGGTCATTGAATGATTTCTTTCTATAAGAATTTGCACAATATGTTGAGGGAATCATATGTGAAGTTTCATTTGAAAATCTTGGGCTGAAAAAAATAATATAGCCAAAAAAATGAGCATTTCCATTACAATCAATGGATGGCTAAAAAGTCTGATCAATTTCAAAATCTCAAAATTTTGGATTTTGGATGGTGACCTACTAATATTGTCCCTTACATCTGAATTAAACTAGGAAATCAGAATTATGCTCTTTTTCTGAAAATAAGTGCTGTATAACACGAAACGTGTGATATCACCTTAAAATGATTTATTTTAATAACCAAATAGAGTTAATTGTTAATTCTTATGAAACGGCATATGGTCGAACCGGCATAGCATGCATGTAACTTCGTGCTTGCGATATGGTAGAAAGTACAAAGTGAGTTCTAGATTTTGATGACACAGTGGACCGCAGCTACAATCCGTGACGTAAAATTCATGGGAATTAACGACGTAATCATGTAGTAAGATAATATGAGGAAAAGCATATTAGAGCCCGATCAATCCAGATACCTGGCAGCTTCTCAAACCCGGTCCCTGAATTTTTAGTTTGAACGATTGAAAATTCGTTTTCTTTTGAAAATCGTTGATCCGCTAATGCCATGACTGACATAAATAATGTTTGTGTAATGTCAAGAGCTGTCAGAGAACATTGGATAACGATTATTTGTATAAAAAATTTATGAGGTCATCATTTGATTTCATTTAATAATGATAATATCTCAAAGACAGGGGGTGATACCCAGCAAGACCCACTGTAAATTCCACAGCAAAACACGACCATAAACATATCAACGACTTCATGAAATCTGGTCATCCGATTAGCAACGTGGTGGATTGTTGATTATATCCGGATGACCTGCGGACTACCCTCATCTCCAATTTATCTGGTAAGCAAGGGGATTCGAGGAATGCATTTAGTCACCATAGTACATATACTGAACACTCCATAATACATTTTGAAATGTCTTAAGGGTTTCCAATCTGTTTTTCCATAATGCAATTCTTCCATTATGACCGTCAATAACTACCTCCTGCGAAAGAACGGCAGAAAAAAAGGATAAACTAACAATGAAAGATGAGACTAATTACACTCGATTGTTTCGATAAACATGGAATTAATTCAATATCCCTTTGGAATTCGACCAAAATAAGTAACAAGGCCCCATGAAAATAGCATGATGAAATTTACATCTGTTAACACTGCGTCAGGCTACACGATACAGAAGATCGAATTTCATGTGATCGACTGACCATTCGTAGCTTGTGTTAGGCTGTTTGGTGGAGACACACCCTTATATACGTACATCAGCTTTAACAAATACATGATAAGATGATGCAAGGTATGAGAAAGGTTTTACCATATATATAGGCTATACCTTCTTCACATTTTATCTTGCACGCATGTACAAAATGGGTGTTTGAAACTTGAAATTGAAAAATTAGAGAAAGTTCAAATCAGTACAGGTAGAATAATTACAGGCTTACTAATTTTTGCGAAAAGAGTATCTATTTACAGAGATGATTTTTGTCTCAAATATCTATTTATATTAAGACTAAAATGTATCAAAAGTTTAATTGACGAAACTTGTGCACAAATGCCATTTTGGAGTAAAATTTGCAAAAAAAAAAAAGAGAAAAAATCGCTGAAAAATGGAAAAGCGTTATAAAAACAAACATTGTAAAAATCAAAATGATTTTTGTGTCATAACTTTCATTTATGCAAAGACCAATATGTCAGCAAAGTTTATGACAAAATCAGTGCATTGCATTTATGTGCCATTTCGGGGGGGGGGGGGGGGGGGAGAGTGCAAAAAAATCTGAAAAATGAGAAAACTCTATAAAAACAAAAGATGTCAAATATTCAAAACAACTGTTATGTCAAAGAATTTATCTATGCCAAAACTATTTAATATATGTCACAAAAGTTTATTTCTGAAATCAGTGCATAAGTATTTTTGGGTTAAAACTGGAAAAAAATCGCCGACAAATGGAAAACAAATTCATAAATTCAAATATTCAAACCATAAGTAGTTGATTTCGCTTTTATGTATGGGATATCATTCAACCAAGAAGGCAACATTGACTCTGTCATGAACTCCAATCACAATTGTATAATTTGGGGGGAAATGTGGAAAAAAATACAGAAAATTGGAAAAAAAGATCAAACCGAAAAGAGTTTGCATCAAAAGAATTTTGTTCTTGTCTTTAACTCTATATTATTATAAATGCAAAATTACTCTTGGTGGTTGATGGAGGCAATATCAAGTTACCCGGAGTATTCGTAGATGAAAGGTGGAATTCATGATGATGGTCCAATCGAGTCCTGTAGCTGATAAATGTACGCTAAATTATTGTAATATCGGCGCGTGCAGCTAATCATTAAAACCATCCTCATACCAAAATTAATACAAAATCTCATTAAAGTATAACTCGTGCATCTGGTACCTTTGATCAAATTAATTTATCCTTAATGAGCAAAAGTGTTTTCTCCAGGTAGGTTAGATACCCAAAGCGTTGTTATATACCGTACAGTGACGATCAATCAATACCGCGCCGGTAACTTTTCTTAATTATCTATGATAGGAAAAACGTCACCATGACAACGCCTGAAAGTAAACCAGTGAAGACAATGAGCGGACATTACAGGTGACAATGAAGGGAGACATTATCTACGTGTACTTATATGATCAAAGGTACGTAACTTTATCTTCTTTTTCACGTGAGAAACAAAAATGTCGTCCCTGCATACCATTTCAATACCAATTTTCCATCGTCCTGTAATTTTCAACCACGTGTATATTTGAAAAGGAAGTTATCTCTGAAGATTAAAATATTAGTAGTATACATTTTTTTAAAGACTTGAATGTATCACATAATTTTCCATCTTTGTGTCTCAAGTGGGGTAGTGACAAGTGGGGTAGTGACGACTAGATTTCTCGGTTTTGTGAATGGATTATTCTTTTTAACCTTCTACTTATATTTTAAAATAGAAGAGTACTGAAACTTTAAAAAATTGCTGACTGCTATTGTTAATCATATTTATTGAATGTTGCACTATTACAGAATGGTAAAGATATATATATAACAAGCACAGATTTATATTGATTTTTGTTCACAGAAATTGAACAAAAAGAATCAATGATACTGAAATGACACACCGAACAAGAGTTGTTATTATTCTCAATTCCTGAAACAATTAGTATCATTTTCATTTGTTTCTCTGTTCACGTATTGACACTTATGTTTCTTCACACGTATCTTTGATATTCCCCTAATTTTAAATTATAGTATGTTTATTTCAATCAAGGATTCTGACTATTCCGTCGAAATCATTTCTGTTGTTACGATGTCTTTCCTTTATTCTTCTTCTTATTATTTTTCCATATTTACCAAGAAGATTTATTTCCAAACTTTGATTATCAAACAATCTTTTTTTACAAAATAATTTTACAAAAATAGAGTATGCCAAATATATACCTATTTTGAAAATCTTTTCTGGATTCAAAATACGTATTTTTATGAAACCACAGAGATTCATAAAGGAAGTCCTCCTCGGTTCACGTTGCAATGCAAGAGTCATCCATGATAATCATGTAATCCCTGTCTGTGTACTTTTCACATCTTTTTTACTACTTTATCTTTGGAAATAAATTGGAATCGTACGAATTATTTTTCTGTATTTCTTTTGATATATTTCATAGAAATAATATCACATGTTTTAAATTGTACAATTAACTTGAATTTTAATAAAGTTACTAAATACCTGAAACTTTTGGCAAGATTTTTATGAAAATAGACAATGGTCTGCAGCCATATGATTTTGAGAATTTTTGATTCCTTGATTCTACAGTTCACATTTCTTTGCAGGGTGTCTATTGCTTTGTAGCATATGATGGGGGCGGCGGGAACATCAAAAGCGGAAATCGTACAGGCAATCATAGAAGGAAGTCTGGATGACCTACCAAATCTACCATTGCGAACCATTAAAATATACGTTAGCTCGAACTTCTCAGGTATTCTGTTTTCATGAACTATCAATACATACCTTGTACTATAACTAACCCATGGTTCTCTATATGATATGGTATCAATATCACTTTGAATCAGATCATCTATCATTATGAAAAAACAAGACGAACGCAGGTGTAAAATTTTGAAGGATATCTTCAACAGTCAGTGCTATGTTGACTGGAAGAATTATCGCCCGATGTTCGGAGGACAGACGGTCAGGAGTCTCAGGACAATGTTTTTTCTCATGCAGTTAAGACGACCCACCGATGAAGTCCAGTCTCTTCATTTATATAGTTCGCAAATGATTTACAGTTGTACAGCTGATTTATTTTCTATATGCTAGAAGACTTTTTTAAGAAGAACATTGTGTCAATTACTATGATCAGAAAATAAAAACAGTAGACTAATGTCCCATACGATAATTAATCGATTCATCAAAAGTTGTTTTATTTCCTAATGAATGTACCATGTTAAAAAGAATACTTTCCGAAGTAATAATGATAAAAGAAATCGAGAATGGAAAATTGGTGACATATTGTTTTAGATTTCGAGTTAGAGAGATCCATTCTTCAGAGAGATGTTGTACCGGACATACAGAATTACTGTGTTAAATACGGACTGGATGTCGTATGGTTCGACGTCCATCACGGTAGTCAAGTTGACCATGCAGTTGATGCCCATGCGTTTAACTTACATATGACGACCATAAATGAATGCTACAGAGAATCGGGAGGCACGTTTTTTGTGGTGAGTTGTCCCGTAAAATTGTCAAAAATTGAATAGAAGGTTTGTCAACAACCCCGATGAATTTTCAAGAACTTTGAAGTATTGCATAAAATCCGTATCAATAGCAATAGTATTCTAGCTAGGGAAAGAAAAAAGACACCATTCATACAGATACGCATAAAGATAATAATTTGATGATCGATTGTAATAGATGAACATTTCATGAGGAAAATACAAAAAATAGATTACTTTTTCCAGTGCTTGATCGGAAACAACTACGGCGAGTGTCCGCTTCCTGTCACAATTGAAGAATGTGAATTCAATCATATCAGAAATGAGGCATTTGAGGCCGGGAAAGGTACGCATTTGAATTGATAGAGCCTTTTAATTTGTTCAAATGTTAAATGTTAAAATTCAATAGCATCATTTAAGAACAGATAAATTTGCAGCATGGACCAGACAAGCACGTTTCGGGTACTTAAACCGGCGCCGTGGGTATAAATAGAAATGGGCGGAGCGAAATTTGAAAATGTCGGCTTTTCCTCGTCACTGACCCTCAATCTAAACAATGTAATATGGCCAAAAAGTTATAATGTCCAATAATGTACAGAAAGACGTAGCAGGATGGGTGGGATATGATGCTACAGGATCCACGTTTTATAAATATTTAGAAATTTTGTCAACAGAAATTTTCGAATGCGATGAAGAGACAAACGATCAACTGAAGTTGATCGAACTTGGCTACATGTGCCCTCGGGGGATCCTTGTCCACCAGCAGTGACACTCACCAAGTAGTGCAAATGTTAAACGTCTTCAAATTCAATAGCATCATTTAAGAACAGATAAATTTACAACATGGACCAGACATGCGCGTTTCGGTTATCTTTACACAAGACTAGTTTATCCAGACATCACATCTCTTCTTCTACGTTTGAATATGCTCAGTATTGAATTCTCTAGCAGCCCCAAGATGACTTCAATCTCCACACATTTCTTTTTTTTTCTTTGATTGGCGATGCTTCATTTTAAAATATACTTTACTGAAATATTGTTCTCCTCAATCTAGATATAAGACTGCTTGATGATTGGTACGTACGCGATGACAACAACATCCCTCCCGTATACACACTACGACCTGTATCACACAAATTTAAAAGCTTCTATCGTGGGTAAGTTTTACTTTTCATACATGTATAATGCTTAAAGTTTGTTACTAGCATGTTCTTTGGTATAAATTGATGGTCTTTATCCTTCATGTTTATTTAACGCTTACTTATCACTCAAACAAAATATGAGTTGAAAATAGTGTTATCTACAGATTACGAGAAATGGCAGCTAAATGTCATTAATTTTTTTTTCTGAAAATACCTTTATTCAGGGCTGATAATTGTAGTAGTGATCACCAGCTGGACGTAGAAGCTTGGACATACACCTACAACACGTTACTGGACATTGTCCAGTACGGTGCCCAAGTGGCTCACAGCGAGGGTCATATCAACCAAGTACATCTCATGAAGCAACAACGATTCTTCAATTCTGGTAACTTACTGTCATCATTCATAGCTAAATACATGTATCATTAATGAGCGAATGAAAGTCAAAACAAGAGCCGAAACCAGATTCCAAAAACCACAATCTGAGGGCTCACGAAATTTTGGGGAAAAATACAAAACAGAACTCTCTCACGCAAATGAAAATTTGGACAAACAGACGGAGACAATGTCACATCTGCACAGAAGCACGAAGGACAACTAATAAACTATCTCCAGTGCAAGTGCGGAAGGCATTGTAGAATGCATTGTAGGTAGCGCTATCAAAATGCGTCATTAACACATGAATCATGTTACATATCTAATGTAAGTATAGCATCAAAGTACGATGGACCAAAAATGATAAGCCCATCCCAATTTATGTCTTAATGTTACCCGAATTTTCGCTGATTGGCGACGGAATGACCAGAAATAATCGTAAATAGTATCTAAATGTCAATTCTAGAAGATAAGAAAGATGGTTGATTAGAAAGATCGAAAGTTTTTATCTCAATGTGTATATGTGAAAAGAAAAGAAAAGAAAATGTAAACCTTAAAGCAGCACATTCCGCCTTCGGACGAAAATATGCTTTATAAAAAAGATATAGGGCAATTCTCTATTTTTCCTGGATAGTAGAAGTTATAAACTTTCCGTTAATACCAAAATTGTGAACCAAAGGTCCTTGAAGTTATCAAAATAAATGAAATTAAAAACGATTTTTTGTGGCGCCACAAAAATTGCCCATGTTTGGGATAGACCAGCCCTCACGCGTGCGCGATACGGCTCGTCGTGTTATACAAATCAAAACAAACATGGCGAGTAGCGTACACTCTCAACAGAAAAGAGGGAAAAACTTACTGATACTCAGATTTGGATAGAGAAAGAAGAAAAAGAAGACAGAGTGTGAAAGAGCAATATGGAAAGTATATATTAGAGACCAAATGCATATATAAAATTCGGTGAAAATGAATTGAATCTCGTCCCACACCACGAAGTAGCTGGACAAGTAAGTCAGATTAGACAAAATCGGTCCTAAATCGTTTGATACACATTATTTTATCGTTACTGTTTGATATGACGTGTGAAAGAAACATACGATGTCTATTTCACCTCTCTTTGCTTAGAAGAATCATCGAAATAGCCCACTAAATCGGTACATTGTTCTTCTCGGAGCTCTCCTGCTCATTAATATTCATGAGGAGGCGCGGCTACAACTGAAATTTTGAACGGCCGTATCTCTCGAACGGGGGAGGTTTCGGATATGATACTTGGTACACCGATGAATGACCATAACATGGAACAATCTATGTTAAGATATATGTATTACAAGTAATAACCCCTTTTCATCCCGAAGTCGGAATGTGCTGCTTTAAATATTCCTACAAGATACATCAACATGTATATATACGTCTTCTTTCCAGTGTTGGAGCAAGAAGTTAGACAAGCACTTACTAATACAAACGAAAGGTGCATTTTTGTCTACAGGAATATTGGTAAGAAAAATCTCCGGGTTTCTGATAAAAAACGAGGGTTTTATGTTGGTTATACTTATAAAGACATCATTTGACTTCCTTACCTATTGGTTTCTAACTTAGAACAATTCAATCTACAATAAGTTTGTTTCTTTATTGTGTATTAAATGAACAATCGTAAATGGAAGATAATTTTCTAGGTCTATAAAAAGAAGGATAAATAATGGTGCTGCATATAATAGTCATCTTATGAACGTTCACAAAGACATTTTAGTTAGAAAGATTGGGAAATAAACTACTGAGATAGACTTTATACTGTGATTTGTCTTACACTAATGCAAATGTACTTGTTTTATTGACTTTGGCTACACTAGCTTAGCTTAGCTCATATTCCCTGGAATCATCTGACATTTAGCATTAGTGGCTCTTGTCACCAATATTTCCAAATAAAGTACTAATAACGATAATGTTTACGAGTCAGGTTATCTACAGAAATGAGTCAGTTTATAATAGAAATAATCAGTTGCATAAATGTATTATAGAAATTTGAACTCTTAAGCAAAGGTTAATATGAAAGCGTTAACTTGCTATTCGAGATGATGATACATGAGCAAATGAAGTACCCTCTCTGGTTTCAATCACGTAGCTTCTATCTGTCTTAACTTTCCAACAAAGCAATATATTATTACAATATTATAACCAGTAAATAATCAAGTAATTGCATTAATGAAATCCTACTTCGACAATCTTGTAAAAGAAAAAGAACATTATGTAATATATCTATGCCAGTATTTCATGCATGACAGGACAACTTACAGTATTCTTCGACCAGTTTTTTTCAACTTCAATGAAAATGAAGTGTTCAAGATTTCCTGTCAGAGATAAAGCATTCTGGACAGACATTGACTAGCGAACCAAAGACCAAAAGAATATATACAACTCGTGTCAGTATTTCCTTATTCCCACTGAATATTACGACAAGACACGAAAAATAGCCACACCGAATGAATCAGCAAGCATTCAAAGTCGGCACAACGATACAGTGAAACTTGAATGATGAGACATGTATATAAATTGAGTGATGCCAGTGTGTACCCGTCTCTGACGAAGACGGTCATGTGCGAAAAATTGGATGAAAATAATTTGGATGATTGAATTCTGAAGAACTTCTGTGTTGGTTTGGTGTGTTGGTATTTTACTGGGTCAAAAGCATAGGCCATTAGGACGGACATCATCCCTCACTCACTATTACGTTAATAATTACGCAAAATTCCTTCATATATTCTATAACGCAACTAGATGACAATTAATTATTCTTTTTATAAAACATTGTTCATGAAAACTAAATGGTCGATTCTATGGGTTGTGAACCATTGATTTAAAACAAAGGAGGGGATATCCAACAACACAAGGTTGTAGCACCCACAGCAACATCCCGAAAACACCCAATGCAAAAACACAAAGCAGACAAGCACAAAGAGACGCGTTAGGGAGAAGGAACGTCAACGCACAACACAGAAACATCAAACACAAAGGACTACACATAAACCAACGAGACCAATGGGCAACCGGTGCCGACTTAGGACGGCCATCTGCCACGGAAATAGCAGAAGGTATGGTTATCCTGGATTACGTGCGCACAACCCTCCCACTTTTCCGATTACCCAGAGGTCTCGAAGAACGTACAATTGTGGTGTAAAACGACCTCTTCACTGTCAGATGACCACACACAAACAAGACCGCAAAACGCAGGGGCCAGAGCAACACAGATGAATATGTAAATGGATATAAAAAGAGGGCGAACGTAGTACAATCCGTGCTCTGCCGCCGCGAGCTCATGTATGTTATCACCCGAGGAGTCCGACTGACATTCAGAGAGGACAGGTGGTCGGGGCCCTGTCTTCTCTAAAGAGGTTTGGACAGGGCCCGTCATGGAGTCCCGTCGTCACAGTCAGTTAGAGTGCAAGTTTTAAGAATGCGCTTGTACAAGACTATAGATTGGTCAAGTACCAAGCCTAGTGTCCGCCTGGTGACATTAGGATCATACCCACGGTATAAAAGGCGTTTGATGATTCTGACGCATTTTCGATAGTGATGTTGTCTATCGTTGATCCTTCTTATCTTGTTAATAATGTCACCATAAAATGCAGGTTGTGAAATACCCAAAGTAATATACTCTGTTGCCTGTATTAATTAAGAAACTGAATTTTAAAACGGATATAAACTTTTTTACCAGAGAACCTGTCAATATAATTGATTATTTACTTACTTATTAGAGGAGTACGCCATCAGCAATGAAGTTCCTAGAGGCAGAAACAGGAAAACTAAAGAAGATAATGCAAGACAAATACGCTTAAAACATTTGAAACAGTTGATTGATACTCGAGTCAAATCGTCAAATATATTTTCATTCTGCATTCCATCGCAAAAGTTCGCCAAACGACATGGAAAGGCAAGACTGCAATCATTACCTAGAAAATATATCTGCAGCCATTGCCACAAAAATCAAGGACCAGGTAGACCATACAGAGAAAGCTAATCAAACATTCCATTCCTCTGATTTAGGCCGACTATATCTTGAGTCACTTCTTCATCTTGACTTCTGCAAAAAGTCTTTTTCGAAATTCAATGGGACCGGTTTGGAGAAAGTTTTGTCAAAAACCCAAATGATGTTACTGAGCGAATCAAAAGGTGAGCATTTCGCCATAATTATCAAAGGATGTAAGCATTCTGGGAAAACAATGTTTGCATGCAGAGTAAGCTATCGCGTGAAAGAGCTTTTTGGAAAAGAGACTTTGCTTATCACGCGATTTGTAGGACTTACTCCAAAATCTATGGACCCTGAGGAAGTACTGAGGGACATCTGTATGTTGTTCAATAATGTATTAAATCAAAATATTGTGATAAAGAATTACGACTTTGGAAGCTTAGTGAGTTACTTTCATGGTTTGCTGAATCGAGTGTCAAGGGGTCATAGACACATAGTGCTCATACTGGATGGCATTGACAATTTCAAACAACTGAAAGGCGTCGAACTGAATTGCTTGATCGACTGGTTAAGTGCAAAGCTATCTCCGAAATTCCACATGATTCTAACATATCGAGATGAACGAAATCCTGACAATATAACGCATAAACTGGAACGCAAAAATTCTCTTTCAAAATGCATGATAAGCCTGCCAGAAGTGGTCGAATGAAAGGTACAAAGAGGTGCTAGTTCGAAGTCTTTCGATGCAAAACAGGAAAATTACTAGAGAGCAAGAAGTCGCCGTACTCAAAGTTCTTAAGGCGCAAAATGACACGAGCATGCGTTTGGATCAAATTGAACCATACCTGCTCAGCTGGCACTCCTATAGCACAACAAACTGTTCTGGTCTCCCATCTTCAATGACGGAGGCTGTCCATCAGGAGCTAGACAAACTTGAACAGTTGGTTGGTAAAACAATTGTAGGAGGAATTGCAGGTTACATCACACTATCGCAACATGGTCTCAGTGAGATGGAATTGCTGGATATTTTGTCATGTGACAACAACCTCGTCGGAGATGATAAACCCCGAAGTTGTCAGACATGGCTTCGATTTCCTTGTACAGTTTGGCTTCAACTGAAACATGGGTTTGGTAATGATTCAAGTATTCTTAAATGATAATTTTATTAACAATTAAAAAATTCATTTTCAGAAAAGTGCTTGAGGAGTATATCAATCTCTTTAACAATAAATCTTAACATTATCTTATGAAAGACAAATATCATATACGAAACATTTACCGAATTCAGAAACAAAACTTAAAGGGTAAAGAAATATATTGCACGTGTAAGAAGTTTTTTTCTTTTACTATTTCATAACTTTTAAAGAAAATGAATGATGATACTTTCTTTATTTTTGCAGGTAATCTGCTAATGACTAGATTTCCTTCACGGCAAACGTCTTTTGTGGTGGTCAAGTAGCATTATAGAGGACACAGTTCGATATCGTTACATGAAGAACAGTGTTTCAATCCACGATCAACAACAAGAAATAGCACATATCTTCTCTGAAACATGGTTAAATGGTAAACCTTATGTCAGTAAGAAGGGAACGGAATGTGCCTGTACCGAGGTTTCTCGTTTGGTTTGCCCACAGCCCCTGCTCTACAGTGAAACTCGCTATAATACAAGAAGAATAAATGAACTTTGGCTCCAGCTTTTACAAGCAGGTTGTATGTAATTACATGCCATTTAGATATGTAGGTTTTTTTTGGCTGAAATCGGCTTTAAAATACTCCTCGGATACAATGACTTTGGCATTATGTTGGTAAATGAGACTTTATATCTTATCGTTTCAGGTGACATTGAAAATTTTAAAAGCAATACACTTTGCAACTTCGAATACCTACTAGCCTTGGCACATTCCTCTTCAATGCCAACTCTTCTACGAAGCTTCAAACAGACGATGTTGAACATGCTTGACGCCGAGATATACTTACTGTACAATAGTCTAGAAGCTTCTAGGTCTGTTCTCACACTTTACCCAACTCAGCTAGCTACAGAAGTCATAGGTCGACTCAAACAATTGCAAGGTACTTGCCTTTTTTCTCTGTATGCTAAAATTATTACGTTTCTTTCTTTCATTTTGAAAAGTAAGAAAAGTATGAAAAGTAACGAAACATATAGCCATGTCATTCAATATTTCAGGACACTTCCCTAATTATATACAACAGCTTGTTCGCCAATGTATGCAATGGTGTGACAACTATCAGAAAGCTCTTTTTGTGCCTCTTACGTCATGGCTGCCCAATCCACATGTGTCTCACGTGACCTCTATCGACAACTTGGACGGCGGTTGTATCAGTGTGCCTTTACAAAACAATCAACATGTGGTTTCTTCATATGGATTACAGGACATTGCAGTCTACCACGTCCCCTCCAAGAAAGTGATAAAGATATTTTCAGGACATCATGGAGCAATCAGGTCATTGTGCCTGTCCAATAATGGGCAGTTCTTTGTGAGTGGATCTGATGACGGGACAATCAGAATCTGGAAGATAACAGCAGCTTTATGTGTTGCTATAATAAGGTAAGTTTATGCTTATGTCCGCCTGATCGTACATTTTCAGAGATAAAACGTTCTGGGTCAAAATTTGATGATACATTTTCGAACATCGGTATGACTTGAAACAGAACTTTTAAGATTTCTTCGGCAAAATAAGCGACTCGTAAATCCTTCCATCTTTACTTATTGTAGATGAATAGGTAGGAATACAAATTAAAATCACTAAAATGGCCTTTATGTCAAAATAACAAATTTGTTTAGCGTAGGTACCGCTGAGCAACGAAGATTGAATACTAGTACTTGAAACAAAATTAATTGTACACCTCATTAAGAGTACCCTTTTCTACCACGGAGTATTCATGGTATAATCTTTTTCGAAGACTATGAATCATTTCCCTTTGGAGGTCTTTATGATTACGATTTCCAAAATTTGGTTACTCAATGTTTCAGAGACCACTCTAGGGCTGTTCTTTGTGTCACTTTGTCTCATGAAGATGACCTACTATACAGCGGTTCTGAGGACACCACAATACTAATCTCCAAGGTTTCCACTGGGAGACGCCTACATGTCCTTGAGGGTCACAAGAAAGCCGTGACGTCTCTTAGACTGAATGCAAGCGGGACAATGCTTACGTCTGGTAACTCTTGTTTTAAACACTATATGAATTACTTCTCGTGTAAATATATGATGTTTGTATAGAAAACCTTAGTGTCTTCAAAAGTCGGTTGTTAATTGTTTTCCTTCATCATTTTTTTTCATTTTTAATAGGAAGTACCATCTCGTGTTAGACCATAGAAACACACATACTGCATGTAGTTTTCTTAATCAATTACAGCTTCCAGAGATATGAAGATCATTGTATGGTGCCTCGAAGACCTGTTACAGTTGATGTGTATCTATGACGGACTTCACACTCCTATACTCTGTATGGACTTATCAATGGACAATACTTTCCTTCTCGTTGGTAAGTTTGAATCATTTACTTGAAGAAAACTTTAAATTGAAACTGAAATTGAGAGCTACCTCTGTGTACGGAATAGAGTGCTCACTTTGTGGATTGATTTATGTGGGCGAAACCAAAGGCCAGCTCCGAAAAAGAATGTCAGGACACCGGTCAAAAATAAATAATAAGGGAAGTCAACTCCTTTACCGACATTTTGACCAGGCGGATCATTCTGTTTTATCTATGAGAGT
This sequence comes from Pinctada imbricata, assembly GCA_033119305.1. Taxonomy (NCBI): domain Eukaryota; kingdom Metazoa; phylum Mollusca; class Bivalvia; order Pterioida; family Pteriidae; genus Pinctada; species Pinctada imbricata. Next base: position 87,372,198 of record VSWD01000010.1, read on the forward strand.
CAGAATCCTGGAGAAAATATATCACCCCACAAACAATCCCAATTTGAGCACACCTCTCCGTCGCAACAGAGAAGAGTTCTGGATAAAAAATCTTAACACTGCAGCGCCCTATGGGTGCAACGATAACATCAGCACTATAGGAAACTTAACAAGTCCCGGTTGTCAATCGGTAAATGTGACTAGCTTATTCAACAGATCACAAAGAAGACCTCGAAGTCATGGCATTCGAAAATATAATAGGCCTGAGATACATAGTTTCTCCTTCGATGACTTGGTTCCATTTTTGAATGAGCCTCTAGGCCTGCATTATATTCGTACCAAATTATACTCTGTTCCTTTACGGAAGTTACACGAAATCTACGATTATACGAAGGACCTCGCATATACCGATACACGTTCCCCAGAATACAGACTACAAGGAGTAATCTTGGACATTTCTACTTTTCGTTTATTTCAAGCAGTTAGATCAGATAAAATCAGAGGAGAAAACAAACCGCCCTTTCATTAAAGTAAGATTTGCAAACAAAGGTATTGATAACTTGAATCTTGGTCAAATTTTGAATCACAAAACTGTCACAGAAAAAATCCCACCATATTTCAAAAGAAAAGAAACTCCTTGTATTTCCTATAGCTACACACCAACAGTTGCATATAAAATTTACAATTACAAACGATTCCTGCAGTGTATTGATTTAAGTAATCCCTCACTACATCCACTTCCCTGCGAATGTTCTTCATCGGATTTCAACTACTCTCCTTGTGGACACGTTATTACTGGTGACCTTAGTATAGTCAAGAACGACAAGTTGAGAGAATTGTTAAAAAAGGGTCCCAAATACAGAGAAAGTATGTCCTTTACATGGAACCAAAATGTGAAAATTATCATGGACTCTTGTGAGGAATATGCAAGACGTTGGGCAAAGAAAGAGGATGTACAGCTCGACACCCTTTCCGAATGGATAAAATCAATCAGAGGGTTACTTTTATCTAGAATTAACCGAATAAAATTAACTGTGAACACCAGATTCGTGTCTATATTTAAAGACCCTGATGTTATCACAGAACTTACCTACCTCCAAGAACATTATGTCATCACACCAGCGGACAAAGCCTCAAATAATTACACATTTACTTGCAAAAAGTACTATTTCGACAGTCTAGTTAAAGAGTTGGGTTTAAATTCGACACCTGGAAATCCCACTTACACCCCAACAAACCTCTCTGCCTCTGAAATAATAGATAACCACAAATCAGCTCTTGCTTCCTTTGGCTTCGACACTACCAATTTAGATTTAGATTTACCATACTTATACTGCATACCTAAAATGCATAAGAATCCGTACAAACAACGTTTCATCGCTGGTTCCTCAAAATGTTCTACCAAATCAGTATCGATCTTACTCACAAAAGTTTTATCTGAAATCAAATCTGGGCTACAAAAATATTGTTCGACAGTATATTCTCGCAGTGGTATCAACCAGATGTGGATTTTAAAGAATTCGAAGGAACTTTTGGAACATCTGAAATCCACTCATTTTAGTAGAGTCCATTCGATCAAAGCCTTTGATTTTTCGACACTTTACACTACAATTCCACATTCTAAATTGAAAGAAAGACACGCAAAAATTATAAGTAATGCGTTTACAAGTAAGAACGGTAATCGCAAATACAAATTTATTGTTGTTAACTATGACAAAACCTACTTTGTAAAAGAAAAGTCAGATTCTGAAAATAAGTACACTGAAACAGACATTATTCAGATGTTAAACTTTCTGATCGACAATATTTTTGTGGTGTTTGGAGGAAAGGTCTTCCAGCAAATTGTCGGAATTCCAATGGGGACCAATTGTGCCCCACTCCTTGCCGACATTTTCCTTTACTCCTACGAAGCTGAATTCATTCAATCTTTGGTCTCTGAAGGGAAAAGATACTTAGCTTCTGACTTCAACTTCACTTACAGATACATAGACGATGTGTTGTCCATCAATAATCCAAAATTCGCGGATTACCTGAGCAGTATCTATCCTTCGGAGCTTGAAGTCAAAGAAACTACAGAGACAAATAATTCAGCATCCTATTTGGACATAATGTTGTCCTACGACACTGATGGTCACATGAACACCTCACTCTATGACAAACGTGACGACTTCAATTTCAGCATTACGAACTTTCCTTTTCTGAGTAGCAACATCCCTTCATCGCCTGCTTATGGCGTTTTCATATCTCAGTTGATACGCTATGCCAGAGCAAGTACCAAATATACGGATTTTGTTCTGAGAGCTAGGCGTCTTTCAGATAAGCTTCTCAGTCAGGGATATGTTTGTGACCGACTAACATCGTCACTGAGGAAGTTCTACGGTCGATATGGGGAACTCGTCATACACTTTGATGTCCCACTATCCAGAATGGTGGATGATATTCTGTCATAGACCATTTGAACCATCCAACCAAAGATTGTACTCTATATCTTCCAAAATGGAAGTAACCGGATGTGACAGTTCTACCGAATTGAAGCGACGGGTGTTGCATGCAAGCAGGAGATGCTTACTCTTCCTGGGCACCTGGTCTCACTCTCATATCGGGAGTTCGCTTCTTTTCATGTGGTTTCCTATGTTTAGGCCCTTCATCAATTTGACATCATTAATTTTTCATTGCTATTTCGAACACTTGTCATTTCATCGCATAATATCATCGAAATTAAAGGAGATAACATCTCCATCACCATCCCTTCAATGCTATTTTGAACATAGATTTTATTTGGGTATGCTACTGAATCGACCCTACAAGAAATTTGGAGCCGCGCACTCTTTGTAAATGCACAAATTTAAATTTAAAAAAAACCAGAGGACGCTACTGAAATGAATTTTCGCGGCTCCTCAAATGAGTTAAAGAAGAACCTGACTGACGATAATCTCAACAGCAATCACAATAGAGCACAAAATTGAGCATCGACGGACCCCCAGCAAGCTAGAGATGGGACCAGGTGGACCACTTTGGATGGAAGCATCACTAATGAGGATTTAATATCCGAAACATATGTCTGGTGCATGAAAATTGGTTTGAAATCTTCCTCAAGAAGGTATAAGGTTGGAACACAAGATTACGTACTATTTGGATGGAGGCATCACTGGTGAGGATTTAATGTCCGAAACACGGTGTCTGGAGCATAATAAATTGGTTTGAGATTTTCTTCAAATGGGTAAAGATTGTCAATGTTGAAATATATGTTCTATAGTACCAAATTTGTTGTACTAGACAGTAGACACGTGTTTCGGATATTCTAATCCTCGTCAGTAGTACTTCATGTCAAACAGTTTAAATAAAGTCAAAGTGAATATTCCTGGCGCCATCTACAATACAGAGCTTTAATTCCCTCTTGCCAAAATGAGCGGCTCCAAATTTTGTGTAGGGTTTATTCAGAAGCGTATTTAAGTTAAAAATATGGTCTTAAATCGTTGGAAGGTAGGCGCAAGGAGCTTAATTCTAAACATGACCGAAAAAAAATTATGCCGAAACCAAAAATTGGATCCCCTCCTTTCTTTCTTCCTTATTTTTGCAGATGATCTAAGTTTCTTATAGGATTCTATGTATCTGCAATTTGAATAATATAATATTAGTTAACTTATTTTGTTTTATGATGATATAGGTTGTGAAGACAGCAGTCTAAACGTGATATCATATACTACAGGATCATGGATACATCAACTGAAAGGGCATAAAGGATGGGTAGGTTGGCTTGCTGTTATGGGATCTTATAATGTGTAAAATATCAAGCCATTAAAAATGAAATTATTTCATTTGCATATACAAGTTGATTTAATTTATATTAAACGAAGATATACACAATGAAAATAAGATATTTTGAAGATGAGGAATACTAAGACAATGCAGTTGATCATTTCTTCACAAGGTAAATCAAGTAGTGATATCAGATGACAGCTACCTAGCTGTAGCAGGATGTCAAGATTCTGGAGTATACCTGTATAATCTGAGAACAACGGAACTGCTAGAGATTTACCAGGCCCACAACGGATCAGTTACCCACGTTGCCCTGTCAAAAGACCAAACTCTTATCTTCACCTCATCAGAGGTACTAATACACACAAACTCTTTTTTAACACATTGTTTTGCTGTATCATTAATAGTAATAATCATTAGTGCTTCGTGGTGAGGCAAAGTCAACTGCAACAATTGATTTTACAATAGTATTTTGATAATAATCCTTGCAAATTCAATATTCAAGATTTACCCAAATGCTAATTTTGATATGGTATCAGACAATAAATAAAAAAAAAGATATATGGTTTATGTACTCATTTTTTTAAAGGGAAAATTAAATGTTTGGAGTTTTCTGAAAAGGAGGACAACAGAAGTACAAAGTGATGATCATGCTTCTCCTGTCACGTGTTTATCACTCGGAAGTGAAGACAAATTAGCGCTTACAGGTAATAGTATAATAGTTGTGCTGAGAAAAAAATATGAAATGTTGAGTTACATGTATGCTATTACGAGAAAATGCTGATGTTCTCATTTTCTGTTCAAGGATCTGAGACGGGTGAAGTGAAAGTATGGAATCTCACACAAAACACCCTACTTGAGAATTTTCCTGGGCATTGCGAGTATATATCATGCATTACAGCGTCACCTGACGGCGCTTTTTGCGTCACTGCGTCAAGGGATTTATCTGTTAAAGTCTGGAGTATGTCCTTAGCATGTGTCATCACAAACTATGAGGTAAAAGTTTAATCTTTAATGTTCCTTACAACCTCTTTTTACTGACTAATTAGAGAAAAAAAAAATTATTGCATCACAACAGTTATATCACATTGCAACATACACAAGAAATTCGATATGTCTTTTCTCTTTTTCCATCAGGGTCACGTATTTATGGTCGAGGATTTAGAAATACTCGAAGATCAAATTCGAATATGTTCTCGCGATTGCTCTGGTCATTTCCGAATTTGGAGGGCTGATGATGGGGAGACAACAGTGTTTTATACACTTCCGGCAACTGACTTCATACTGTCACGTGACAATCAGTTCCTCGTAGCCACTAATAGAGATAACCAGTATGACTATATTGAAATAAAATTTTCAAAAATTGATTATTCGATATTGTGTTATTTCCTGAAATGATGACCTATATATTTTAAAGAGCCCCCACAAGTGAAATACTGTAAATTTATCAGCTTTTAAATGATGCTAATGAATTTGAAGACGTTTAATACTAGTATCCTATATCTTATCAAAATTATCTCATTTTCATTTTAACGATGTCTGGTTCATGCTGCAAATTTATCTGTACCTGATGCTATTTAATTTGGAGACGTTTATTATTAATATGTATTGGAAAACAGTTATTAGCAGAGTTCTTGTTCAGAATATTATTCAACCTTAAATTGACATCTATTTACTAAGTGCAAGGGTTTGGAGGACAGAAACTGGAATTCTGGTGACAAATGTAACACATGCTGATAGTATCACGTGTCTGTCATGTGACGAGCAGGATAGATATCTTGTTACTGGATCATCAGACAAGTCATGTAAAGTCTGGGAACTGAGAACGGGAAAACTGACACAGGTGATTTCACTCGCAAATGTTCTTTTAACATGTATTAAATAATATTAGTCATTTTAAACAATCGGAAACAAGTTTAAAGTGTTCGAAATGAAAATGTTTGGTGTCTTCTTGAACATTCGAAATTACTCAGGGAATCTGACGTAATCAATATCGGCAATTCTTCTCTAGCTCACCTGAGCGAAGCTCAAAGCAGCTATTGTCATAGCGTGCCATCCGGCGTCCGTCCGTCCAGAACGGCTGAAGGGATTTTAATGAAACTTGGTAGGTATGAAGTCCTAATAGCCCCCTCATAGTGGTGTTGTTTTTCGTCCGGATCCGTCAATAGGTGGCGCCACCACAGTCAAAAGTATGTCACAGGGGGTACCCTCCTTTGATAAACTTCTTAAGAACCGTAGCATGTATCGACAAACCGAAAGCATCGGGATGATCTAGAGAGATGTCTTAGGAAGTGTTGGGCTTTTTGTTTGGTTCCACTTCAAAGTCAAATTGTTGACACGTTTTTGACGTCTTTTCGGACTTAGTCAGAAATGCATATTTTTGCACTATTTCTTTAAATAATTCAATAAATGTATAAATGTACGATTTTACACACTCATTTACTGCATATTTGTCATATTTAAGTTACTAAATGCTTTGATATTTTATGCTAAAATTTTAATTTTTTGATTTTTTTTCTTCTTTTGTAAAAAGGAGGGGGTGATTTTCATACATTTTCAGCTTTTTTTTCCCAGAATTCTCAGATTTTAATGAGACTTGGTAGGTATGAAGTACTAATTGTCCCCTTCAACCCTACAAGTATTACTGTTTTTCGTCCAGATCTGTCAATAGGTGGCGTCACCACAGGCAACAGTAGGTCACAGGGGGTACCCTCCTTCGACAAACTTCTTCAGAACCGAAGTACGTATCAACAACCGAAAGCATCGGAATGATCTAGATGGATGTCTAAGGAAGTGTTGTTATTTTTGGTTCCACTCTGAAGTCAAATGTTTGACGCGTTTTTGACGTCTTTTCGGACTTGGACAGAAATGCACATTTTTGCACTATTTCTTTGATAACTCAATAAATGTATGGTTTTGCACACTCATGTACGGCATATTTGTCATATCTAACTTACTTAATTCTTTATCTGTATTTTATGCTTTATTTTATGATTTCGTTTCTTTTGTAAAAAGGAAGGGGGATTGATGTTCATACATTTTCAGGTTCCTTTCCACAACCACTTTTCTGATTTTTCATGTGAGCTACTTATGATCCCCTACAGGTGTTGTTGTTTTCCTGTTTTATTCCCTCAAACGGTGCCACCACCCAGGCAAAAGTATCCTTTGACAAACTTTGAAGCTCATATCGAAAAAGCTGGAAGCATCAAGATGATTTAGAAAGATGCCATAAGAAGTATTGTTATATTGGTTCCACTTCGAAGTCAAGTTTGTTTTCCTCTGACAAACTTCTTCTTGTTGGATATGCTTAGTAAACTTAGTTTTCAGGTGAGCGATCGTGGCCATCTTGGGCCTCTTTGTATCTGCATTGGGTTATAATTGGTCGGTAGTTACCAGATCTATACAACTTTTAACGAAACAATGGACATGCTTAGAATTTTGATGGTGATGTTTTTTTTCTGCAGGTGCTGGTAGAACATGAGAGTGAAGTTTCCGAAGTGTTGATTACAGAGGACAGGGACATCACTGTGGTGTCGGGCGCCGATGATGGGACTATAATTGTGTGGACATTTCTTAAAGGCGAAGCCAGGTTCAAGCTTATCGGTCATGTAGGAAGAGTAATTCAACTTAAACTACTTGGTAACAGAAACTATATGGTGTCAGGTGAGGAAATCCTCTTTTTAATGGCATACATATCAAGTCGTTCTGGCCCTGTCACACTACAGCGTATGACAGCAGCGTGTGTCAGCGTTCCCGGTCGCTGGCTAACACGTTGGACGATCGTCGTAGTCGTTTCTGGGACATCAGAGAGGTTTAGTTACAAGTGCTTTCAACATGTGCGTATGACCTTCATGTACACGTCATCCCTTGACGTCACGATCCAAAGACGTCGTTTAGTTATAGAAAGCGGTGTTTGACCCCCTACTGGCTTTCTTTCGATCTTGCATAACAGACCCCAGCGTTCGGCAGCGTGTGGCAATTAGGGGTTACCATGGGTGTGTTTTACAAAAACTGACAGGGGATTCGCCGATACCCTGTCAGTCTTTGTAAAACATCAGTGTGGTAACCCTATTCTAATGCTTTGGTCAGTAGGAAGCTAGAAAACGTCTGCTTATAACGGCGTCGCCATAGCAACGCATGACGTCATAGCAAAAACAGCAGTGAAACGTGAATCCCCTTGCAGTTTTTTAATCGCTTAACCAATCAGAATGCGCGTTACAAACGGAGTGCATTAGAATATCTTTCTTACGTCACCACACGCTGCCTAGAACGCTGTAGTTTGACAGGGGCTTTACTAATCAAGCATGATATCCAATCGTATCGTTTATTTTTGAGGAGACATACCAAACTATTTGTGTATAAAAAATTAATTACTTTTTACGTCACCTTCATAAATAACAGATTTTGACACAAAGAAGATACAGTATAACAATTTTTCCCCCCACAGCATCTCAAGATGGAAGCATTCGCCTTTGGAACATATTCATTGGCCAACAGGTGACGTTGATTGATATGCACGTGCCAATCAGAAGCTTTGTTATATCTGAGGATGGAAACAGGGTAGTAGCACAGCTAGAGAAGAGTACTCATGTACCAATCCTTTGCCTTCATAACTGTCCATCACAGAACGAAGATCTGTCGGATAATTGTTCCTCGCGAACTGAAGGTGATTAAGAATCCAAATTTATACTTACTTTTATATTTTCTACATTTCATGCCTGTTTAAACGCTTTATTATTTATACCCGATTTTTTTTTCAGACGGTGATTTGATACTACCATTGGATCCAAAGTCACCAGTTCTACGTAGAGCCTCGTTTGAGTATCCTGTCCCAAGACTTCCGTCGAAAAGAAGGAAGGCATCGGATTCAAACAACCCGGAAATTATCAAGGTAAGAAACTGATCGTAATGCATGGCCTTGAGCCACATTGTATATCGAGTCGCATATATATTTTTTCTGGTCGGGGGAGGGGTTCACAGCACTCAGGAGGTTCAACCTACAAGTTTACAAAAAAATTGTACGTAATACGGAAAAATCAGCATTTTTAGCAATTTCCAAAATTCAAGGGGGTGGAGTCCTGATTCCACTACTCCTTCAGATACACGCTTTATGCATTACTGATGGAAGTATAATGCATATCAAGTAAGGTCAAGTTACAAAAGTGGATGGTCACTACCTTACAGACGGACGCTGGACAATGTGTTCTATGTTGTGGTATGACGCCTTTTCGTTGAAGATGATATAGCAATACCACTATGTCGCAGTTATGTTACTGGTGACGTAAGAAAATTAAGTTTCTGTTATAATTGTTATCCAGATTTCTCTCTACAATGGAACGTTTTGCCTTCTCTAGAACTTTTACTAATTGGCATTGAACCATAATCTTGTACGTCTATTTCCAGCTATCGCCGATTCGGGCGCCACCTAAACCAGAGAGGAAATTCAGACGACCCCAGATCACAGTAAACATGAGCAAGCTACGACAAAATAAAACTGACTAATAAACAATCAAACGTATGTCTTATCTTATGACCTCCTATTGACATATTAAAAAGAAAAGTACACTATTTTCAACTGTTATTTTCATGAACAGAATATGGAAACTAAGACGACATTGGTACTATTGTCTAACGAATTTTAAGAACAGATTTATGCTCAATGTCAGATAACCTTATCTATATGTATGTCAAACCATGATTCAAGTCTGCTATATGTTATCAAGATTAAAATATTTCTATACCTATGGGTTGATTATATTTTGTGGTAGACCAATGAAATCACTACTTTCACTACTCAAAAAGATCTTCGTCACAGCTGTCATTTATGATTATGATCCCTATATGACGCTCTTGCGTTGCAGGCGACGATAAAATTGCAACTTCGTTGCAAAGGGCATATTGTCACGCCACAGTTTGTGAAATGCCTGAGAGGATGGCACCTATTGATTTTCAAGGTCAGATTAACGAATGCCAATGTCAAGGAAATACAGGTTTAATGTCCACAGTGACTTTGAAAGCTACAGGGTACATCTTTTTTTCCATGGCCAACGATTGTGGAAGGTTAAGTTTTACTTTTTTTTCAAAGGGTTAAAACTTCAAGCTCAGGAATCTTATTTTGATAAGAAATAATCATCTTGCTGCGAAGTATAACAAGTCAATCAATAACAACTCTAAACGAATGTTTGGTCTCTATGCCATTTTCAAGGGCTTAAAATACCTTTTAATGAAATTTGAATTTGGAAATGAACAATCTGAACGTAAAGCTTTTAAATAACTTAAGATTGGTATATATCAAATCGAGTAAAATTATAAACAAGTAAAAAAAGTGCGTTTAACAACTGGAAGCACAATTGAATGTAAGAAAAAACTGAAGAAAAAAAAATAAACATAACTAAAAGTCTGTCGTCACCTCAGCTCCTCATTTTGTAATTTTTGTGCCATTTTATATACTGTAGATTTATCTATTGGTACATTATTTTCAACGTGATATTTGATTGATTTGCAACATATTTATTAAATGAATATTCGTATGACCAGTGGTTATTCTCTTCAACGTATCGTCCATCGCTGTCAAACTTCAAAGGAGCTGGACAGCCGTAATGGTCAGCGGATGCTCGGTAGTCCAGAGTAGGTTGTTGCTGCCGTGCCCGGCGTAAGTTCTCGTTGACACGTTTGCACACAAAACACTCAAACCCTTCTATAAAGTTTATGCCTGAATAAAATAGCGATTCATCGTCGTTTACCACCCATTCCCTCTCTTTCAGAATTTGTAGCAATATTGGATTTGTAATGCCTGTCTTTTTCCAGTGTAGGTATTTTTCATATTCAGCGTCATTTTCGTTGAGGAACTTGATGTGATTTGCCAAACTTTGAATGTCATTAAAGTCTGATACCACTATTGCCGACATATTGGACGGAAGTAGTTCCTGTAATAAACCAACATGAAAAACGTTTCAAACTTGATCATGAAAACATGGTTTTGGGAGATGAATGCAACTAAGTTGGATAACTTGTGTCCAATCCCTTTGAAGTTATTATCAATGAAATATGTTTAATAATCTAATCTAAACATGATTGCAAAAGATTTTACTAGTCCCGAAAATGTACGTATAACATATCAGCAAACATTCAAAACGAAAATTAAGCCTTGAAAAGAAATTATCAAATGTACTAAAGCATGAGATGATTGAAATCTTTGCGGGCAAATCGTGCTTACCTTAATTTTAGGAGATCCATGGATGATGGGTACAGAGCCTAACATCAGGGGCCGCCATATTTTCTCTGTGATATAATCGTCACATATCCCGTTCTCCAAGGCTAAAGTGAACTTATACTTGGCGTTCAATTTATAGAAGTCCTTATGAAACATACCTTTGATTGGATCTTTCAAACTGAAAAGTATATATTAAACAAATAAGACAAAACTGAACAAAAAAATTGTTTTACTTCGAATCAAGATTGCATTCAGATGTAAGACTCGGAACTGTTTATTTCTGAACTAGGAGTAAGCGATAATTAAGAAATATATTCTAGCGGTTCAGTCTGGTTATGGTTGGGGAAGGGGGATAACCATAAATTTGAATGAGAGACAATTGAAAAAAAAGTCGATTGATGATACCGACTTTTCGGTTTATACAGTGTGTACGGATATTCTAAAATATTTTCTACAAATAAACGCGTCTTTGAAAGTCTTTACGTATAACCAAGAATTTAGGCAATATTTCTGAAAACAGGGACGTATATAAAATATATAATATATAAATATACGTCCCTGTTGAAAATAAAAGGAATATTAATACCAAAGAAAACTTCCTGCAAAAACTTACTGAGGCGGCAGGTCTTTGTTGTGTACACATGTACCATACGAGTCAACATTGATGTGTTTTTGGAGTAAACTGACAAGATTGTCCCTATCCGAGGGAACGTTACAGTCACTGTGGGTGTAAATCAGGGGAGATAACTCCTTCAGATGGTCATTCTTCTGCTTTGTTGGTATCATGTAATCTTTCTTCTCCAACCAGGATTTGCTTTGTAGATACTGCGTTGTGATTGGATAGTGAGACTGCCTTTTAAATGTGGCCGTGTGGTTGAATAGGGAGACCAGATCAGAATGCGAGAATAGGTAATTGTTTTTAGGAGATTCCTCGTGAAGAAGCCCCCACTCATGATGAGGTTCTCTGGGTATAGGGAGATCGTGTGCTTTTAGGTCGGTTCCATAAAATATGAAAACCTGTGAATGAGAAATTAAGGTTAAATAAAATGACAAACGGCAGCATCTGACTATTATGTAGGTCTAACCCAAACAAAACTTTTAAAATATAAATAAATAAAATGAATAAATAGCTAAATAAAAAATAATAAATGGATGATTATATATAAGAAACAAAAACACATAAAACGTATGGACTAAAGTTTAGGTCCATAATTAAGGTACTTCTGTGTGGATACCTTTGTTTTAGGATGGTTTCTATAGTGACGATTGACAGTAAAGAAGCACTGATCTTTGCCACATTGTTTAACTCTACCACGCTCGCCTGTAAACCCAGTCCACCAGATTATTATTGGGTCATCTATTTTTTCCTTTATTTTTTGCTTTTCCTCTTCTGGACTTATCTGCCGTCGAGCAACTACAAGGAAAGTTAACAAAGCTTGATCGTGATAAAACATACTTAGGCATGCAAGCGTTTGAGATGGTCAAATCTACATAGATTGTTTCATCATGACAAAATCGGAAGACGATCAAGAAGTTTTCAGAAAGGGTTTTCAACATTTATGCACAAATGATACATGCATGCATTCGCTTGCCCCAGAATTCCAGCTGACTCAACCATTAACATCAATATTCAATTATAAGAAACATGTTTTAAAGCACTTCCCCAAAAAGATGACCGTCTATGTCAACTGAAGATTTAGTTTTGAATTTTCTCATAGAAACTGACATATATACATATCATTATATAGCTTCCATTACATTTATAAATATCTATGTGAGGTCACTTCAGGATAATATTATGAAAGAACTTCCATAAGATTTACATTCATTCATGAGTTATTGCCTTTATCCATTATTCGATAATTTTTTAGCAAAAAACAATGTTTTTACCCAAAAATATTATTTTACACACTGAAATCAAGATATTTCAATATCATGCTATTTCAAACAGGTCTTAATGACAAAAATAAGAAAAGAAATGGAGGGGGGGATATCAATTTATGAATGAGTTATAGTCTTTTCCCAATTTTTAGTGATTTTTGAGTCAAAATAATATTATTACCCCAAAATATCCCATTTTAGACTGAAATTGAGATGGCACCATAGCTGAATCTTCAAGATGGGTCTTAATGAGATCACGAAATGAACAATTAGGCCCATTTTGCCCAGAATCTGCCGGACTATATTGGTAACATCTGTTATGTATACTAGTATGAATAGTTGAATTTTGGTGCCTAATACATCATAACTTTTCATTAAACTTGTTTCTGCCGGTTTTGTGGGCTATATTCTCTCGTCGAAGTTTAGATTCATATATATAGTGACCGAGTATTGAAGACACCTGTTCCCTCAAGCTGTCAACTCACTTGTCATCCAACAAAGAGCTGAAGTATAATAGCTCAAATTCAATATAAATTCAGATTCAATTACAAACTCAATACATACTATCTTCTTCGTCTTCATTTTCAAATATATACTGCATGGGTACTCCATCATTCTGAAATTATAAAAATAACTTTGAGATGCTCCATGAAACTGTAGGTACACAAAAAAGAGCAGACTTCTCTCGGGTTTAGAGTGAAATGTTAGAAATAGATAAAGATTTACGTACCATTTCCTCTATGTATGAGTAAAGGATAATATAAGCCATCAAAATCACAGCTAATATCACAATGGCACACAGGAAACATTTCTTTACTTTCATTTTACACGACATAAGATGAAAGAACGCGTGGTCAGAACTGCACTGTGTGTAGTTGTGTTTTACCGAGTAAAACTACAGACTACGACAGCATTTGAGAATAGAGCATATTTGTTCTACAACAGCGTTCAGCAAACACGCTTAAAGGGTATTCTTTACATCTCTCAACTACAAAATATTTAGTAACTTTCAGTTCCGGTATCTCAGCTACAATATACACAATAAGGGACTATCTCAAAGGTGATTTTGATACATACTGTCATTTTCACGGACCATCATTAATAAACATAAATCTTAATAAATTTTCTTCACGATATACTAGTAGCTTTTTTCTTGTGCTTTGAAAGAGATTAAGAGCGGGAGGACACTCAGTTGTATAATTTGTGCATTAGTATATGATGTATATATAATCAAATAAAATATATTGTTACAGATCAAATATATATGGGTCATTATCAAAAATTGCAGCCAAATCTGAAGCATGAAAAATCAGAAAAATATAGTCTGATTTTCAAATAATTTTTCGATGACAAGAAAAACAAGTAACCACAACTTCAAATCAATATAATTTGCAAACAAATAAGCATGACAAATAGAGTTTTAAGAATCGTAAAGTATGTCAACTAAGAAAAACGTGTCAGTAGTGTAACGTATGTTTTAAACCATTATTTCGACTTCTGATGCAAACAGCACAAAAGGAACTTTGTAATCAAGTGAACGGCTTATAAATCTATCTAGTTCTTTTATTCCTGCTAGTTTTTCATGATCAGTTTAAATTTCTATGCGCATACAAACTCTAAATATGGACAAATGCATGAAGCTACAAGATATTTAATGAGTTTAAATTGGAGCCGATAATTCCTTAGAATTATTGCTCCTCATTTTGTATAAAATGAATTAAATTCTTTTCTCAACAATAAAATTAGATCAGATGTCATAATTTTTACGGAAGTTATTCAAAATATAACCCTAGTTACACCAGTGATTTTGACGATTACACCAATGACAATTTTGTTACTCCACTGACATCGAAATTTATCATATTTTTTCATGCCCTTAAATACAAAAGGGACATACCACACTTGTTCATAAAGTACAAAATGTCCATTTTTAAGATTATGTGCAGTAAAATGGATGAAAGTGATCTGTATTAAGCTATATTTTCTATTTTCTGTAAGCAGTGTAACACCAATTACAAGAAATATAACACCACTGACAAAGTCATATTAAAGATGAAATATATTCGAGTTAAAGAAAGAAAATGACAAAATAAAAGTGTTGGTATGAGGAAAAAGAAACAATTCAATTGATGTATTTTTTAAATCCTAAGTAATGTCTACATGAGACTATAAATTTTCAAATACTAAAATTTGTGACACCAATGATTCAAGTTGTAACACCATTGACTTATGTATAGGCGTTCTTATTACCAACATTGTTCTCCTGATATTTTGAATTGTAAATTTAAAATGTAACAATTCCAATTAGAAAACAGTTTTAATTCATAAGCCTCCTACTGACAAACCCGAGAGGGACTATTAGCTTACTCTCTGTATGTCAGTCTGTATGTCCGTCTGTCCATCATTTTAGCCAAGTTTTCAATGCTTTTTTTTTCTGCAATGGACTAAGATAGTGAGCAAAAATATAAAACAATGTACCTGTTTTCGTTTTTGGTAGGTACACTTGAAGTTTCAGTAGGGTCACAAGTATCGGCCACCACTTTTGGAAAAGTAATTACCCCAATACAAAGTATTTTTGCAATATAGAATATAATGTTTGTTTATTTGTTTTGGGGTTGTTGTTTTTTGCATATTTATGTCATTTATTTACTTCGTTTGAGAACATAGAATTATCTTCAAAATAACCGAAACAAAATCTGTCTGAAATTATTTGAATTGATCAACCTTGACAAGAATTTGATATTCTGGGTGTGCACGTATTTTGCACTAAATTTGATTACTGAGGTCATAGAAGTTAATATCTGGTCTTTTATTTTTTTCTTCTGTAAACAGTAAGAAAGTTCCAAAGAGTCAAATTGGCTAACACAATAATAGTTTTAAACAGTGAAAATAAGGTATTTTTGTTGTGTAGATTATTTATAACCGTTCTGTTCGGTGCTCTCATACCTATTCTGTCATATTAATTTCGTTGAATTTAAATTACTAAGGTATACTTGTAAACCACACGTAACAACAATCTTTATTCGTATAAGACCACTTCACGTGTATAACACCAGTGCCACCCTATTAACTGGAACATGCTTTTGGTGTCCACCACGGTCATTTACATGGATGTTTGATATGTGTGATATTGCCACCTAAGTAAACATGAAATCTCTTTATTTTATTGATGTTAAGGTTCATGAATTATTTGTTTTCCTTTTCCTTCAATTTTCATAATTTTTTGTGGGTGTTTGTCTCTTGTGTGCCATCAAATTTAAGTGTTAATGTATTTATTTTTTGTGGATGTTACAAAGGGTCTTTGTGAAGATCACCTTCAACCGTAATATCTATTCTCTCCGCGATTTCATCCCATCAATCTCACAATCATTTCTGGTTCTCGAATGATGTGATGGTCATTGGTGTAACAGGATTCAAAACATAATGCTTTTTAGAAGTTAAGTTCTCGAAAACTTTGGTATTGATACTTTGATGAACACATTACATACTACTGATCGTATTTCACTTAAAAATCATAATTTTCATTTATGACATAGAAGACAAAATCCAGAAAAAATAGCAATATGTCAATGGTGTTACTCGGTATGTCGGTGGTGTAACACAACTAGCATTATCGTGAAATTGGCTCTCTTTAAATAGATATAACCTACATACGTTTAATGCTAAACACAACATTAGGACATTTATTTCCTTTGAATACTTCATTTCCAAAACACAATGAAGATGCAATCACATTTAGACTGTATTTGTCACTGGTGTAACGAAAATTGTAAATGGTGTAACTATAACACCACTGACCGTTTCACCAATGATGTATTCATCATAAATTTACAATAACTTCGATAAAGTGTTGTCCCTGGACTTTGTAATACTTTCCATAAACATTATGTTGTATCAAAATTTGCAAGGAAAAAGTACACCATGCTAAGTATTATACAATTGATAAAAATAAACGTAACACTACTGACGTGAAACAAATGTACGGTTCAGCTAACCCTTAATGGAACCGTATAATCTTTGTTTCAAATTATTTTGAAAAAGGTGGACATGAGAAAATAAATGACAAGATATAAAAGTAGATAAGGAGTAGGTCTTTGAATACTTTGAAAAAGCAGAAAGCAAAAATATATGACTAAAAAGGCGTTTGTTACACCATTGACAAATATTTTTTCTTTGTGTACAGTCCAGGTTATTTCGAGGAAATTTAAGATAAGGCAACTAATATTTATAATATTTCTTACGTATTTGTTCAATCTTTTTCATGTTTATTATAATAGACTCATAATATCACAATTGCAGTTAACTGTTTTGACAATACTTTATCGCAAAGAAGTCATTCAGAAAATTCTGAAGCCAGTTGACAGCAATATTTGCCATAAAATGGACCTTCTATAAGACAGAATGAAATGATTTCCTCATTAATGAACAAAGAAAGTGTGCCCATAAGATAGATTCCATTGTGAACAATATTATAGGATAAAATTTTGGTAATATAACTTATATAGAAATATGGCAATTGTCTACTGACAGAAAAGGCTGCAATTTTTGATATTGACTCATATATCCAAGACACTGTAGACAGAGCAGTGGTCTTATCTATAAAGTAAAATTATACCTGTTCAATTCACATGACTGTGTTCACTGTAAAATTGATTACTTGAATTTAGAGTACATGCACACGTGTTCAGAAATATAACACTTAAATTTGTCAATATTGACATAGGTTTATCCCGTCACTGTAGACATACTTACTTATGAATGTAATGACACGCTCTAATGTGTGCAATGCGAAGGAACACTTCAGCCTCAAGTAGGACTGAATCAAATGACCAAGGAGAACCAATCACAGAAGCCAAACCACGGCAAAATGTAGATTCGCTGAATTTCCTGTCCGTGTAAGTTTATCCAATTATATTTTTCATTTAAATTTCAACAATCAAGAGATAAGTAAATACTTTTCAAGATACGATCTCAATAATCACTGATCGATTACCTCTATGAAACATTCACTGTTGAAAGTTATTGACTGATACTTTAGTCGTCATTCATTCTTTTATAAATAAATCATTGCTATTATTCCAGACCGTAACACTTGAGAAGTTTCCTGTCTTTTTTTCCATCCGAGTCAAACAGCCCTTTCATGTATTATGCATAAAAAGTAATAGAAAGTGTCTTCACATGTACAAGTCTTTGCTATTATCTTTGCACCCTTGACGGCTGATGGATCCAGGAGATAATGGATCAACAAATCATCTCGTTTCCCAAGTTATACCTATATAGATTTCCATTATTATTTATGATAAATCTGCCTATGTAACATGTTAGCTTGAGATTTAATCAATGAACAAGGACCATCTTAACTGCGGTGGTCTTCTTTTGGACATGCGTATGTAAGTATTAATCTACAATATTTATCACACGTCCAAATATGGCCAATATCCTCTTTTTCGGGACGTATTATAGTTAATAAATGTATTTTTGAATTTTAAGTTCTACTTTAGCTTTTGAAAATTGCTTAACGCGTTCGTGTGTAGAAGAACGGAATATCAGGTTTATTGGAATGTTCACCGTTTGTTGAAATCAAGCTTTCTTTCCAAAATTAACAACATATTTGAAGTCATATAAGTGCAAATTATTAAAAAAAATACAGTTAATAAACTCAAGATAATAATCTTGAATGAATTCATTTTATATTTTGTTGATATGTTCGAATTCTGCCGTAGCAACCTCATCTATTCATTCATTTATTCGCTTTTCTGCTTATCTGTTATGTTATTTTTAAAAATATTTGTCAAAAAATTACGTATTTATACTAGATTTTTTTTAAAAGTTTTATAAACCATTAATGAATATTGACTAGTGACTAGTGAAGGTATCCTTCCGCAATCTTAGAAATTGACATTATTATATAATATGGATGTAATAAGTCATTTTTCTATTTCATTTGTCAATCAGAGACCACCTAGGTACTTTAAAAGAGCACATACAGTTTCGCTACCTATCGACCACACACAATTAAAACTGAAAAGTAGATAAATGTTTGCCAATACTATGAATTCTATGGCTCCCCTCTGTAAAATATTAATTGGAATTGAAATTATCGGAATCGTAACGATTATACCATCCTTTTTCCGCTTTGATCAATAATAGCGTAAAATATATGGTCGTTTGTTTAAAATACAGTAAATCTGCTATTTACATGATGATGCAGCTGATCTGAAAACAAAATAGGACCTATTTAAAAATATTGTACAGCTCTACCCAGAATTCATTTTTGTAAACCCAGTGTGAGGCCATACCAAATTAATTAAATGTTCTTTGGATTTCCCGCACCATATTTTTCAATATTCAAAAAATAATATTATAAAGATGAAATGCTCGCCCGCACCACTAAATTTCTAGCTCAAGATTTTTAGGGTCGGTTCTGATTTCTGTAAATCTTATTTAAAGCTTCTAGAAGTCTCAGATTGTGCAATTTTCGAAGAAAATTATACTTCTTGAAAATTTTTGTTGAGAGCAAATTTGTTGTCCCATTTCCATGACATCGAAAGTCAAGGAGGGGGGAATGTTCGAAAATCTTTTGTGCCAGGCTTCCTAGTCATCAGATTTCTATGGGGATTCCTTTTTCATGACGAAAAACGTCAGAAATGTATTATTGGGGTAATCTATATCAAAAATAAAATAATTTCACTCGCTCGCACCTTAAAAACTGCAACACTTAAAAAAATAAAATGATTATATTTTCGCTCGCTCGCACCCTTTTTTTCACAAGAAAATCCAAAGAACATTTAATTAATTTGGTATGGCCTGATCTTGTTTTATTCGATTGAAGAAACATTTTTTAAAATTTTATTTTCAGTCTTTCAAGAAACAATTTCTTTTAAGTATTTTATCTTAAAATATGCAAATTTCCCCATTATTTGCAGCTGTATTTTAATTTTGTTGTTTCAGTTTGTTCATGAGACGAAAGTTGATCATCCTGAGTGTGTGTTCATTGGTCCTTGCCTCTTTCTTACTGACAAAAGGTATGCTATAGTAATAACATAAGCATATGTACAGATCTAGAAACATCTCCGCGGGAAAAATTCCAGGAAAAGGGTCCTGACGCCCTCAACCACCCCTTTCTGTATAGATTATTCAATTAGGCGAAAACATTGACAAAAATGGTATTTTCTTGGTCCATCTTCTACTTAATAAGAAATATTATTTCCGTTCTTGGTTGACTATATGTAAGTTTTGTTTGGTTAACCTGGTAATTTGGCACTAGACTAAACATTATTGTAGTAATTTCTGGTATTCCATAAATAATTTATGAAGGTACGACCTAAAAGGTCAACATAAAACGGGTAATATCACTCCAGGGGAAAAAGGAAAGTACTTCTTTTCGTTCTTGCATGAATACGCAACATTTTAACGAATGAAATATTAAAATACTTCTTTTTGTCAGGCTTTGACAATACCAGTGAACAAAGTGACAACTGGCATGGTAAGGATCCCGTAAAAAAAGGTGAAAACTCTGACATTGATCCTAGCAACAAGGAGAAAACCCCAGTTCCACAAGCATCAGATAACAAGGCAGATATTAAACGGGATGGGCATTTCCAAAGAACACCTAATTTACTATGGTGGACCTTCGAAGGTGGTCGAATCTCAAACAACATTAATTGTGGAGAGATCGAATGCCTGTCTACTGTAGATAGAGCTCTGCGGGATCATGACGACACAAAAGTATGAAAAACACATGTACCATTTTACATATTCCTTCTTAAAGTAAAAAAAGCACAAATATATTTACAGCAATACCTAGTAGATTAAAGCGTGTTACCATTTCCTTACTTCAGGTATTCATATTTTACGGGACTGGAGTGGAGCTTGCTGACCTTCCACTACCCAGACGTAAGCACGACCTCTGGTTCCTGACGCACGAGGAATCACCAAAGAACAATGATCACCTTTTCTCTCATCCTGAAATCATGACGTTATTCAACTATACTTCAACGTTTAAGAGGCAGTCAGATTACCCCATACCGACACAGTGGCTACCGAATCTGTCATACCTCAAGGTACATCTAATTCATCATTTTGGTAATCTGCAAGACGTATTAAGGTACCGGTATTAGGTGTATAGTAACAATATTGTTCATAAGCTAAAAATTATGTACCTCCATATCTTACATATTATTTTTTAAGATATTTGATATTCTTATGATTCATTCAACTCGCCAATAAAATGTATGGTCCCGAACATTGCCGAAGTCATGCATCTTCGGCCAACTTCGTAGTATTTTTTTAATTTTCTGTCATCAAATCAACCGGAAGTAGAGTATTAGCCCTAATGCCTTAACTAACAAATTTGAACATTCCAATGATGAATGTAAAAATCATTTTCAATCGATATTGGTGGCAACTAATAGCTATTCAAATATTCATGCTTGGGATTTCCTCTTATTGCTATTGAATCTGAAGAAGTTTAACATTCAACCAGGAACATCAATAGAATTGAATAACTATTCTTTAATGTGCATAGTGATGTTCTTTATTTAATGGTATATCTGTTCTTTTCATTTCACAGAGTCGGCAATTTTTGAAATCTACAGCAACGAAGAATGAATTCCAGAAGTCAGATAATCTTGCCCCGATATTGTACGTACAGAGCGACTGTAACACATGTTCAGATCGTGACTCGTATGTCAAGATGTTACAGCAACACATCAAAGTGGACAGTTATGGACAATGTCTACACAATAAGGATATGCCGGATCAGTAAGAGTAGCTTAAACTTGATACCTCTAAGTCAGATTAATGTCACATAGGTTTATGATTTTAGGTTTCATATATTTCCTTTTCCATCGTCCCAGCAGTCTTGAGAGATTGATTAAAATCATCTTTACACATGCAGGTCATCTTGCAATAAATGGTCGTATTTCTCTTATGATTTAATAACCTTAAGCTTCTGTTCCCATTTATGGATTTCAGCTTACAGTTCAAAGATAGCATGGCTGGTATGCACCATAATGACTTCTTTGAGCTGACCTCTAGGTACAAGTTTACATTGGCGATGGAGAACGCCATTTGTGACGACTACATCACAGAGAAAGTATGGCGACCATTACATTTGGGATCTGTACCTATTTTATTTTCCTCTCCAAAAATAAAAGTAAGTAGAATCACATACTATTAACGAGATGCAAGTAACATGGACTAAATTGCAAAAATCAAAGTTTTCAACTCACTTCATTTGAATGGATTTAAAAGTGTTTTGTTTCAACCTTCGAATATGATTTGCAGAAGAAGCTTTCATTGTGGATGTCAAAATGAAAATATGTCTTTTTCGGAAAGTCGTTCGATCCTCTAGAATGCTATGTATGTATTTAGAAGATCGCTAGTATCAGTGATGGCGAAATTATATAAATACCCTCAGTTAATGTATTGATTTACAACCATACTTGACCTTTTCATTAGAGTCCTCACATATACTCATATACTGAAAATCTAGTAGTTTTAATGTTTATTTGTACAAACAGGACTTCTTGCCGACGAACAACTCAGGCATTTTGATAGAGGATTTTGAACGAGTAGAAGATTTAGCTGCGTTTATCAAGAGACTTAACGAAGACGACGAAGAATACAACAAATATTTGTCTTTCAAAAATAGTAATGGAATCACCAATATAGATCTTGTGAGGCATATGAGAGACAGAGAATGGGGACAAAATGAACACGGGCAGCATAAAAAATACAACAATCATTTTAGTGCATTTGAGTGTTTTGCATGCAAAATAGCTCATCGTCATTTGCATAATATAGAAAAGAAACTACCTTTAAAGCCTTCCATTGCCAGTGTAGAACATTATGGATGTCCTCCACCCAAGCGTTTTGACTCTAATGGAAAGCATATTGTTGATGATAAACGTTGGACAGAACCTTTTCTGTATTCCAAGTACATGGCTAAAGCCTTTCGTTATAGCTACGACAAAGGTGTGATACTGAAAGAGAAATATCTCAAACAACAGGCTAAATACTTGAGATCTAAAGATGGCGAGTGATACTAACTTGAAAAGTTATGATATTTGTGCAATGATATGGATGGTGAAGAAGGTAGGCAGCATTCAGGTTCCTTTCTTCCTGTGTAGAACATGAGATAGGTTTACTATAGTGTAATGTAGTGAACAAGATGACCGTAACCATAGAATTCAAAGTCAATTCGTGTAGAAAGAAGCCTGTCTGTGTGACTCAGCAAAACATATGTTAAATGTATTGCCCAAGTCCAGTACGAGTAAAGCAAGTAAAGGGAGAATCTTTGACAATATTGCAAATTTTGTTGTTGTATTTTTTACGAACTAGTATTTACATGTTAAGCAATGAGGGATATTCAGGGTTGATTGTTTTTAATAAATCGTATAAATCGTGTAAGAAGATTTTTAATTGAAATCCTATCTACTATCCTGTTCACTAAATCAAGAGCAATCTGTTTGGGCGATTTATTCTGTCGTCTGAAGAAATTTCCTATTAATTGTTCCTATGGAAAATCTAATGATTTTGCCTTAATTGCCTTCTTGACTTTGAGACTGAATAACTGATGGATATTTCATTAATGTTTATTCCGAGAACTGACTTCCTTTAGTCGTAAGTGGAGATTAACTTACTCTATCAGCTGCCTTCAAACCGCAATATAAAAAATAAAATGTCTACGGGATATTCCTATGTTAATTTCAAGCCGCTGCCATATTGTTATTCGTGTCAACAATAGTCAATAGACGTCAAAGCGTCCGACGTCACACATTTTGAGTGATTTTACTGTAGAAAATCTAGTAAGACTTTTTATTTTCCGTCCTTTTTCTAACTTACCTTACGTACAGCCAAACAATAGGGATTTTCTGTTACGACTAAAGGATGATGTCATTATGGAAGATTACAATATCATGATTACAGAAAAAACCGGGAAAACAGGGTGCTCTTGATTTAGTGAATAGGACAGCAATTAGACCTTGGTCACAATATTTTGACATGTTACAATATATATTTGTATCTAAATTAAGTTCTAAAATTATGTAGATTGAACAGATGTAGAAGAAGGTATATTAGTTTATTTGTAGTTGATAATTATAACCATATTGGTTTAATCGATGAAGACTTAAATCCTAAGGAAAGTATAAGAAAACCTGAAACGAGTTCTCTTTGAAACTTCAACAAAATATTTTAAAACTAGAAAGGTTTCTTGTTGCGGTTGCAACAAGAGTGTCTTCCTCCTATACAATTTTTGGTTTGGAAATATGAAGGACGTCACATTACATGTATTTACATTATATATTTAAGTTTTCAATTAAGAATTGAATGTTTATTTTTGCCATTTTATTGGATGATGAAATGTCAGTACGTCATTTCGGAGATCCCGATTTCGTCACAATGTGTCATGTGACTTTCATCCTTTTATGACGTCATTTAGGGCATGTTTTGTTCAAAATGGCGTCACTTATTACTAACCATCCATAGATAGATGTAAACAGAGAATAAAGTGCTAGATTTTCATCAGAAATAGAAATATCAATAAATAAATATGAATTAATGTAAAGAATTTTATAAATGAACAAACAACAATAAATAAATATAAAGGATAGAGAGGATCACATCATGGATAAAGCCAGTCTTAGGCAGTGAACCCCCGCCGACCCCCCCCCCCCTTCTTATATTAATTTGATTGGAACCAAAAAATAATATAGTAAATGAAAAATATCTTAGGGAGACGTGAGCTGCAGAAACCTCTCTGTCCGTCACCATTGGATCCTCTTTTAAGATTAGGTAAGGAGGGGGGGGGGGGGGGGGGGGGCGGGGATTTTATTCATCGGTGACCCATGCGCGCTCTATCGCACTCCGTTTTGCGCAATCGATCATGGGGTTCCGAGGTTAGTTTTATACAGAAATCATCTTCCTAGGAATTAGGAATTAAAATAATATTAAAAACATGAAAATATTTAATGCATAATTGACGATATTGCAACTAAATATGGGCAAATCAAAGGTGTATTGATCAAGCATTCTTTATGCAAGTCAATTTACCGACTTCAGTGGTATAGCAATACAAACCAAATATTTCTTATATATTAATTTTGCATATTTTATATTAATTCAAAGCTACCTACATTATTCTACTGAGACATTGTCATTATTCAAAATGGAACTACACATGATTTTTCCTTGTAGAAATATTATCGTTTACACATTAAACAAACGAAAAGAAAAAATGAAAACAGATATATTTATTTTAAGATATCTATCTTTCATTCAATAATAATTTTAAAAAAAAGGAAAATAGTCAATGCATTCAATCCGTTTTATGTAAATATATTTTGCCCACTTGACCCAGATTTGATCTGTGAAGATCCTTGAAACTTGGGGGGGGGGGGGGGTAATCCGAAGTATAAATATCCGCGGCAAATGGCCGATTTGCTACGCCGTTCTAGAAATACTGTTAGAATCATTGTTGATTGTTCAACTAAATTGAAGAGATAAAAATATCTATTTCCTCGAAAGCATGGCTGAGCTCTTTATATGTTGATCTCTGATTATCCGGTATCGATCTGTGTCCACGGCGATTTTTTTTCTCCGTTTATCACTGTAGATGCATATAGATTAGACTCTTTTAAATTTTAATTCAAAACACAGTACATTGAAAATCAGTTTAAGAGTTTTCTTTTTATAAGTTTGATAAGAGATTTTACTTTTTTGTGAAACTACAAATCCAGCATAGCCCGGGGTAGGGTTGATGGCCACAGCACCCGGGCGCGATGAGCTTTCTACAGCCCCACGGGTCTGCTTTCAAGGCTGGCCGGGATGATCTTATTCATATTTGTCATATTCTTTGTTCAATATATCAGAGTAAGGCGAAAATTATATATACTTTCATGGTTTCATTTCATAGCATAATACTAAATGTATATCAACCTCCAGAATCTCTCCCGGGACCAACCCCCCTCCCCCCCCCCCCCCCCCCCCCCCCCCCCCCCCCATTTTTTTCCTCCACATCATCCGCGTGGGATCATATAGGATTTTTTTTTAATACTAGAATTTTATGGACATTTAACAATCCTATGAACATCACAACATCGTATATTCAATTTCTCCGATTTAGCACGGCATTTATAGATCGCAACGTCGTTCCTAATAGTCCTATTGCACGTACATGGCCGCCATATTGGTTTACCTCATTATATATGCAGGTCAAAGGTCAGTCGGGGATAACTTCCCTAGCGATTACGTCAACAACAATGGCTGCGCCCGTCGAACGAAAATTGTACACAGCTTTTATATGAATTTACAGGTATTTTGATAAAATTATTTACATCATGGATACTGGCGATCAAACTTGTAGTTTAGATGACTTTTCTCATTGGAAAATAGAAGCCTTGCGATCGTTTTTGGTGTGTAGAGGACTAACATGTACAGGCACAAAGCAAGAATTGATAGCTCTGTCGTTCGCAGCTCATACAATGAAGATGCCTGTGCTACCAACAGTACTGGAACAGGAAAAATCAAAGAAGGATGCCTACAAAAATTTGCTTGTTGTAGATCAAAACAGATTGCCAGATCCCATGGCCATTTTTGACAAGTGGGAGGACGAAAAACAAGGCATGAAAAGTTGGCCTCCTGTATTCATTACAGATGTAACTGCCTTTTTAATGAAGACCGAGAATGAGGAGCGAGCCCAGGAGTACCTTAACCAGTACAAGATTGGAAAAGCCTATGAATACTTTACTTCAGAGTGGCTTAAGGAGGTGTACTATCACCCCATATCCTCGACATCCCCATATTGTTTTCTTCGGGCAAGGTGCACACCTTCACAGAGACTAAATGCAGGCAGTCATAGTGTGTGGATTTGTTGTGAGAAAAAATCTGGAAGTGTGAAAAGTGCTTTCTGTTCCTGTACCTCTGGGTTTGTTTTCGTTTTACAAAGGCAGTGATCAACTCGTCAGTACACACCCAATGCTTGTACACATGTATACATGTAAATGATGTATACATCTGATTTCATCTTTCAGCTGAAAAATGTTATTGTGGTTAGAATCTTACCAAAAGTAAATTTCATAATTATCCTGAGCATAGTGTATTGTTGACTCCTGTAAGGCGTGTACTGCCCAGGGGTCACTGCCTTTACAACCAGAATCTAATAATTTACACATAACAATAACAAGTCAATTTAAAATTTGAGCTAAAACTATGAACTATGTTTAACAAAACGGAAAAGGTATCGGTGAATCCCCTGTTCTCTTTTGAATTGAGTTTTACCACGAGGTATTGTAGTCACCGTATGGTAAGATGAATACAAAAATGTATTACGGACAGGGGATTTCCAAATATTCAATACATTCAGTATAATTTGCAATTCTCTTACCGTAAATTAAAAGCAGGCACTTAAAGGTCAGCTAAGCACTTCAGTAAAACTATTGTGATTCACGCATAAAATATTGTATCTGGAAATTTCTGAGAATGATAAAACTATTTCAAACAATGTTTTTAGTAACATGATATTACACCAAATTTATTAAGTTAAGCAACTTCAGTATGAGAAATTATGACAATTGCTCTTGTATTTCAAGCTTATACAAAAGTAACTGTATTACAGGTTGGGACAAACTTGCAACCATGTTGCTGGTTTGCTCTTTAGGATTGAGGCTGCCAACAAACTTGGTGTAACATCCTGTACCTCCTTGCCATGCCTATGGATCAAGCCCTCAGAAAACAAGCTTCAACCAAACAAAATAAAGAATATGGACTTCAAAAAGTCCATTCATGGCAAAATAAGTAAGTTACAAGGGCATGCAAACAGATTAGAGATACATACCTTATTTCACTCTTTTTGTTGCAAGCAACTAACAATTACTATGACACTGAAGAATACAAATATTAATAAGATGACATAATTATGATATGTTAAATGAGAATATAATTTGTTCAGATACTAGAATGTGAATTTTAGCGTAACATATTAATTTAAAGGAACCAGACCACTTGTTGGAAGATCAAAGGCAGATTTTCAAGTTTTGCCCCAGCCAGTAAGCAGTGAGGATGAAAGGACAATACAGAATGAATTGCTGAAATCTCTCTGTCATGTTGTTCCAAATGCTTGTGTTTTCAAGGGTAATTTTTTTCAGACTTTTCTTTTTAAATTACACTAAAAACTGTGTATGTGTTAAATGAATGCCCCCCTCGACGGCATCTTCATCAGTATGAACACCATAAGGTCAAAGGTTAAGGTCATGAGTTCAAAATTTTTGGTATCAATGGAAAGGTTTTCTCACAAGGAAGACAGATGTGAAATATGAAAACTCTATAACCTATCATTCAAAAGTTATGCTAAATGTTAAAGTTTTACACAAAAAGACTGAAAGGCCAAAAACTATATGCCTGGTTGCCTTTAATTTATGAGATTTTTGTCTTTTATCATATTATTAGGCTTGCGGAATACAGTACATGAAACTGCTACTCGGTCAGGTGAAATCCTAGAGGAAGAGGAGGTAAATGTGATCGATATTAATAATTATCATCAGGAGACCATGGTAAGAAATAACGTGGAATGTATAACAGATGCTGAAGTGGAGAGTATAAGTAAAATAACCTTAGGACAGTCATCAAACTCTCAATGGAAGGAAATCAGAAAAGGAAAGATAACTGCATCCAACTTTTACTCTGTCCATACTAAAGTGAATAGCTACAAGAAGAAGTCTGCATGTGATGTTAAGCCAATACTCTGCAACATAATGGGATACACAGATGTGAATCCTAATATAAAGTCATTAAAATATGGAAGAGAGATGGAGAAAGTGGCAAAACGAAATTTCATAAAAGTGTACAGAAAGAAGCACAAGAATGTTTCATTTGACGAGTGTGGCATTTACCTAGACAAAGAACGCCCCTTCTTGGCTGCAACGCCAGATCTCCTAGTCAAATGTTCTTGCTGTGGTGAGGGCTTAGTTGAATTAAAGTGCCCACTTATACCAAAATGTGATTCATGCCTTTCATTTTGTATGTGCAATTTGCCAAGCTGTCTTCGTAAATCTGATCGGTTACCAAAATTGAAACATACTACATCTTACTATGGCCAGATCCAAGGTCAACTTGCCATTACAGGAAGGAAATGGTGTATACTTTACATATATACGTGTAATGGATCTTATGATGAGCAAATTACTTTTGACAGAGATTTTTATTCAGAGATGTTGGCAAATCTTGATTTTTTCTACTACTCATTTGTTTTGCCAGAAATAAAGTCGAGATCTTTGCGAACAATGATGCAGCAAGTTTCATGTAATTCTGCTGACACTCCAGAGCCAATGGAAGTAGACGATCATCAAGATGGTGACACATATTTCTGTCCACATTGCAACTTTAAAGTTGCAAATGAGGTCATTGACATCAAAGATAGAAGCATCTGTTGCGATTCATGCAAACTTTGGTACCATTTTTCTTGTGTAGGAATTACTAACAAGAATCTGAAAAGTTTGCCATCTTGGCACTGCAGAAAGTGCATGGAGTCTTGAATACACTTAATCAAAAGTGTGCATACATGTTGACCTTGAATTTTCAAAGTTAAACAAGTCATATTAAATTATTTGTTTTTATGTTATATAATTTATTCAAAACTGAATTGTTGAAATTTATTGTTATTGAATGTTTAATAAATGATACAATAACGTAGAAGTCAACTTTAAATCAATATGCATATTTCAAAGTTTGTGGTAGTAATTACATTTATCTCTATCAATATCATCATGATATTAATGCACTTGCATGCATGGTTCATCAAAGAGATTCAGTTGTAAAAAATATTTAACAATGTTACAATATGACCTAAAAATTGGTTTAATACCAACCCAAATGTATATGCATGCTTGGCTTGTTAGATAAATGACCTTGCTAATAAATGACCAATGGCATTTTGTTACTGGTGAAATAAAGTAAAAGCTCTGAGTATTTGTGATATGGATGGTCAACACCAAACATTAAAACATGTACACATTGAGGAATGGAAAACATGCCTGACAGAGCCACAGTGCTTTGAATACTTTGACCTAATCATTTTTTTAACTGCAATGGACAGGACTATGGTTTTAAATCATAATTTCTAATTAGGCCATGGTAATGAAATATTTTGTTTTATGTCTGTGGGTGGGTACCTTTTAAGAGAATTGCCCAGAAAAAAATATGACACACAAACATGCATTTTCTAGGTAAAGAAATATCAGTAAACTGTTCTTGAATGCCATAAAATGCCTACAGTACATTGTATACCATAATTATATCAGGAGATTATGGTGATTTTTCTAAAAATGAAGTCAAAATTATCCATCTAAATAGATGAAAGAATTATTTTTCTTTTATATGTTTCAGTCTTCCTTTCTAAATTCCCTCAAATTGAATCTGTAACAAATATGCATGACCGGGTACCTTTTAGAAAAAGTTTGGGACGTAAAACAAAATAGTTTATTACTATGGCCTTATGCTCAACTTTTAAGAATTGTCAATAACAAATTTAAATTAAATGTTTGTAACTTAGTACTTTGGAAGTGGGGGATACAAATTACAAACACCACTGATTATTTTCAAAATGTCATCAAGATGCTGACAAAGTGTAAGGGGGACTTCACATTTCAAAATGCGGAAAAATTTCATACGCCGGATTGCCTGCTCTACAAAGATTCTCCTGTTGGCAATTTCTTTTGTCTTTGCCACATCAGATGCAGGCATTTGACTGGTTCCGTGTCTACCAGGAGGTGTCATTAAGGTAGCATGAAGAAGAGTAAATTCTTGTAATAAGTTACTGAATCCTTTGTCAGCCATTATGCAGTCATATGGCTCAATAATGTCCATGAACCCAGAATGAAGAGTGATATGCTTATCACTGGCTCTGCCTCCCCAGCAATCTGAAACAAAATTTATCATCCCAGAAGGATTTATACTCACCAGATATTTTGCAGTGTGATGATGCTTATAATCACTCCAGCACTGATTTTGGTGTTGCAGGTTTTGAGGTTTCTCTATAAATACCTCTGAGCAATCAATAATGTGTCTTACCTTTGAGTACTTGGGACTTCTGAAGGAAGGGGGAAGATTCTCTCTGACATCATCTTTCTGAGCATTAAAAACAAAACTCTTCAGAAACACTTTGAGCAACTTTACCCATGTGGTAAATGTTCTAGAAACATAAGAAACAGATATCTGAAACCTATCTGCAAGGTCTTCATCTAACAAGCCAAGCCTTAGCTTCATGAATGTGAGAAGCATTTCTTCTTTTGGACTGAGCTTTTTAGTTCTTCTTTGTTTCTGAAATTTCTTATGATGCAGTGTAGTACACTGGTAGGATGGACCTTTCCAGTACCTAACCTTCTTTAAAGAAGGTTCAATGACACTAAATACTGCATTAAATGCACTCTTACTAGGAAACCCTGTGTAGAATCGGACTTTTCTATCATTGCACAACAAAGAAACCATTTTGGGAGGGTTAAATTTTGATTGGTTTACAATTTTCTGTTTGCAAATTGATAACTCCTCTTTGAGAACTTTAAGTTGATCTTTCAGTTTTCTCAATTCACCTTCTTTGTATACACATGTGTTGCAATATTCAAAGTAATCATGATCAACCAAAGCATAATTTGTGCTACATAAGTCAACTTCATTAGAATTTGATTTCCTTTTTTTACAAGGTACTGTTACAGCTGCAGTCCTTTCTTTTGGTGGTTGCCTACCAGTTATAACCCTATCATTGTGACCTAACAGTAATGTGGGGTAGGGATGTGTTAATGTTGCTTCTCCATCAACAAAATGTATTGAACAAATTCGAGAGTCTTGATTTGGAGTCCAAATACGTCCAGACATCTGCCGATTAACATTCCTGATCCAAACACTTCTTGCATAGCTGTCCTTGGATTCTGTAGGGAATGTTATCAGTTTAAAAGGGGGGTCACATGTACATCGCCCTGTGCCAAAGTGAGTAGAATGAATAGTGCACCATCCCTCTCTCCATTGCTTTAGTTTTTTATCTCCATTTTTGCATCCAAGCACACAACAGTGTCTCCCCGGCATCCTTATGTTTAACACATTAGTGTCATTGTTTTTGTTGATTTGAAGAACAGTACTAATGAACAAAACTCTCAAGGAAAAGGTAACTAAAACAACTGTCCATGCAATCGATCTTACCAACATTGGTTCTATATAAATGATAATGAAGAGAGAAGAAGAAAGATTAATCTAAAATGTCTCAACAATTTTTTTTTCAAACCCTAACAACACCCCTTCCCCTTTTAAAATATCAGCTCCTCTAAGAACTCTATGAGGGTATGATTTTTCCTTTAATGCTGACTTTTTTCAGTTTTTACTTAATATTTTTGTCAAAACCATATGCTTAACAAATCATCCCCTTCTGTCTGATAGCTTGACACACCCCCCCCCCCCCCCCATCCCCGACGAAATTTTTCAAGGTCAGTCCATGGTTCCTTTTGTCTCATGATGTCCCTATTATATCTGATTCTGAATAGGATTTACACAGAAGAAATGATTTTCAACTAGGTTTTACCACTTTATTGATAAATATCCGAGTCCGAGGGCCACTACATGACCGCATATCTTAATACACTGATGCCAGTGATGAACAGATTCAATACGGGTACCTGAGTTTGACTGACTCTACAGAGATATTCGTGTATGAAAGTGAATTAAATATTATAATCAGCTCATTCTTGATATCACGAACTTACCACAAATACGACAAATATTAATATTTCATTACTTTTAAAAGGAATAATGAGTGATCTTTATACTCTAGTTTTCATTATCGCTTCTTTGTTTACTGTGGAGATAGAACCCGGATGTGAATTTTATCCCCGACTGACCTTTGACACGGGATGACGTCAAAGTGTGCAATAGGACTATGTAATCAAAACATGCCCTAAATTTAGTCGCGGTCACATGACCAGGTAACCTTTTTGCGCCTCCTTACGTAAGAGTTTCGACATGACGTGTTGTCGTATCACAAATTGTGTAAAACCGCGTAGCGTAGCGAAGCGGATTTACGCAAAATTTGTGATACGACAACTGACATTTCATCATCCAATAAAATGGCAAAAATAAACATTCAATACTAATAATTACCAAACATATGAATTTATTCCGAATTCGTACAAATTCTAAGGAAAATAAACGATTGAGTACGTGGCGTATGAAAATATTAAACTCGTACGAACTAGTTCCCTAACAACAAAAATGTTCCAGAGAAAAAAAAAAGCAAGCCGATATTAAATCTGGAAAAAAATCATTTCCCCTTTCAGAACCTCGGCATGTTTTACCTATTTGCACTTACTGCTGTACTGTTATGACGTAATTTTGTGACGCGTTGTTTATCGAAGGCAGCAGACATGACAGTTGAAAGTAGAACATGAAGCAAATTTGTGTTGGGATTTATACGGGCTCTCATACAGCATTTTTTGTACCTGTAGATCTTATGTGTGAAGAAAAAACACGTTGTTAAGATCTACAGGTATCGGAATATCAGCTGTAAGTTATTTCTTAGGAATCAGAACGAAATCGGCATGACAAGTTTGGTAAGTCGAGACTGCGTAGCTTTTGCTCAGTACTTTCAAATTTATTCATCCTACATGTTGTATATCAATGCGTATTAGAATAATTTCGATGATTTTAGAAAAATAAAGGACAAGTTTTTTTCAAGCATTTCTAATAGGTCAATCAAAATTTTCCTAGAAACACAAGAAATCCGTCAAGAAACTGCCGTTCATTTTCACTTGTTGCAGTTTTCAGATCATGCGCGTAGCAACCGAAGTAATCTCTGCAAGCATTCACAGTACTGTGCTGTC
The DNA here is from genome assembly GCA_033119305.1 of Pinctada imbricata. Classification (NCBI taxonomy): domain Eukaryota; kingdom Metazoa; phylum Mollusca; class Bivalvia; order Pterioida; family Pteriidae; genus Pinctada; species Pinctada imbricata. Next base: position 87,405,891 of record VSWD01000010.1, read on the forward strand.
ATGTTTATGAGTCGACACATGGAACTGTCTCTAGTTTTAATGGATTATTTGAGACCATTTGTATTGTTTATTTCATGCGTTAGACAATTCTTGATTTCTGTTGCGTTAGTGTGAAAGTAGTTCTGGTCAATTTTGACATTTTATCATCTCATAACGGAAGTCACAATAAATGCGATCGACCAATCAAAATGCTAAGAATCAGATAAACAAACACATTTGGTAATTATATAGCAGTAACATTAAATTTTCAAACCGATAATTGTTGGTGAGCAACCATTTGATTTGGGGGGGGGGGGGGGGGGGGAGGGGAGGGGGGGGGCAGGAATTCTATTGCCAGCCGGTAAAATTTTTTCAGCAATTTTCTGAGCAGGCCATTTTTTTCAGCCATGACCAGAGTCGGAGAAAAATTTTCGCCGGTTCTTCGGGCCGGATTTAAACAAATTGTCAAATGTTGTGAATGTCTGTGTAAGTTAAACTCCCCGCTGTTACAGAGTATGAGTTAATAACCGTTCCTTCAGATGTCTCTTTGCAATTAGCGAATTTCAGACAGATTGTATGAACCTTTTCTAGATTTTTGTGCCTATGCGTATTAGGTCTCTGGTAGATACAGCTATGTGAACAGTTTGTATTTATATTAATTAATTTTTTGACTTTAAATTGTCTGGCACAAAGGGCCAGCAAAAAATTCCATATCATGCAATGTATCCTTACTTTTGCATGGTCCGGGAAAAAAAATTGCCGGCCCTTTGGGCCGGAATATTTTTTTCAGCAATTTTCAGAGCCGGGATTTTTTTTTTTGCAAATTCTTCCTGCCCCCTTCCCCCATAAAAAGGCGAGCTCGTAGCTGTAGAACCAATTTTCTTGAGAAGAGAAATGGTAATAACAAGTTACGTTCAATATATATATATATAAATACCATGAGGTTCTCGCTGTGCAGGTTCAAATTTGGACCCCCCCCCCCCTTCCCTTTTTTCAAAGTTTATTTTGAATTTCCATCATGGCGACATCGTTCAATATAAACAGAACTGTTTTCGAAAAACGAGGGGAGGGAAGAATGTTGGAGAAATTGTTCATCAATTTGTAAATAAACCAACCGAAAATTATGTTCGAACGTTTGCTAGAATTAGAAATTAAACTTGATGTTCAAAATATAGTTATTGAAGTTTAGAAACAGGTTTGTAGGTTAGAAATCGGAATCAAACTACCACTTTTTGTGTGTAAATTCTGGTTTGTAGCTGATCTCTTCTAAATTAATCAACTGTTTTAAAATCAAATTGTGTACTGTATATCGAAATGTATTTATGAAATGCATATTCATCATTGCCGTGAAATCGGAATTTGAAAATCTCAACACTGCTTTTCTCGAGTCGGACTCGGACTACCAATTTTAGTGTGCGCCCGATCTGTTGGCGTGAAGGTGTATCGAAATACCCAACTCAAAATTTCGATGCTCATATCTTTTCAACAGTAAGAGAAAGGAAAAATCAGAAAGACTAAATAAGACAGATATATGGATAAAAAATAATAATATTGAAATTTTTAGGAAACTTCATAAGCTTAATTTTTGTTTACTATTATAAGCAAAAAAGTGTCTTCCGCCTATGAACTTCTGAATTTGGAAATATGAAGGACGGTGAAGGACGTCATCGTAATAAATCGTTACAGTGTGCTTCTAGCATTTCATATCTTGCATGGCTGTCGACTTTCAAAAAGAATGGAAATTGTAGATAGCAAAATACGAGATATTTAAGCTTACAAATAGCAAAACATGAAATTTTCGGTCCTTTTGAGTAATTCGACGCTCCCGTCAAATATTTGAATCTACTAAAAAACATGATAAAAAAATAACAGAGACCAAAAATAAAAAAGACCAATCTAGCTTTTACTCCAAACGTAACGTTGGAGAACTTTCATTGTCCTAGCTTACAGGGTTCTTGAGAAATCGCTGATCCAATTTTCCACGGTTACGAAAACAATAGGTCTTCCGACGGAAGTTGGAAGACCTAATGAGGAATTGGACACCAAGATGGCGGCGGAATTATTTGTTTTCTCACTTCATAGGAAAGTACAGTCTTAATTTCGTTGAAACATTTGATACACAGATTAATTTATAATATTGAATCTTCTGATGACGTTTAAAAAAATCCCGAAGTCATTTGAAGAAATTGTGTTACTTAATTGATATATTGTGTTCTTTATCGTGCATTAACATCGACGGCGAGTGCGGCTTGCCAACAGGGGATGCTTACTCCTCCCGGGCACCTGATCCCACCTCTAGCTTGCTAGGGGTACGTCGATGTTAAAAACAGTGCTCTATTGTGAGTGCTGTTGAGATTATCGTCAGGATCTTCTTTAACTTAAATATACAAAACGATGGTGTAAATCAGAAGGAGCCGAATCGCATGCATTGGGAAAAAACACATTTTGATTTTACTGATATTCGAAAAGATAACTTCCACAAAAATTCTCATGTTTTTGAAAATCCAAGTTCTAAATCTGAATTTACATTGTTTACATGAAAAATATGTTTTTGCGCAAATAAAGCAGCCAACAACAACATAATCATTTGAAAACGTTAACACATACATTGTATCAACTTTAGTTTCTGAACTTACGTAAACAAATGCTTATTTCAAAAAAATGAAAGTGTCCCTAATATTTTTAGCAAACGTAACGGTGAAATTTCTTCATTCAACATCCCTATTTTTAAATTGGATCTTCCTACAATATACTGCATACCAAAACTTGACAAGTCTCCTTACAAATTTCGATACATTGCTGATTCTAGCAACTGCTCAACTAAATTTTTGTCTAGAAATCTCACGTCAGCAATCACGATGATAAAGGATCACGTGGCAAAATATTGTGAAAATGTTCTAAACAGGAATGATAAAAATATCTTTTGGTCTATAAAACATTCAGAAGATTTGAATGACAAAATGAAATCTAGAAATGAAATTTTCAAACCGATGCCATTTCTTCGTACGACAAAATCAATGATCGGTTGTCCAAGCTCATAGAATGAGTCACGTCAGTAGCAGGCGGTGTGGTTATCCTGGATGACGTGCGCACAACCGTCCCACTTTTCCGGGTCTCACAGAGGTCTCGAAGAATGCACAATTGTGGTGTGAAATAACCTCCTCACTGTAAGATGAATATGCAAACAGACAGCATGACGCAGGATCCCAAAGAACACACAGAAGGATATGTAAATTGATAAAAAATACAGAAGGCTGTAGCAAGCTCATGCATGTGAACACCCGAGGAGTCCGACTGACATTCAGAGATGACAGGTTGTCGCGACCCTGTCTTCTTTAAAGAGGTTTGGACAGGGCCTGCCTTGGAGTCCTGTCGTCACAGTCAATCAGAGTGCACTTCTTGAGAATGCGCTCGTACAAGTCTGCAGATTGGTCCAGGACCAAGGCAGGTGTCCGTCTGGTGACTGAAGGATTATACCCTCGGTATGCGTTTGATGATTCTAACACAATTTCGATGGTAACTCTGTCTGCCTTTGATCCTCCTAATTTTGTTGATCATGTCACCATAACATGCAGGTTGCGAAATACCCAAAGGAATATACTCTGTTGCTTGTATGGATCCGAATTTCAAAGGAAGATGACAATATTTTTTTGTAAAATATCAGAAAGTCTTTACTAACTTGTGAAAGCGAAAACCTTGACCTTAAAGTTTCTTAGTTTGTAAATTCTAGTATGAAAATCCAAATCATCAGTATATGCTCTAGCATACCGGATGAGCTGCGAAATGTAGATACCATATGACGGTAATCTAGGAACATCACCTTCAAGCCTGGGAAAATTTACTATGTTGAATCCAAAATCATATCTTTTGTCTCACACACTTGTATGAACCTCTCCATTAACAATTTTGATAGTTAGGTCCAAAAATGGTGTTTCTGTGTTTGTAACGTTTGCCTTGTTTAGAGTCAGTTTTTGTGGATAAAAAACATTTTTATACTTTTCAAAAACAGGATTTTCGAAAGTAAGTATATTATCCAAGTGCCGTTGAAACATTTCACGTAATCCGGATAACCACATCGTCAGCTACTTGCGTGGCAGATGGCCGTCCTAAGTCGGCACCGATTGCTCATTGGTCTCGTTTGCTTATGTGTGGTTTCTTGCGTTTCATGTTTCTATGCTGTCAGTTGGTCTCGTTGGTTAATGTGTGGACTTTTGTGGTTCATGTTTCTATGGTGTGAGTTGGTATTCCTTGTCCCTTTTATGTCTCTTTCTGTTGGTGTCTGCTCTGTGTTTTGCATTGGGTATTTTGGAATTATGCTGTACTGCAACCGAGTATTGTTGGACTTTTGAGTTTTTATCCATGAGCAAACCATGGCGTCACAAAATCTTTCATTAAAAATGCCGCAAAGTATTTATGCCAACAGTATCGTATTGAAACTTTGCATATATGACATTGAAAATAACGGTAAATCTATATCACAGTGTATACATAACAGGGAAGCTTTGTTAAAAATGAAATAGTACAAATGTTGAAGAAATGTTTAACTGTAGTTGATCGGATTTGGCAACACCCGTCACTTAAGCTGTGCAGATAAGGTCAAAGACAGTGAATGTATCAAATTTGTTTTTATTTTATTGTTCTGATTTAGAGTATCTTTCAACATTGTAGACAAAGTGATGCTCTTTGTTCTACATTTTCATTTTATCGAGCAAATACATTCCGCAGTGACAAAGTAAATCGCTCTCAAATATACTCTTGATTGAGTGGTTTCTTGGTAAGACGCCTTGTATTGAGAACAAAGTCGTTGTACTTTAAGCTTTCTCTATGGAAAAGCTAGCGTATCTGCGATATGAATAATACGGAAGTGCTCCAACTCTATACCTTCTTGAAGAGAGTTTCAAACTAATTTATTAGGCACCAGATAGGTGCGTCAGAATAAACCATAGACAGGGGACGAGGGAATGTTCCAACGTAGAAAAGGGGAATTTGTAATTTTGAACTTAATTGAAGTCGTCACGTTTTTCATATATTGGAGTATTTAGGTGACCACTGTTGGTGGAGTTTAAGTACGAAGCCGAGCTATTGATTTGAATGGTTTCTTTTACCTCTAGTTCACACGGAATTTGCAGAAGTTATATGATCTATCATACAAACTTCAGTGTCCATATCAGTGATGCTTCAGTCCGGAATAGAAATCCAAATATTGAATAATGGAAGTGCAAATTCCTTTCATTACCTAAAATTAATACCAAAGAACCATTAATTGCCTTGGAATGGAAGTGGAAAATCATAATTTTCATATAAAAGTCAAACTGTAATATCTAGGTTAGCATTAACATTGTCGTCTAATAATGCGGAGGGGTCTCAACTCTATACCTTCTTGAAGAAAATTTTAAACCAATTTATTATGCACCAGATACGTGTTTCGAATATTAATTCTCATCAGATGTTAATGATAACATGAGATTTTAATATGAAACGGTGAATGTTTTACAAGTATATGATAAAAAATCATGGCACAGGTAGTACTTTGTTCATTTCCACCATGAAAGTCCGAAAGATGAGATCATCTTTTTGAGTTTATGATGCATTGAGTTATGAAAATATCGTATGATGACAGTCTAGCACATTATTACATGTAACCACTACAATATGATTTAATATATACCTGTGTATGGAAGTCCCCGCTTCGATTTTAAGGAGGGTTTGAACACCAAGATGATGGCGGTATTAAATATTTTCTCTCTTCCTAGGAAATGTACAGTTTCAACTTCCTTTAAACATTTGATACGCTGATCGCCATACACATATGAGTATCCTGATAAAGTTTGAATAATTTTCGGCGTCATTTGAAGAAATTACGGCGATTTTCGAAATTGTGGACTTTGGGAGTTTTATATATGAGCAAACCACGACGTCATTTCGACGTTGTTGGGGACATGGCTTCACAAACCTTCGCATACAAATTGCAATAAAAATATTAATACCAAATGTATCGCTTTGAAACTTTGTATGTACAAAATAGAATATTCAATCTTCTTCACAGTGAATTCGTTGACAAATTAACATTACACGAAAGCGGATGTCTCTTCATTGAAAATGGACGATCTTCGAAAGAAAAATGGTAATTTTAAATATATGGCTTTGTAATATTTCAATCCAAATTTCATTTTTTTTTATTTAATCATGAAATCATCTCAGGACATTGTTGATAATTTTGTTAGTTTTTGGTAAAGATTCATCCACAGTATTCCTAATAATTATCTATAAACTACAGTCTTAACTGCAATTTTTTAGCGACAGTGTCATCTTTTTTTCAAGTATCCTGCCTGTGTTTAAAACATAATTCATCGCATCTTTTCCATATGTAAGTGCATTACATTTATGAAGATTTTGGAAGTTAAATCAAAATTAATTTCCAATAGCTTTATGAGAGCTGGAATGACACTTTCAATATTATTTCGTCATCAAGAAATTCATGAAAACGTCGATTAATGCATTTATCAAAGTCTCGTAGAAAAGTTTCCTGTGGATAGAATCAAATATAATTTGTATAATTAAGGACAGACAAGAAATATATAATTTCAGAAATTTTGAGAAAAATTGAATGTGGCGTCCAGGTGTTCAATACATCCTTAATACCGAGGTATATTATGGAGTTTCAAGTCATCTTATTTAGCTTTGTTTATTAATGTTCACCTTTTGGATAAAATTTCATTGTTGTCAGAATGTGGACTACAAATATTCAAACTATCATAAAGATAACATTTATTTATTCAAAAAAAAAAAAATAAGCAAGTATATAGCAACAAACCATTATAAAATAAAATAAAAGTTTCCAAATCTAAACATTGTTAAACATCTGAAATTTTATTCTGAATTGATACTCTATATTGAACCAATCTAAAGTACATAAATACGAGTATAACTATTTTGTAGTGTTAATATAATGTCATCTATCATTATAATTTCAATATGAAATATTCAGGATTCTTTCTCGCAATTACTGTCAAGACTAAAATTCCTTTGAGAATTGATTAGAGTATTCTATCTCAGATTAAAATTCATGAAATTGCCAGTTTGCAGACTCTCTTTATTAATTGATGAAATACATGTTACAATATTAACATCCTTCGAAATATAATGAATCTGTCGAAGCACTGTTGAGTTTCAGGTTGACAGAACGACACACTGACAGCAAAGTAAACTATTCCATCATCTAGTTTGAAGCATCATGGATATTTTCATAGATCGACAGACAAAAGAAACTTACTTTTCTGAGAATCTGCACTAATTTAAAATATCCATCGGTAATTTGAAATAAAGATCTTTATTTGAAGGTCCATACCATTGTCGTTCTTAATGTAACTCAACACATACTATTTCAGGAATCTCTTCATTTAAAATACTTTTCGTTTTATTGATCTTTAATTAAACATGGCTCCAGTGGATGCCTTCAATTCCATTGATACCAATACAATTATCAGCAGTGGCGATTGTAATGTAATACACAGTCCCGTGTTATGTAATATGTACTTGAAGCTCTACTTTATTTGTTGGACCGTTCTCTATGGTTGCTCTTACACGTGTCTCGTTGTCCCTTGTTGTTTGTTGGACCGTTCTGTATGGTTGTTGCTGTGTGCCTCGTTGTGCCCTGTTGTTTGTTGGACCGTTCTGTATGGTTGTTGCTGTGTGTCTCGTTGTCCCCTGTTGTTTGTTGGACCGTTCTGTATGGTTGTTGTTGTGTGTCTCGTTGTCCCCTGTTGTTTGTTGGACCGTTCTGTATGGTTGTTGCTGTGTGCCTCGTTGTCCCCTGTTGTTTGTTGGACCGTTCTGTATGGTTGTTGTTGTGTGTCTCGTTGTCCCCTGTTGTTTGTTGGACCGTTCTGTATGGTTGTTGTTGTGTGCCTCGTTGTCCCCTGTTGTTTGTTGGACCGTTCTGTATGGTTGTTGTTGTGTGTCTCGTTGTCCCCTGTTGTTTGTTGGACCGTTCTGTATGGTTGTTGTTGTGTGTCTCGTTGTGCCCTGTTGTTTGTTGGACCGTTCTGTATGGTTGTTGTTGTTGTGTTTCTCGTTGTCCCCTGTTGTTTGTTGGACCGTTCTGTATGGTTGTTGCTGTGTGCCTCGTTGTGCCCTGTTGTTTGTTGGACCGTTCTGTATGGTTGTTGTTGTGTGTCTCGTTGTCATCTGTTATTTGTTGGACCGTTCTGTATGGTTGTTGTTGTGTGTCTCGTTGTCCCTGTTGTTTGATTGACCGTTCTGTATGGTTGTTGTTGTGTGTCTCGTTGTCCCCTGTTGTTTGTTGGACCGTTCTGTATGGTTGTTGTTGTTGTGTTTCTCGTTGTCCCCTGTTGTTTGTTGGACCGTTCTGTATGGTTGTTGTTGTTGTGTGTCTCGTTGTGCCCTGGTATTTGTTGGGCCATTCTGTATGGTTGTTGTTGTGTGTCTCGTTGTCCCCTATTGTTTGTCGGACCGTTCTGTATGGTTGTTGTTGTGTGTCTCGTTGTCCCCTTTTGTTTGTTGGGCCGTTCTGTATTGTTGTTGTTTTGTGCCTCGTTGTCCCCTGTTGTTTCATGGACCGTTCTGTTTGGTTGTTGTTGTGTGTCACGTTGTCCCTTGTTGTTTCATGTACAGTTCTGTTTGGTTGTTGTTGTGTGTCTCGTTGTCCCTTGTTGTTTGTTGGACCGTTCTGTTTGGTTGTTGTTGTGTGTCACGTTGTCCCTTGTTGTTTCATGGACCGTTCTGTTTGGTTGTTGTTGTGTGTCTCGTTACCCCCTATTGTTTGTCGGAGCGTTCTGTATGGTTGTTGTTGTGTGTCTCGTTGTCCCCTTTTGTTTGTTGGGCCGTTCTGTATGGTTGTTGTTGTGTGCCTCGTTGTCCCCTGTTGTTTCATGGACCGTTCTGTTTGGTTGTTGTTGTGTGTCACGTTGTCCCTTGTTGTTTCATGGACCGTTCTGTTTGGTTGTTGTTGTGTGTCTCGTTGTCCCTTGTTGTTTGTTGGACCGTTCTGTATGGTTGTTGTTGTGTGTCTCGTTGTCCCATGTTGTTTGTTGGGCCCTTCTGTATGGTTGTTGTTGTGTGTCTCGTTGTCCCCTGTTGTTTGTTGGACCGTTCTGTATGGTTATTGTTGTGTGTCACGTTGTCCCTTGTTGTTTATTGGACCGTTCTGTTTGGTTGTTGTTGTGTGTCTCGTTGTACATTGTTGTTTGTTGAAGTTGTTTTGTCTGATTTTCGTTAGATCTTTCGGGTGTGTTCCGCTATGGTCAGTGCAGGGTAGTCTTCCTTCCATGACGGCCTGATCATATTTCAAAATTCTTCTCTATATATTTATTTTTAACGAAAAAAAAAAATGAATGCCACTGAAAATAATTAGCTTCTTTGAATTATTTGGTCTTGAAGTGCCACTATTGGGATTCAATATCCGAAACATGCATGACTGGTGCCACACTTGGAAATTTTTGTGAAGCAGGCTGGTCTCTGATAGCAGAGTTGAAACACACGTTTTCTCTTAAATTATTACATGCAAATCTACCAGCTTATAATGTCAACTTGTCAACCAATAGATGTACATCGTATATGACATAAACCATGTGCAACACTTTGAAGGAAATGATATGCAAGAGGTCCACATCAACTCTATAGATATATAGATGAACAAATAAATGATTTTTAGTTTGTATCCATGAATAAATGTTTAAATAAATTAACAATAAATAAACACGAATTAACTTTTCATTTCTTAGTACTTTGTGTTTTTGAAGTCAAAAAGGTCTTCATCTGGTGATACATTTTGAAACTGCGAAAACTTTTCGTAATCAAATATATCAAAATCTGGTCGTAGTACATGAAATAATTCATTCAATAGATCTTTTGGTACTGTACTGTAAATTCTTTGGAACATGTTCTCTCTTTGTTTGACTAAATCCGTTTTGTTTTTGGACCTCTTGTGTGCATCCTCGACGATTTCAAAGAACTCGTGTCTCGGTAGATTCTTTGATTGCCATTCATTAAGTGGAAAAGTCATGTTCTCACTTATTTGACCACGAATTTGTAAACGTCTCCAAGTCCTTTGAAATGCCTCGTGCATTGACATACACTTCCTAATATTTCTTTTCCAGTCCTCAAATGTGTGTGATATATCCCATATGCTATCAGAAAATGTATCCTCTTCAAAATCCTTAAACACGCCTTTATACCTGGATAAATTAAGATGGTCAAGGAAAAAGAATACATCCTCTTTGAAAGACTCGATCTTCCCTATGAAATCATACTGTATTTGACAAGGTTTACAAACTTCGCGCATTGAGGCATAATGTGGATCGCGCTTCCATAGAGGGGCTTTCTCAAGTTTAACGACGTATCTAAGAAATTCCTCAAATGTGATGTCATGGTAGCAGATTGTATGAGGTTTTCTTTTGATTTTGTGTCCCCAGCTATGCCAGAACAGGGGATTCGCTGAGTACAATTTGTCTAGATAGGCCGACAACAATCTCTTGTAAGGGTTCCTTGAAAACATAAAAAGCAGGTTCTTCTGAGACATTTCATACAAATCTTCGATGAAAACGTTCTGTAATGTTTCAGATTTTTCGTTGACATCCTTTGCTTCGATACTGTATGGACTTCTTACTTTCCCAGAATCTATCACTTGTAGAAAGCGTCTCCAGAAAGTAGAACCAGCTTTCAGTACAGAGCAGTAAACGAGACGGTGTCGGCGACTGATCTGGAAGTTATCACCTAACGTGGCCATTGGATCGTCCTCGTCCGCGCTGTCCCTGTTCCGACAAACAGTTTTGTAATGACGCATACGGGTTTTTATTTTCTCGTTATCTGTATGTAAAATCTGAAAAAAAAAACAGGAGAAAAATAGGATGAAAGATCGGAATTAAGATTTCTTTCCAAAACTTGCAAACTAAATGCGCATTTGAAATTCCCTTGAATCTTTATAGGCATACATAATATGCTATATATAATGATTATAATACCGAATGCTTGTGTGAATGCACAGTCTCTCGCGTAATGGTATCCTTTGGTTTTCCGGTGCTTGTTAATCTGTTGTTCAGTCTATTTGCAAATTGTTTTTGTGCCATCGAGGATGTGTCCAGATTCGTCCTTTTACCTGGTAAGCCAAACAGCTTCTTCATATGCAATTTCACGCCGCCATGCACTGTAAAGACGACAAAAGAGCAATGTCTAAAAAAATCACGATCTAAGTTCGGAGATAACTAAGTTGGATATCTTGTGTCCAGTACTTTTGATTTTTCGCAAAAAAATGTGTTAGATCTACCAGAAATCAAAAGTCAAAAAAGTAGAATTTATTGTCCGCTTCTCTAGAAGTTTGAGCAATATTTCACTGGCTCATTCGAGACTGAGAAAAAAGTTTAGTTCCATTCTTTTAGCTGAATAGACAGGCAGATAGACCTTGATTCCGACTATCTTTTTTAACGACAGATAGAGTTGACAAGCTAATACGGTATATTATAGGAAAGGAAACATGAGGCCAATCATATAAAGAAGCAAAGTGTGCTACTCTTCAAATATCACATAGAACTTTACAATACGCTGTGAAAATTGTTATGTCCTTTGTACAATACTATTTTCGTTATGCACAAACAGAATTGTCCATATCCATCACACATTTTGTTTTTATGCATTATTTTTTTAAAGAGAATACACGTGTATTTGGTGGATACTTTCCCTTATTTGTTTTGATATATCAAAATTTATTCTCACGCTGTATTCCTAAGTGCAGAATCTCCAGTATGATTATCCATATTAATATCTGTGTTTTGAATTGCTTTGAGCACACCACTCGTCTCAGATATCTAATGCCCATGATGTTATTGATGGGTAAGTTGCCTGTAATATAAAACAAAGAAGTACATCGCATAATGCACATAATAGCCCTTAAACAGACAATACAGAGAGATATAGGACGTACAAACAGGACGTAATACACTGATTCTCAGGAATAATGTGCAATTCGATAAATAACATGTCGCCGTGTGATTTATAGAGAAATAAAAGAAAGAAGTACAAAATTACTATCATTGTTTCAAAAGCCTACCTAGATGTATCAAAATATGTTACCATCATTTGCGAAAGACATATAACTTAATGAGATACTAAGCTCCAAGATAGCAAAAACGATACATACGTTACTGTCGCCGGCAATTACCAATATGAAGTACGTAAATTATCTTTACATATATGTTAAGTTAGTCTACAATGTGCATTCATATGCTTTCATTGCAGCGCCGTCCTCCAAATTATCGACGAAACTATAGCACTCAAGTTGGTTTTCGTTCTATTTTATTCATAAAATAGCATGTCGCCGATGTATTGATACCTACGTAACAACAATACAATAACCGTTTTATATAGCACATGGTTAGACATAAGCATGACGTGTATACATTTAAAATAAGGGGAAAGGGTACAATTAAATATTATTCTGAAGCTTTTTATAATTTTTCATGTTTTGTAAAGGAAAGTCGCATTTTCATTCATAACAGTGGTTGGTTGCTTTTTAGGCGATACTTACGTTACGCTTACTTAAATCATTCAGTGCAGACATAATGGAATAGTGCCTTTAACATATCGTTGCTTTACAATAGAAGACTTGATATTACCGAATATCTAATGATTTTGTTTCTTTACAAGTATATACTGCTTGATCAAATACTTGAATAATACTTACGTAACGGATACATACATAACGCGAATGTCATATATTTAATAATTTAATGTTCGTCATACCCAATTATGGGTATCATTTGTTAGTAAACATTGGATTATGACCTTAGAAGCTGATTGCAGGGAAGATTCAAAAGCTACAGCTGTTGTACTGATTCAATGGGTGTTTTGTAGATTGTGCTCTAAAAGGGAGCTGGCTCATGTTTATTTCTATACGATATTTCATCGAATAGTATGTCATCCTATAATACATATTCATACCTTTAAAGGTAAACATAATGTATACATACTCACATTAGTAAGTAAACACAAAAGACGATAAAACATCATGATACCTACGTAACATGCCGTTACGTATGTATCTAACTTGGCTGAGCTCAAGTTTCAGTCGAGTTGCATTCAATAGAACAACAATTTGTCTCTTTTTTTTCGAAGGTATATATAACTTTACAGACTGCATAATTGATACCGCGCCATTTCTTTTTTAATTTCATTAATTCATTTGAAATATAGATATATCTATTACTGAATTACAACTAATGTAATTTTTTTAAACATGATTTTTTTTTTTTGAAAATCGATATGTAGCTAATAGAGTTTATAAATGTCATGATTAAAATGAAGTAGAATTTGACAGACAAATCCGAAGATGCATGATTTTAAACGTGGTTGAAGATAGCTTTCAAATACCTTACCAAATCCTGGGTAGTTGATTGTAACGCACGTTACGTATGTATCGATCACTTCTTATGCTCTTTCATTTATTTTAGACGCTTTTTACAGTAGTCAAAAGACGGAGAATAATTTAGAAATGCCATAAAGAGAGATAGAGAGAACGACTCCAAGAATTTGGTTCAAATGAGTTAAAGATTTTGTAATATCTAGCTTATACATGTATACGGCATCAGACGTAAATTTCACACTATTTCGACTTCTCTTGCTTAAATTTGATTAGGCTTGAAATTTGTAAAGTACCAATGATCCTCTAGAAATGCCAGATAGGAGAATAACAGACAATTTTTGCATTTAAGAATCATGTACGAAATTAAGTAGAGATGCTTTCGACCAGCAAATATGATAATAGTGAATAAAATGATACATACGTAACAGTTTTCACCATTGAGCAAAATATTGATTATGAGCATAATATGCTATTTATTGTGTTTCACCGTCACCGGCACTGTCAAGTGCATTCAGAGTTGACAAACAAACTCAAAAGTTGCAAGTTTTTCTAAAATTAAGAAGCTGCTGTAATAATTGATACTTACGTGACGTTTTCCTATGTACCAACTGTACACTTCTATTTGCGAATTGTAATACTAGGATACTTTATTAACTTTTTCATATATTTTCATTGATATGCTTGCTAAACAAAATAGTCATAAAGAAAGCTTTTGTCCTTAACATATTTATTTGGGGGGAAAGAGAAGATAACGCTGTCTGAGGCCATAAAATTTGTTCCAAAGTAATGATTGCTTATCAAGTAGTAAAATCAAAAAAACAACAAAGTAGAAGATGAGCCGAGTTTACAAAATACATATATGACCTATATCTGAAAATATAAATTGAATTTATTCGGATCTAGTCAACGCTAATGGAAAAAAATGAGCGTAAACAAAACTGTTACGTAGATATCATGTTGAAAATTAGATGAATAATACCCTATCTAATAAAGCAATGTTCACATATAAATTCTACAGTGGTGTTACTGATTTTTTCGATATAGTACCAGTTAAATTGTATCAATTGTATGAGCACAACAGATATGCTTAACTCCAAAAATAATTTTTCGTCTTGTTCTATCTTCCATTTGCACCTTATTCCTGAGAATCAGTGAATAATGTCACCGATACAACTAAACATTTCAATGAAAATAGTTCAATTAAGGAAATGACAAATGAAAACCTGCTGCTGCTGACTTAAAGTATTTTCTGTTTGGATTTTTACTGAAATGCGAGAACGAAATCCAAGTCCAATTTCATACGAAAATCACTATCCTACGAGGAAAAAACCTATATTTTTTCGTATTAATTGTAAAGTAAGGATCAGGTTAGATAAGATAGATCTACGTAAGTATACAAATATGCATGATATCTCACAAACTGTTAGTAGTACATGAACACTTTCACAAATCGTGCTAAACTCACCTTGGTGTTCGTTCTAATTTATTGTTTTTTGTCTTAATTAAATATCTTTTTAAAATTAAATACTCAGTGGTGTGAATAATTAGAACAGTATTGTGTATATCTAGACATTACACACTTGATTTGGTCCTTTAAAAGTTTGACAAACAGATTCAAGTCTTTGCATGAGGCTCAGCTATATTGCCTAATTAATTATTTAAAACAAATGTCTATCAAATTTGACAAGAACAAGCGAACTTAGTTGAATGAAATTTAGAAGCACAGTATATGTAATTCCTCTTGGCGAAGACGTTTGTGTACCTACGGAAAGTTCCTTTGTGATGCATTACTTCATAAATGCCAATTAAATCATTGTTTCATGTTGATATTCAAGTTCAAGCTAGAGAATTATTTTATATTATTATTATGTATACATGTAGTTTTACTTTTACTTTACTTCTCTTATTTTTCATCCTTTTTTGTATCACATTCATCTACATAGATACAACTAAGAAAAAAAAAACAATCTAGAACAATAAAATTATAGTTAGTGAATTAGATACTTTTTTCCATTTATAGTTAATACATATTTAAAATTTTACCATTTTGTCTTCATAACAATTCAAGTTGGACTTCGTATGTCAATGAAAAAAATGCATTTTGAACATCATGATCGAATCAAATCATTATATATCCAAAATTTGTCATCCTTCAGTCAACTTTTGATATCAATATATTATTTTTTTTTTTTTTATTAAAGTATATATGTCTATTTTAAGAATTGTTGCGGCAGGCATAGAGTAAAGAATCATTAGATCTTGAATATATACATGTATGTGTCTGGATACTTTCAGATCCCCGTTTTCTGGTCAAGTTGAAGATTTTGTGCAGGTAATCCTTATAACCATGCCATTTATAATTCTTAAGGTAATGGCATATTCCTTACTCGACTCTGGCCGCCATTGTCTCCTTCTTTTGTTCACAGGTGCCTGCAGATATGATCGTTTCCGCTTCCCCCCTCTTTCTTTCTCAGAAAGATAACTAAAATGGCCGTGGAGAAAAGAAGGGCCTTTTCCCCCCTTCTTTACTCCACGGTCATTTAAGCCATGATTCTGAGAAAGAAAGAGGGGGTTGGAAACGATCATATTTGCAGACACCGGTGCTTAAATTGTTGTACATAGTCTTGTGTCACGAAGATTGTTTCTTGATCTCTAAGGAAAGTTTTCAATGCGAAATTGGAGTCACGTGATGGACATTATTTTTATTACTGGGTCTTCTTTCTTCTTCTTCATAGTATCCGGTATACCATCAAAATTGAAGATTATTTACCGGTGCATGCGTGGCCTACAGTATACAATTTAAATGTGCAAAACAAAAATTTATCACAAAAAGGGGGGTGGAGTTAAAACTATTTACAAAATCTAAAGGAATTACAGGAGGGTGCAGAGAACAGCTGGGGTCATCTGTTCTCTGAAAATCTCAACTGAGGGAGACAGGATGACTGGTGCAGGTAGTTGATTCCATTGGGTAATTGTATGTGGGAAAAAAGAGTAACGGTATGAGTCTTTGGATGTTTGGATATGTCTAAATGTGTGTGTGTGTTGTTTACGGGTTCTGGTGTCTGGTGTTTGAGGGGATTGCAACAAGGGCATGTGTGATTTTATACATCATTATTAGACGGGTACGGAGTCTTCTATGTGTGAGGGGGGGGGGGGCAATCTAATGTGTCAATCATTTCTGTTACACTGCTTGTATTGTGGTATCTGTTACAGACATACCGAGCTCCCCTCCTTTGTATCATTTCAAGTTTACTGGCAGATTCTTTTGTGTGGGGATCCCAAACTGAGCTTGCATATTCGATATTTGGGCGAACAAGAGCTCGGTATGCCTGGTCTTTGATGTTTTGATTTGCTGTTTTTAAGTTTCGTTTTAAGAATCCTGATGTTTTGTTAGCTTTAGCTGTAATGTCATGTATGTGGTTGTCCCATTTCAAGTTTGATTGGAGTGTGATGCCAAGATATTTAGAGGATGATACTGGTTCTAAGGTGTGATTGTGTAGGATGTAGTTGTGTTTTATGGGTTTGCTTTTAGTAGTTACTGAGAGGACTGTGCATTTATCAGGATGGAAGGCCATCAACCAGTCCCTCTCCCATCTGGCGGCAGCATCAAGGTCAGCTTGAAGTTTGAGACAAAATAGGCATGTAGATGATGCTGTCATCAGCAAAGAGGCGGAGTTTGCTATAGGAAAGGTAATCAGGGAGATCGTTTATATAAACGATAAAGAGAACAGGGCCAAGGACAGTGTCCCAGCAAAGTGTACCTGCAAATAAGGTTGCAACTTGCAACTTGACCGACTGCTAAAACTATACATTCTAGACGTGCGGCGTTGCGACATCCAATCCATATAGCTCGTGGACGTGTATGTTTTTTTTTTAATTTTTTATTTAAAGATAAAAATAAACTAAATTATACTTATTCTGGATATTTTTCTGCTTCGAAATATACTTTAAATGAAACTTGAATTTCAAAGAAGAACTGAAACGTGAACGAGAAAACCGGTGGAAATTTTTTTTTGTTTTTTGTTCTTGGTGAGCCTATACCGGAACGAATCTTGCTCGACTTGTCTACTGTATTTAGCTGATGAAAACGAAAGTAGACATAATTTGAAAGTGTAAACAAGAAGATTTCTAGCAGTCAGGCAGTAGGATGCAAGCTTCGGTAGATGAATATATTGTTGACATGCATTTTTATTGATTTGATCCAAGATGTGTTCAGGTTGCACCCTGCAGACCATCTGTACGTCTTAAGTGGCAATGCCCTCCTCCCCACAGGGCCTTTCACATATGGCAAAATAGCGCTCAATTTATTCATATATGCAAATGTATTCATATGACGATTATATTACGTCATATACCTATGTTTGAAACACGCCAAATCTCAAACAAGAATGACCCAACATGCCAGGAAAAGCAATACATTTCAAATACATCAGATGAAATAAATGAAAAGAGCAGAATGCGCCCATGGCAAAATACAACTGTTTCTAATCTATTTAAGCTTATTTATTACCAAAAAATTTACCCACTCTACGTATGAACACAAGAATATCTTTATCCTGCCAAAGCCGATAAAGTGAATACATCAATATGACAGGCATATTTCTCAAAATATCGATTTTTCAACCCAAAAGTGACAGAACTTCATTTCATTTTATGATTCTCATGTTGACAAAATCCGGAATTTGATATCATGACGTATCCGAAACCATGTGGACAAATACACAGCTCCTAAGATTTCTTACCGATAAACAAAGTTAAAGTGCGGCTAGTGACAAGTTTTGGACTTTTTTAACATTGGCGGTATGGGCAGTATCGCCTCAAATTTTCACCTCAAAAGTGACAGAAGTAAAAATTCGTTAATTTATCAAAGATGTGGATTTATAAATTCAGACTGTTGTAGAGTTTCTTCCTATATGTGGACAAATTTGATTGGTGTCATGAAATCGTGAGTATTCTCAATTTATTATTTGCTCCCCATAGACTCATATAGTAAGAATATGAAGCCTACGGAATCCAATATGGCCGCTATGCAAATTAGGAAATTGAGCGCTATTTTGCCATATGAGGCACAATTTCGCTCCAGCACAATTTCACTATGTCTGAAAGGCCCTGTGCTCCTCCCTGCATTTACCAGTTTACTATGGCTCACTTCGGAAAGTGGATAAACGCGATTTTGATAACTTTGGCACGCAAAAATTAAGATAAAATATATATCTCTGAATAGATCTCGCTTAATTACTGTCCTGTTCACTAAATCCAGAGCACCCTGTTTTCCCGCGTTTCTCTAAAATATGATAATGTCATCTTCCAAAAAGATATCAATTTTATAGTACTCCTTTAGTCAGAAAATACCATTGTTTTGGCTGTGCGTCAATTAAGTTAGAAATAGGACGGAAAATAAAAAGTCACGGGGATTTTCTATAGTAAAATCGCTGACAATTCGTGACGTCTGGAGCTTTGACATCACTGTTTACCATTGTTGACATGGAGAGCAATATGGCGGCAGCTTGAAATTAACATGGAAATTTCCCGTAGACATTTTATTTTTCATATTGCGGTTTGAAGGTAGCTGATAGGGTAGGTTGAAGTTAATTTCCAGTTACGACTAAAGGAGGTGAATTCTCGGAAACTATAATTTATAGGAAAATTCTTCAGATGACTGAATGAATTGCCTAAACAGGGTGCTCTGGATTTAGTGAATAGGACAGTAGTCGTAAATTTTGGTATATGTTTCATCATGTTCATGGTCGAGGGTTTTATGTAATCAAATTATACAGACAATATAAATTTTAGATGGGACGTTTTCAGTGTTTAATTTCAGCCTGACGTCGCGGAGTTTAACACATACCTGTCAACTTTGAATTTTTCAAAAGAAGGAGATCTCCCTCTTTGGCAGTTGACAAAGAGGGAGATTGCGCGTGAATCATTTTCACGACATTTTTTTATGAATCGCAACATGTCGTGCGAACCACCTTTCAAAAAATGTCATTGAATGTACATGTTACCATACTAAGTCTAAGAAAATGTATCAATAATGACAGATATTTCCATAATACATGATTCATTGATTGTATTTTATTACTTCTTGTTCTGCGTTTGTTCATTGTGCAATATGGCGGCAGCTTGAAATTAAAATGGAAATTTCCCGTAGACATTTTATTTTTCATATTGCGGTTTGAAGGTAGCTGATAGGGTAGGTTGAAGTTAATTTCCAGTTATGACTAAAGGAGGTGAATTCTCGGAAACTATAATTTATAGGAAAATTCTTCAGATGACCGAATGAATTGCCTAAACCATGTAAACAGGGTGCTCTGGATTTAGTGAACAGGACAGTAGTCGTAAAATTTGGTATATGTTTCATCATGTTCATGGTCGAGGGTTTTATGTAATCAAATTATACAGACAATATAAATTTTAGATGGGACGTTTTCAGTGTTTAATTTCAGCCTGACGTCGCGGAGTTTAACACATACCTGTCAACTTTGAATTTTTCAAAAGAGGGAGATCTCCCTCTTTGGCAGTTGACAAAGAGGGAGATTGCGCGTGAATCATTTTCGCGACATTTTTTTATGAATCGCAACATGTTGTGCGAACCACCTTTCAAAAAATGTCATTGAATGTAACCATACTAAGTCTAAGAAAATGTATCAACAATGACAGATATTTCCATAATACATGATTCATTGATTGTATTTTATTACTTCTTGTTCTGCGTTTGTTCATTGTGCATGAGTAGCTCTTTTTCTGGTGAGAAGAGTTTGATTAATCTTTTTATTCAGGACAGTACATATGTTCGGGCCCAACTGAGCTTGCCGTAACCGATTTGTACACCTAACTGACTCCAATTTATCTTTTTGATTTCTTTTTCTTTGAAACAGTTGAAAGATTCTAGTGCAGTATGTGACTTAAGCAGGAAACTTAACATAAGTTTATATATCAATATAAACAGAATGACAGAAAGAAATTCTAATTAGTGCTATACAATATTTAGTCAATAAAAGTGCTTACATGATCAATTAAATTGTTTTCACAGCTTAATTAATTACCCTTAGGCATCCATACATATAAACGCCGTGTACTAATTGTAATACAAACAACCGGCATCGTTCACATTGTAAACAATTTTGTTACAGTAACTTTAATCTTTTGTATGAAGGACGAAAGTCGCTAGATCTACTAGAGTTATTTTTCTTACGTTATACGAAGCGAGGGAGGAATCGGGTCATAGGATCGAAATGCGGGAGTTTTCAGTCTCCCCCCGCGGGAGGAATGCGAACGCGGGAGATGAGGTTCAAACGCGAGAGTCTCCCGCGAAATGCGGGAGAGTTGACAGGTATGTTAACATTGAGCCTATGGAGAGCGTTATGACGTCATGGGAAAAATTGGCATGGGAAATAGCCCATCTAACATTTGTTTTGTCTATTAATTTTGATTGCGTGCACTGATTCTCATATTACGACTAAGCTAGATCTACAGAATGGTTTCAATTTTATTTAAAGGTTTGCTTGATGAAATAGTCAAAATTGCATTTATCCAGTTTCTGAAGTGAGCCGCACGGACAGTAGTTACAGTGCAAATAGCCACATGCATGAATCTCAAACGAGACTAGGAGAATTCCAGAAATCAATGGCTATTAGTATTACAGTATAGCTACCAGGAAAATATGGTCATATAATAGCTATATATGGTTTAGTACGACTTGTCATTAGTACCCAAATGTAATTTGGGTATGACAGATATGCATAGACAAAAGTTGAGATTATTTTTCAGCATTATGTTGAAAAAATATGCATCATCAAGAAAATTTTGGAATTCCAAATTCTCAAATTTTGCCTACATATATGCATCACTGTCTGATCCAAAACAATACACCACAGTAACCTGCAGCAATCATCTTGGGTCAACTTGTCGGACTATATATGGTTATATAGTTTAAGTACTAAAAATGAAAATTTTGGAATTTTCATCTATTTTGAAATCAAAATTGTACATCTATATGACCATATGAACTATCAGTTTACAAAAGATCTTACAACCTTTGTCATTTGGGAAAAAGTTTTGAAATTTTCTTTCAAACTCAAAATTGCAAATCTTTATGAACATCTGATCAAGAAGTTGATATACAAAACAATTTTCAAGTTTTGACCATGATAAGTTATCAAATTTTTGACTCATTCAATCTCAAAGATGGTACATTTTACGATACATTTATGTCAAATCCTTTAGGAAACATTGTTTAGATGGTCATAAACATTTGCAATTTTAAGTATAAGATCAAAATTAATTTTTTTAGTACACAAAGTTATTTCTCCAGTACAGCCGTTTATAGCTATTACAGTCATATTTTGCTATTACAGCTATTTCTGGAATAATCCCGGACATGTACACACTCATGAAATTTTAAGGTGGCTGTTATGAGTGAAGGTTGCATTGTGATTTGTCATTATACAAACACCTTTTTTGAAGACAAGATCACACCTATATTAATGCACATTGTTGCTGACAGTAGCTGCAAATTTTTGTCCATAATATATCAATTTTTCATTTTGTTTATTTCAGTCTTCGTGAAAACTCACTAGCCTGACGCCTGAGGGCTACAAGAAATTCTGTCAGGCAAATAAAAATTGTCTTACAAACTATACAATCTGCCTGCAATTAATTATCTTCTGGCTTATTGATCAAAAAAAGTTTTCTTGAAGATTGTTACAAATGGTATGTGTAGAGATTAATCTACGATTTGATCTACATGGGTCCTCTGGACACGATGAAATTTGGCCAATGGGTCCCAAGCCATAACAAAGGGTCACAGCAAAAATTAATGCGTCCCAAGTACTGTAGACAGTTTTTATGCCTCCGGAATCAAAGATTCGGGGGCATATAGTTTTGGCCTGTCCGTCTGTTTGTCTGTCTGTCTGTCTGTCTGTTTGTCCGAAAAACTTTTAACATTGGACATAACTTTTGAATGGTAAGTGATAGGGCTTTCATATTTCACATGTGTATTCCTTGTGACAAGACCTTTCCATTGATACCAAAATTTTTGACCTCGTGACCTTGAACTTGACCTTTGACCTACTTTTCAAAAAACTTTAACATTGGGCATAACTTTTGAATGGTAAGTGATAGGGCTTTCATATTTCACATGTATATTCTTTGTGACAAGACCTTTCCATTGATACCAAAATTTTTGACCTCGTGACCTTGACCTTGACCTTTGACCTACTTTTCAAAAAACTTTAACATTGGGCATAACTTTTGAATGGTAAGTGATAGGGCTTTCATATTTCACATGTGTATACCTTGTGACAAGACCTTTCCATTGATACCAAAATTTTTGACCTCGTGACCTTGACCTTGACCTTTTAACCCAGTGACCTCACATACATGTACTTAACAGAAAATAGTGTTCATACTAACAAAGATGCCACCGGGGGCATTCATGTTTCACTTTAATGTATAATTTTATCAATTTTAAGTGCATGTACAAGTACCAGGATTGACATACCTACAGGAATGGGGAATAAACTAAGTTCTGCTGTTGCGGATAAATTTAGCAACAAGAAAACAGAAGACAAGAGAGGAGAGAAAAGAAAACGGAGAGATTCTGACAGGGAAGATGG
The DNA here is from genome assembly GCA_033119305.1 of Pinctada imbricata. Classification (NCBI taxonomy): domain Eukaryota; kingdom Metazoa; phylum Mollusca; class Bivalvia; order Pterioida; family Pteriidae; genus Pinctada; species Pinctada imbricata. Next base: position 87,428,862 of record VSWD01000010.1, read on the forward strand.
AGAAGGTAGAGAGACACCTCCACCAAGCTCATCGAAAGGCTTAGCTCCTCACAGTGACATACATACCCCAAAAAGGTGAATATATTCTATATACATGTATAATTGTATATACATACTGGTAATCATGCCTGTAATGTATATATACCCAAAAGAGATAGACATTGCATTTTGCAAAATTTTCCATTGTGACGTAATATTTGATAACACTGTATGTATCCTATTTTGTCCTAACATTGAAAATATTACAAAATTTTGTTATGTCTGGTGTCTGTCTAAACTGGATGACTGGAAAATATTAAGCTGCATGTATCACTAATGTGAAAAAATTCTTTCCCGATAAAAGATATTGTTTCAAGAGAAGTGTAACAGAAGTAGAGCATTCACTGTACATGCATATTTATATAATTATCCTCTTTTCTTGCAGATTTTTATAAGATTCTTTGTATTTCAGGAAAAAGTTGCTGTCTACAACCAAATACATATACCAAACCCTGTTCCTTGATGGAGAAAACAGTGATATAAAGATATATGCTTTAGGCCAGGAATGGAAACTTCATAAAGTCTACTTGTCTCAGGTAAACAGTATCTTTTCAGATTTAATACCTGGTAAGATAATTTAAGCAGTGAGTTCAATATCCCTTGTAAAGATAATATCACAGGAAAGTGACAAGTATGTAATGTATATGATTGTTGTCTATTTTAAAATAAGTCAGGCTGTTGAGACTCAAAAATGTAAGAAACACATTTTAAAAAACATATAAATACTGGTATTCCTGTTAATTATTCCTGTTGATATATTATTGTAAATCATATACTTTTATTGAATATTGTACACAATAATTATATATGTATAACCAAATTATTTATGGATTGTTTTTGTGATACTTTCAGTCTCCATTTTTTGCGTGCATGTTTAACGGATCATGGAGAGAAGCGTTACAGACAGAGATAGATCTGGACATACCTGATCCTGCCATAGACATCAAATGTAAGACACATGATAAATAAATCAATCATAATTACTTTTCTATAAAATATGGATAGAGTGATACAGATTATGTTTTGTCCTCCAGTTCATGTAGAATTTGTCAAAGATGATGAGTTAAAACATTTTGAAGAAATTGTCAACCATGTTTTGCAACTCCTAGCTTGGCTAACGCTTCATCGCTCATCACTTGTTATTTTTTGTTTTTGGTACTTATACTGGTACATGCAGGTTTTTAAAACTCCTAATATTTGAAAAATAAACAGAAACCTTTTAATCCATACGAAATACATCTGTCTTCTTCTTTTGCATTATCACTACATGTATCCCAGGGTGATAAGAAACAAGGTTCTTTCATTTCACAGCTCTGAGAACAGCATTTGGATCATTGTACAGAGACTATGTTTTTATTAAACCAATAGATGTAGTGGGAGTATTTGCAGCAGCAAACTTATTGCAGTTGGTAGGTAAAACATGATACTGGTATATGTTTCTCTTTACTTTCCTTCTCAAATGAAGTATGATTGCAAGACAATAGTCATAATGGAACTTCAGTGTGAACTTGCATGTAAAAATTGAATTTTGTAAATGGATTTTTGTTTATCATTTTAAGTTACAATTTCAATTTTAGATACAATATGAACATTTTCAATACATTGTAGTACAATCTTCTGCAAAATAGTATTGATGCAACTTTTATTTTAATTTTGTAGGAAGGACTAATACAGCAGTGCTTGACAATGATGAGTAACAGCATCAGGCTAGTGAATTCTAATTTTAACTTGAGTTTTTCTCCCTGACCGTAAAACCCTATTTGTGTTGTAGAGCTCACTTGGTGATAATTCTCCAACACATTCCCTCTTGAATCAGTTACCCTTACTGTGCAGTTGATTTTCTGAAAACCATTCATTTCTAGAACCTGCTATAGTACCAAAACTTGTTTTCTGCTATAATAAGATTATGGTAGAATAGAAATATCAATTACCTAGTCATGATTTATTGTCAAATAAATTCCCTCGTCCTATGAATCAATCAAACTATTATGTTGGCACTAGGTGATAATTTGATGGGTTCAATTCTATTGGTTCATACCATTGGGGAACTACTGGACAATAAACCACATCAATTTTGGCCCAGAAGTGATCCATTGACTATGATGAATAAAATTATTATTTTGTTTGAATTTAAAGAAGAAAGAAATAAAGAATTCCCATGATTGATGGAAAATCATGACTAGTAAAAGACATTATGCCCTGTACTGACTCAGTGTGAAAACTACACATGTACTATAATCAAAATTGAAAACATTTAATTATTCCAATAAGTTTAGAGTACATGTATGTAACAGCATGATCATAATGTACATGTAATGTTTTCAGTTCAGATACAGTATGCAGTTATTATGATGCCAGCCTTAGATATGATATAGACTCTGTGAAGATGGAGTGCTATAACTGGTTATTAACCAACCTGCTGATTGTACCTGATGTGGAGCTACTCAAACAGATCAGGTACGTACCTTAGATATGATATAGACTCTGTGAGGGTGGAGTGTTTTAACTGGTTATTAACCAACCTACTGATTGTACCTGATGTGGAGCTACTCAAACAGATCAGGTACGTACCTTAGATATGATATAGACTCTGTGAGGGTGGAGTGTTTTAACTGGTTATTAACCAACCTACTGATTGTACCTGATGTGGAGCTACTCAAACAGATCAGGTACGTACCTTAGATATGATATAGACTCTGTGAGGGTGGAGTGTTTTAACTGGTTATTAACCAACCTACTGATTGTACCTGATGTGGAGCTACTCAAACAGATCAGGTACGTACCTTAGATATGATATAGACTCTGTGAAGATGGAGTGTTATAACTGGTTATTAACCAACCTACTGATTGTACCTGATGTGGAGCTACTCAAACAGATCAGGTACGTACCTTAGATATGATATAGACTCTGTGAGGGTGGAGTGTTTTAACTGGTTATTAACCAACCTACTGATTGTACCTGATGTGGAGCTACTCAAACAGATCAGGTACGTACCTTAGATGTGATATAGACTCTGTGAAGATGGAGTGTTATAACAGGTTATTAACCAACCTGCTGATTGTACCTGATGTGGAGCTACTCAAACAGATCAGGTACGTACCTTAGATATGATATAGACTCTGTGAAGATTGAGTGTTATAACTGGTTATTAACCAACCTACTGATTGTACCTGATGTGGAGCTACTCAAACAGATCAGGTACGTACCTTAGATATGTCATATTGTGTTTACTCTTAGGTAATTTAACTATTTACAGTCATTTCTTCACTACATGTATTAAGTCTTTATGCTTTTTTGATCAAACACTCAAGGGAATGTACATGTATCTTTGGTTTGTAGATGGGTCAGCTTGCCAATCTTTAGCATAACTTTCAAGTGGCAAGCGATATGATTTTCCTGTGTGTATACCTTTCCACTGATATCAAAGTTTTGACCTTGTAAACTTGACCTTGTAGCCTTGACCTTGTCGTCTTAGGTATTTCTAAAAACTTTTATCATTGGGCATTCAATTTGAATGATCAGTGGCTTTCTTATGTCCTCTTTCTGTATCACAATCATGTTCTTTTATTCTCAAACATTTCTTACCCTTTATTTGACTCTTGAACTTAAAGAAATAAATCTACGTGTATATTGTATTGAAGCAATCTTGTGACAGAGGGCATTACTGCTTTAAGAGCACATGTATCATGGCTTCTTTCATAATTTGTCATGAGAGTCAACATTGATTGATGTTTAGTCTTTATTGTTCTTCTAGTTGTGATTAACAGCAGTCTAAAATGTTTGGCAATATCTTCTATTTAGAGAAATTTCAGATTGAAGAACCAAAAGAACTTACAGGTTACTCAAAAGTCATCATTAAAATTTTGTTAAAAGAAATTTATTTTGCCTTTCAAAGATTTTTTTATACATATTTTGGAGCAGTTGCATTTAAATAGTACAGTAATGAAATGTTTTTTTAATGCATTTTATATTATTTCAGTATTCCCTTAATGAAAAACTTGGTATCAGCTTCTGAGTTGTTTGTTATGCAAGTAGAAATGGATATTTACTCACTACTGAAAAAGGTGAGTTATTCTTTGTTGTCAAGGAATGAAAAGTTAATTGACATCCATATTTTATTTGAATGTTGGGAAAGATTTGAATTAATCAATCATTATCTTGTTTGTATTACTGACTAAATTACATCAGATTGTATGATACACAGGATATGTATAAAAGTAAGACTTTTTGTCTGATAAGTCAAATTATGCTGCATTATATATACATTTATCCCATCTCTGGCTAATTTCTTGCAATCTGATGGTTGAGAAGAACCGAATATTATATTGTATTGTGTTACTGACAGGATATTATATATTTTAATATCCTGCTTCTATTAAGACTCATTACGCTGTTGACGTCACCGAGATGCTTTAAAATAAGTTGACGTAACATACACAAACCAAAAGCCATCAGCAAGATAAATTCGTTATACAGTTTTTTACAGAGGAGATACAAAAATATATTGGGTCGATGAAGGATGTGTTGGGCTCGGCTTCGCCTAGCCACATACAACTTTTTTCATCAACCCAATATATTTCTGTATCCCCCCTGTAAAACACTGATTAACTAATATTAACTTATTTTGTAGCAGAAGAATCCTCATCCTTTTCCTTCTATATCTAATTGATTTATTGCAGTTGTTCATAATAAAAAATTCATGATTAGTATATTTCCACAAAATACATATATATAATAATTTTTTCTTTCCAAATCAGTGGATGTTTTTACAAATGAAGAAATCATGGACAGGAAGTGATAAAGATCTGCTTGAAGATGTCGAGACATATTATAAAAGTAAGTGGCAATGATATGGACATACATGTACAAAATACAAATATGGACACACAAAAATACATTTGTTGTGGGTCATGTATTATTTTAGTTTTACTTTATGTGTAAGTACACATGTACTTAGTCATGTTATATTATTATTTCATAATAATTCTTTCTAGATTTTACTATGTCATGTTTATTTCATTAGAGAATATTCCAGTATGTTCTTTGTTACATCATTATCATCACATGACTGTGATTTCTAGAATTTACTCTATTATTAATCATTTGTAATGAGTCATTGTTCTAGAAGCTTCTGGTTAATTCATTTGTATTAAGTATATATACCTCTGAGGAACTGTGTTGATGAGACATTCGTACACATTCGTAGACACGATTCATTCCTCTATTCTGATATACTGGGACACTTTATTTGTTGAGACTTTAATCCATTTAACAACGTTTGGACACCGATCTTTCGAGAACGTTTGTGATTACCGGAAACCATTCATTCGATAGACTTTGTGGATCGTAACGGACACTTTGATCCGGACATTGTATTGTAAGTTGTAATCATTTGAAATATATATATTTTGTACATAATTAAACTTGTAAATTTTTATTCTGTCTTTGTCTGATTTTTGCTGGCGTTTTGGGGTATTCTGACCCATAACAGAATTGGGGGCTCGTCCGGGATAGTAATCTCTGCATATTTGCACTTTACGTAAAGTTCGTTTTTTTTTTTTTTTAAAGGGAATTTATTTTTTTGTAAAACGTTTGCCAGCAGAAATCAATCATGGTATTTTCGGTCACTGAATTTTTGAAATCGCCGACTGTACAAGAGTTCGAATCATTGAAGAAAGATGATTTGATTGGTTTAGGTCTTCACTTGAAGTTAGATGTAAAATCTTCTATGAGAAAACAAGAAATTAGAAATATTGTGACTAAAGAGCTTTTAGCTAAGGAAATCTTTTCGTCATACGATTTTCCTGTTGAACCTGTTTCAAGCAAAACCAAAATGTCAAAATTTGAGTTTGAATTAGAGAAAATGAAAATACAATTACAATTTGAAAAAGAAGAAAAAGAAAGACAATTTCAAATTGAAAGAGAAGAAAAAGAAAGACAATTTGAAAAAGAAGAAAAAGAAAGACAATTTCAAATTGAAAGAGAAGAAAAAGAAAGACAATTTGAAAAAGAAGAAAAAATAAGACAATTTGAAAGAGAAAAGGAAGAAAGAGAGAAACAGGAACGTATGCACGAGAAAGAACTCCAGTTTGAGTTAGAAAAGTTAAAGTTAGAGAAAAGCGCTAAGGAAAATCCTGTTCCTTCGCTTGTCAAGTCTGAATTCGACGCCGCCAAAAACATCCGATTAGTACCAAAATTTCAAGAAATGTCCGTGGACAAATATTTACCACATTTTGAGAAAATCGTGGCCAATCTGAAGTGGCCACGTGATTTTTGGCCAACTTTATTACAAAGCGTACTTATTGGCAAAGCGGCTGAAGTGTACTCGGCGCTCAGTATTGCTGAGAGTTCAGACTATGACAAGGTCAAGGACACGATTTTGAGAGCATATCAGTTAGTACCTGAGGCGTACAGACAAAAGTTTAGAAAGTACAAAAAGTTTGAAAATCAAACATATGTTGAATTTGCTCGAGAAAAAGAAGATTTATTTGATCAGTGGTTTCGATCTAAGAAAATTCCAAATTCATTTGACAATTTACGTCAGATCATTCTGATAGAAGAGTTCAAAGAGTGTGTACATCAAGATTTAAGAACTCATTTGGAAGACAAAAATGTTAAAACTCTTGAAGAAGCCGCTGTTTTGTCTGATACGTATGCTCTCACTCATAAGAAAAATTTTGTGTCAAAAACTCAATCTAGCGATAGTGCTAAAACGTCAGATTTTCCAAAGAAAAATTTACAAGAGTCTCAGTCGTCCATTAGTTCCCAGTCACCATCTCAAGGTGGTTCTACGTCCGGTCCTAGGTCCGAGCGTTCTGAGGCATCCCCAGGGGTGGGGTCGCTTCCTACATGCAATTATTGTAAGAAAAAAGGTCATGTTATTGGTGAGTGTTTGAAGCTTAAGAAGAAAAAAGAACTTAAGTCACAGGCCTGTGCGTCTGTTAGAAATGATAGGAAAGCCTTAGATTCGATTTGTTCTGACACTCCTGAGATTCAGGGTTCTAAGTCCAGTTCTGATGATTTTGTGGAGGATCATTATAAGCCCTTTTTGTCACAGGGATTTGTTTCACTCAGTGATTCTAGCGAAGCGTTGCCTGTTCAGATTTTGAGAGATACTGGTGCTGCCCAGACTTTGTTAGAGGGTTCATTGCCTTTGTCTGAGCACACTTTTACTGGTAGGTCAGTTTTATTACAGGGTGTGGAGCTAGGCGTCATTGATGTTCCCCTTCATGAAATTTATTTGAAGTCAGACTTAATTACTGGACCTGTTATCGTAGGTGTTCGACCTACTCTTCCCGTTCAAGGCGTTTCCTTGTTGCTTGGCAACGATTTAGCTGGCGGCAAAGTTGTAGCCGATCCGATTGTTTGTGAGAAAATCACGTCCGATGTCGTGTCCGATGATGAAGACGACGACTTGTATCCAGCCTGCGCTGTTACCAGGGCGATGGCCAGGAACAGACTAAAAGAGGCTGCGAGTACTTCTGCACTTAATGAGGACCATCCCTCCGAAGATATAGACCTTTCTGACACATTCATGTCTACTATTGATGACAACGTACCTGAGACGTCAGTACCACTTCATGTTGACAAGTCTCCGACGGTACCTGGTGATGATTACCATCCGCCATTAGACAGAGATACAGATGCCTTAAGCCATGAGCAGCTCCTCTCCGAGCAAACTAAAGATCCGGAGATTATCCGACTAAGCAAGAGGGCCCTTCCCCGAGAAGAAGCGGACAAAGTCGGAGAGTGCTTCTACATACAAGATGGCATCCTCATGCGGAAATGGAGACCACCCGATGCACCCCCAAATGAAGTGTGGCGGGTCGTTCACCAGATAGTGGTTCCAGTAGCGTATCGCGGGGACATCATGAGTTTAGCTCACGACACACCCATGGCAGGTCATTTAGGTGTCAATAAGACTTATAATAGGATTTTAAGTCACTTTTACTGGCCTAAGTTGAGAAAAGATGTGTCTGAGTTTTGTAATGTAAACGTCTTCAAATTGAATAGCATCATTTAAGAACAGATAAATTGGCAACGTGGACCAGACATGCACGTTTCGGGTACATAACCCTCATCAGTGATCCTAAATCTAAACAATGTAATATGCCAAAAAAGTGTGAAAGTTACTATGTCGAAAAAGTGTACCGAAAGACGTAGCAGGATGGGTGGGATATGATGCTCCAGGACCCACTTTTTAGAAATTTCAAGAAATTTTGATAACAGAAATTTAGAATGCGTTGAAGAAACGATCAACCGAAATTGATCGAACTTGGCTACATGTGCCCTCGGGGACTCCTGGTCCACCAGCAGTGACACTCACCAAGTGGTATAAATGTAAACGTCTTCAAAGTCTTGTCATAATTGTCAGATGGTAGGTAAACCCAATCAAGTTATACCACCTGCTCCCCTCCAACCCATTCCAGCCTTTGAGGAACCTTTTAGTAGGGTGTTAGTTGATTGTGTAGGTCCTTTGCCTAGGACTAGGTCAGGGAATCAGTACTTATTGACAATTATGTGTACTTCGACTAGGTTTCCTGAAGCCATACCTCTTAGGAATATTAAGGCAAAGACCATAGTTAAGGCCCTTACAAAGTTTTTCAGTTTCGTAGGTGCTCCCAAGGCTATTCAGTCAGATCAGGGTTCGAATTTTATGTCAGGATTGTTTCAGCAGGTTATGCATGAGCTAGGTATCAGGCAGTATAAGTCTTCTGCGTACCATCCTGAGTCCCAGGGGGCACTTGAACGCTTTCATCAAACCCTTAAAACTATGATGAAAACATATTGTCACCAGTATGGAAAAGACTGGGATGAAGGGGTTCACCTTGTGTTGTTTGCGGCACGAGATGCGGTTCAGGAGTCCCTGGGGTTCAGTCCCTTTGAGCTAGTTTTTGGGCATACGGTCAGGGGGCCATTGAAGTTATTGAAGGAAAAATGGTTGACTGAGACTAGCGATTTGAATCTCTTAGACTACGTGTCTAATTTCAAAGAGAAATTATATAATGCTTGCAAATTAGCTCAAGAAAATCTCAAAACATCACAAATGAAAATGAAAACATGGTATGACAAAGATGCTAGAAACAGAGTTTTTAAACCAGGCGATAAAGTTCTTGTATTTTTGCCTATCCCTGGTCATCCTTTGCAAGCTAGATATTTCGGTCCTTATGAGATTGAGAGTAAAATTAGTGATGTTAACTATGTGGTTAAGACACCAGGTCGGCGAAAAGAAAAAAGAGTGTGTCATGTTAACATGTTGAAAGAGTATTTTGATAGAAGTGACCGAAATTTTGTAAAACCAGTTTCCACTTTGGCCAATGTAAATACATTAGAAAATTGTGTTGAACCGGAATGTAATGAAGAGACTGTTGAAAAAGACTTCGCTCAAAGTGTCCGTTTGAAGAATTCCGAAATTCTGACAAATCCGGAAGTGAAACTCGGACATTTGACCGTGCATCAAAAAGAGGAAGTGCACCAATTAATGCGGGAATATACGACCATCTTTCCGGACGTTCCAAAAAAGACGAATGCATCTCATCATGACGTCATTGTGGGTGATGCGTCACCTATCAAACAGCATCCCTATCGGTTAAACCCGATAAAACTTCAATACATGCGGAAAGAAATTCAATACATGCTTGAAAATGACATTATTGAACCCAGCAATGGTGATTGGAGTTCCCCATGTATTTTTGTTCCGAAGCCAGACGGAACTTACCGATTGTGTACGGACTTTAGAAAAGTCAATTCAGTCACCAAAACTGACTCTTATCCGATCCCACGAATCGATGACTGTATAGATAAAATTGGCAGTGCAAAATTTGTCAGTAAATTTGACTTGCTTAAAGGCTATTGGCAGGTCCCGCTTACCGAGAGAGCCAGAGAAATATCGGCATTTGCGACTCCAGATGGGCTATACCAATATAAAGTAATGCCCTTTGGTATGAAAAACGCACCAGCCACATTCCAGAGGATGATTCATTCGCTCCTAAATCATCTCGAAGGATGCGAGGCGTACATCGATGACGTCATCATCTACAGCGACACCTGGGATGATCATCTCCGAATCATGCGTACCTTCTTCGACATACTGGCGAAAGCAAACCTCACAGTGAACCTTGCGAAAAGTGAATTTTGTCATGCGACTGTAGAATATTTGGGTCACAAAGTAGGTCAAGGTTTTGTTACTCCTATCATGGCCAAGGTGGAAGCTATTTCAAAGTTCCCGATTCCTACCAATAAGAAAGAAATAATGAGATTCTTGGGAATGGCAGGATTTTACAGAAAATTTTGTCCAAATTTCTCGTCAGTTGTTGGTCCACTTACCAATCTGTTACAAAAGAGAGTGAATTTTGCTTGGACCAATGACTGTGACGAATCTTTTAGGAAAATCAAATGTGTTCTTATGAATAGTCCTGTCCTGTCAGCTCCAAATTTTGATAAGCAATTTAAGCTTACTGTTGATGCCAGTGACGTAGGAATCGGGGCTGCTTTGTTTCAAGAAAATGATGATGGTGTAGATAGAGTTGTTTGTTATTTTTCAAAGAAATTGACAAAATGTCAAAAGAATTACTCTACTATTGAAAAAGAGTGTCTTGCATTATTGTTAGCTTTACAACATTGTGATGTTTATTTGAATGTTACTTTACATCCCATTCTTGTGTATACTGACCACAACCCTCTCACATTTTTGCACAAAATGTCAAACAAGAATCAAAGACTTACAAGGTGGAGTTTATTGTTGCAAGAGTACAATATCATTATTAACCATATCAAGGGCAAAGACAATGTGATTGCAGATGCACTATCGAGAGTTTCATGAGTGATTTTTGCAGAATTTACCACCTAAGTTTTCATTGACATTCAAACTTTTTTTAAGGGGGGAGGTGTTGTGGGTCATGTATTATTTTAGTTTTACTTTATGTGTAAGTACACATGTACTTAGTCATGTTATATTATTATTTCATAATAATTCTTTCTAGATTTTACTATGTCATGTTTATTTCATTAGAGAATATTCCAGTATGTTCTTTGTTACATCATTATCATCACATGACTGTGATTTCTAGAATTTACTCTATTATTAATCATTTGTAATGAGTCATTGTTCTAGAAGCTTCTGGTTAATTCATTTGTATTAAGTATATATACCTCTGAGGAACTGTGTTGATGAGACATTCGTACACATTCGTAGACACGATTCATTCCTCTATTCTGATATACTGGGACACTTTATTTGTTGAGACTTTAATCCATTTAACAACGTTTGGACACCGATCTTTCGAGAACGTTTGTGATTACCGGAAACCATTCATTCGATAGACTTTGTGGATCGTAACGGACACTTTGATCCGGACATTGTATTGTAAGTTGTAATCATTTGAAATATATATATTTTGTACATAATTAAACTTGTAAATTTTTATTCTGTCTTTGTCTGATTTTTGCTGGCGTTTTGGGGTATTCTGACCCATAACACATTACATTAGATTAAATGCTAAAGTATTTATGAAGACCATGCATATTGATACTTTTGACAGACTATCATTTTAAGGCGACAGAAATTTAATTTTTAGTTTTACGGATTTTATTTTTTCAAAATAGGGTAGGAGGAGGGAAAAAAAATAAAAATAAAATCAGTTAATTTCAACATTTATGCTTTATGCCACGATTGCGATCTTAATTCAGCTTGTTTATCATATGTTCAAAGCTGCATTTTCTAAACCAATTGAGCAAGAAAGAAAAGTGAAAACCCAAGTGTTCAAGTTTCAGATAGCATTGTGCTTAATTTTTGCAGTGCACGGGTAGTTGCACTGTCAGTGTCATTGTCAATGTGCTTTGTGTGTTGCATTGTTGTGTCATATTTTGTAGTTTTATTACTATTAGTAGAAAACTGATAAATGATATGAATGTGTTAACAACACTTAATTTATTCTTATCTACATGCTAAACATTGTACCTTCTAAGTAGCATGTGAGATAATTGGTTTTTTATTTGTCATTCAAAAAGAGATTCATGACAGTAGTTTTCGGCTTTTTAACATGGCCATGACTCCTGGCAGTTGGTAGACTTAGTATTAATTTTAATGTGGTCAGAACCCTATGTGGAAAATAGGGTCCAAATATGGAAACTGTTACCCCCCCCCCCCCCCCCTTGCTGTCTGTCATATTGTAATCTCTGACAAAAAAAAAGCCGACAATTGTACTATTGGCATTTGCTGGAGATTAACAATCAGAAACACGTGTCAGGTGCATTAAAATTGGTTTGAAATTTTCCTCTAGAAGGTATATATAAAGAGTAGGAACATTTTCGTATCATTTAATAGCCCACAGTCTACAAAGCAAAATTAAGAAATCCAGTTTTTTTTATCAGCGTCACCTATATACAAAGCCGTCTTCTTCTTCCTTAATGGTTGACAAGAGGTTTATTTAAGAAAAATGGCCTATGCAATATGAGTGTTTGTTTATTAATTTGGATGTGATCAAAACGTCTCAACATCAAAGCAAGGACAAAGAGCGAGATATCTTGTGAATTACGGCGAAGTTGGCTAACGTGTCGAATAAAAATACGGATTTAAAACTTTGATGAAATCTGATAAAGCGTATTTAAAATGCCGTCTCACTGAAAATATATGGCACGTGTCGGTCTACGCAAATCGATATTAAAAAAATTATGTAAACGTATTCATGTCTCGCGTTACAGAATGGTAATATTTTACTGGTCACTTGAAAGAAATATACCGGTATATGCCGCAACGCAAGACTTATCATCAAAGCATAATATTTTAAACAAAGGGTTTACGATAGAGTAAAATCGTTTTTCAGGTAAATACGCTTGAGACTTCGTACAAGACATTTGACTCCTCGGGCTGTACACAGCCGGGGCTAATAAGCTGGGTATGCGGCAGTTGAATCAATTCATTGAAAAGCGAAGTAACGGCCTCGGGGAACACTAAGTTTCCCGTAACTATCCAAAAAAATTCTGATGAGCGGAAGAAAAAAATGTATTTTCCAGTTCATTTTATTTTTTTTCCAAATGTGATAAAATTAGGGTCGGCGGATCTGTAAAACTAAATATTAAATTTTTGTCGCCTAATAGATGAGTGTTATTTGTTACTTTCACAGCTGCTACCTCAGAATGTGTGTTTTTAGAGTCAAGCGAAGGAAGACAGTTCATTCCAGCTTTCCAGGGTCTCAGATGGCAGCATATTGTAACAGACTTGACTTCTCTTAAAGTTCTTGAAAAGGACAAAATAATCAAGATTGGTAAGTACAAGTGATACAAATAAATCTTATCCATTGTATATTTACAGTGCCTACAAATGGTTTCTTGCTTTTTTTGACTTTATTATGAATTAAACCTCTGAATTGAGATTTTATATGGTCAATTTAATATACTGACAATATTTTGTCTACGAAATTGAAAAATCTACAATATGAGGACGAGTTATGAAAATGTTTTATGAAGTTATCAGATTACAAAACTCTGAATACTTGAAATTACAAAGGTCTTTATTGAAGGAATCGGTCATACTGTCCTGTTCACTTCATCCAGAGCAATATTTTTGAAGACTTCCGACATTTCCTATTAACTGCTGCATCTTAAAGGCAGGGTTTTCAACTACCTGCTCATTAATAGACATTAGAGTAACTAAGGTTTAGTAGACATGATATACCTGCTTCGAAGATAGCAGGGACTATTCAAGTGATCTGATAGAGTCACAAGCGGTGGGTTACATCATAAACACACAGACAATTAATCATTGTTATCAGTTAATAATAGTCAAACACAAAACCTGAAATCAGATTCCAAAAATCACAAAGGGTTTACACATTCTTGAAAAATGTAAAATAGAGATTCCTCAAGAGAAAAGAAAAATAGGACATACAGACGGAGACAATAACACCGCTCCATAGAAACATGAAGAACAACTTTATGTAATGATTAATCTCCAGACTCAAGTGCAAGTACAGAATGCATTGTAGGTGGTGCTTTAAAAGCGGGTTGTACTAATTAGTGCAGTTGAAACACATTCAAATATCACATGAGTTAAAGTATTCAAGTTAGTAGGACCAGAAAATTTACTTAATCTTACAGTATTATTTTGCTAATGAGATGCCCAAATATCATCTGTCAATCAATAAATGAGAGGAATGAGAAATGAGAGTACAGCTAGAGATGCTAACCCTACAGCCAACAAAGAGAAATTGACAGAAAATGTACTTGCCTCCATATTTAGTCCCCACCTGGCCTTTAAGATTTGTTTCTATAATGTAAAACTAGAAACTTAAATCAATATAGTAGTAATATCTATTTACTTGTGTTACTTGAACATTGGTGAGGGAGACTTTATCAGCAGGAATTTCCTATGTTAAGTTTAGCTCACTTCCATACTTTTGTCATGAAGAAAGAAATATGAAATGATGATCTATATTTCCTAAATATTAGAGAGCTCTCGAAGAATGTACATGAAGCATTATTAAATAGAAATAATTATGTAATGCTACAAATAAGAGTTTTATAAAATTAGCAATGTTTTCATGTAATCAAATAAGATTTTGAGTCGTTATCTTTGAAAATCACAAAATCTTGATGCCAACGATCCACAAGAATATCCACCTCTACTTTCCTTATGAACTTTGATTAGAGAGATATGAAGGGTTGGATCATTGAGGGTTTTTGGCATCGAGCTCCTGTGTTGAAAATATGCTTGATTCAAAGGAATTCATGTTGAAATAAACATGGATTTTCTCTTACAGTCCTTTTGAAGCTCGGTGATTTGTTGTGAGTCAGGTGACTTTCTGCTAGAAAAAAATCAAAGGTTTTATGTGACTATGAATAAAAATGCTTAAAAAATGGATTTATCTTTGAGTTGTCACTCTTTGACTTATAATCCCGAGTATCAAGTGCTTGTTTTGCATGCACTGAGAATGGATCAAATTGGTTTTCTAATAAATTGATAAATATACTCAAGTTAATTACAAAACTTTAAAGTTTGATAAAGCATTAATACCATATGTGTTCATTGTTAATAAAAATATATCCATTATTGAAAGTTAAAGCAAAATCATTTTGATGTCAAAAGAGTTCAAAGTCGTCACGTTAAAAATCAGTTTAGGATGGAAACAGAGTATTTAATATTGAAGACCGATTATTGGTACACATACAGAAATATAAGTTTTTTAAGATAGCTGTTGAAAAAGGAAATTTAACCATGACACACTCATTTGGTACAGCTAGGAAATCTTCTTTGCTTAAATGTCAATTGTTGAATTTAAAACATTGCGTTTGTAACATAAGAATGATCATAATGTTTGACAGGTACAACTTTTTAAATACTTGATCAATGATGTAGGTGTATGTATCATATTTGAATCAGATTGGGCACTAGATTTAAAAGTTATTCTGGATACAAAAGTAATATTTGATGGAAATAATCACATATTATCTTTAAGATTTTAATGTGCACATTTATGATTACCCTTGATAACTGGTAGTTAAAGATATCCAAACATCCATGTTAGGGAGTTCTGGTGTTAACTGAAGGTTCTACAGATGCTCAGAAGGACAAAGGAAGCTCCCTTCAATTGCCTATAGCAGGATGTCATTGTCATAGATATATTGATGATATTGATCATCTGTGTTTATTATTTGGATGATCATGATCAAAGTAAAAGTGTTGTTGATGTTTTTATCTCTTGGCTGTTGGCACCAATTTATTACCGTCATTATCTTTAAATGGAATTACAGGTGTAATATGGTAAACTGTTGAATCAATGGTTTAGGTAAAGAAGCAAAGACCATGGACCTTGAAAAATATTATTACTGACACAATACTCGTTTTCTTTTATTAACACTGAATATCAAGGTATTTTACTGAAAGAGAAAGAAAAGAAAAACAAGGGGGTTTAAAAAAGAAAATGCTTCTTTATATGTACAGAGAGAGAAAGATAAAAAACCAAAAGGTTTAAGAAAGGAAATGCTTCTTTCCATGTGGTGGAGTTTTTAGTTTGTTTGCGTTGGTTCCTGTTTTATCTTGATTTTGTACGCCTTCGATTTATGATTTTCTGAATTATAGATTTTGTACTGTGAATGGGGATATGGTCATTATGAATATTTGTCATTGTGAGAAATAAATGAATCTTGAATTTTGCAGTGGCTTTTAGATAATGATGATTTATTCCTATTTAAGTTTGAATTTCAGAAAGATTTGTACAGCTACCAATAAAGTCTTGCAGGCTTTGATAAGATCTATTTTATTAAGTTCAGATCTCTGTTCAGATTCCTTTGGACGCGATAATTTCTATCTCAGTTCCATGTCTCGTCCGTTCATCCATAGAAATTTTATCCAAAATATTCATGCAGCTCAATGAGATTTGAAATAATGAAATTATGCAACGATGGACGGACAAAAACATGCCCACTATGATAATTACTACTGTAAAGGATTGTTACAATGTTAAACGTCTTTAAATTCAATAGCATCATTTAAAACCTGATAAATTTTCAGCATGGACCAGACATGCACGTTTCGGGTACTAAACCCTCGTCAGTGATCCTCAGTCTAAACAATGTAATATGGCCAAAAGGTATGAAAACTATTATGTCAAAAATGTACCAAAGGACGTAGCAGAATGGATGGGATATGATGCCACAGGACCCACGTTTTAGAAATTTCAAGAAATTTTGTAACAGAAAATTTCAAATTCGTTGAAGAGACAGACGATCAACAGAAGTTGATCGAACTTGGCTACATGTGCCATCGGGGACTCTTGGTCCACCAGCAGTGACACTCACCAAGTAGTTCAAATGTTAATGTCTTTAAATTCAATAGCATTATGTAAAATCTGATAAATTTACAGCATGGACCAGACATGCACGTTTCGGGTACTAAACCCTCGTCAGTGATCCTCAGTCTAAACAATGTAATATGGCCAAAAGGTATGAAAACTTTTATGTCCAAAAATGTACCAAAAGACATAGCAGAATGGGTGGGATATGATGCCACAGGACCCACGTTTTAGAAATTTCAAGAAATTTTGTAACAGAAAATTTCAAATGCGTTGAAGAGACAGACGATCAACAGAAGTTGATCGAACTTGGCTACATGTGCCCTCGGGGACTCTTGGTCCACCAGCAGTGACACTCACAAAGTAGTTCAAATGTTTAACGTCTTTAAATTCAAAAGCATCATTTAAAACCTGATAAATTTACAGCATGGACCAGACATGCACGTTTCGGGTACTAAACCCTCGTCAGTGATCCTCAGTCTAAACAATGTAATATGGCCAAAAGGTATGAAAACTATTATGTCCAAAAATAATATTAAACGTCTTCAAATTCAATAGCACCATTTAAGAACAGTTCAATTTGCAGCATGGACCAGACATGCACGTTGCGGGTACGAAACCCTCGTCATTGATCCTCAATCTAAACAATGTAATATAGCCAAAGATTGTGAAAAGAATTATGTCCAAATATTTACCATAAGTGTAGTAGGATGGGTGGGATATGATGCTACAGGACCCACATTTTAGATATTTGAAAATTTTTCGATAACAGAAATTTTCGAATGCGTTGAAGAGACAGACTATCAATCGAGGACTCCTGGTCCACCTGTAGTGACACTCACCAAGTGGTTCAATTGTACGTCTTCAAATTCAATAGCAGCATTTAAGAAAAGAACAATTTGCAGCATGGACCAGACATGCACGTTTCGGGCACTTAACCCTCGTCAAAAAATGTAATATGGCCAAAGATTGTGAAAAGAATATGTCCAAAGGTAATGAATTTTAGGTCTGTACATGTATATGTTAATTTGTATTTATTTCAAAAACTAACCTTGTTGATGAAGTATTGTGTGGGGGCTTTCATGATTCATGTGCTATTATATAATCCTTATAAACTATTTACTGTAACAATCTTTCACTTTGATCTTATTTTGAACTTGAAAGCGTACTTACAAAAATGTTTGAACAAGGGCTTTAGAATTACAAACACATATTTTCATGCTTTGAATTCAAGTCTTTTATATATAAGTCAAGTGCATCGTAAAGATCTGTTTGAATTGTCCCTGAATAAATCTTCACTTGAATTCTTTCTAAAGTATTTCATAGTTTCAAACAAATAATTCTTTTTGTCTGAAACTAGAGGAAATTTATAGCATGTATTAAATAGAAAACAACATTGTAGTGCTCTTTATCGCTATATTCTGGTTTGGCAACACGCAAGATCTTATGAGATTAGTCAGTGCAATAGTTCCATTCACAGTTTGTAGGGTCGGTGAAATGGAGATGCAATCTGCAACAAGTTTAATCAAGTAAATGAATATCCGACACAATTCTAGTTTACCATTGAATTAAGGTTCACAACATAAATGTTTTCTTTGTAAATTACGTTGATTTAGAACGTTTTAAATTTTTTTTTTTTGATTATTTGTAGTTATACCGCTTTGAATACGAGATTACGAGATTAAAAACCTTGACTTTGATAGATTTTCAAGAATTATACAAACTATTTATTTTGATTCGGAGTTGTTTAATAATTTGCAAGACAACGATCTTGTTCCCATATGAAAAAATGAGAAAGAAATCTCCACCAAGTGTTAAACGTCTTCAAATTCATAGCATCATTTAAAAACAGATAAATTGGTCCAGACATGCTCGTTTCGGGTACTTAAGGAGGTATTGAACACTTGGACGCCAAATTCAATTTTTCTAAAGATTTCTGAAATTATATAATTCATTTCTGTCCTTGACTATGCAAACTTACATTTGATTCTATCCACAGGAAAATTTTCTACGAGACTTTGAAATATGCATTAATCGACGTTTTCGTGAATTTCTTGATGACGTCATAATATTGAAAGTGCCATTCTTGTTCTCGTAAAACTATTGGAAATCAATTTTGATTTCACATCCAAAATATCCATAAATATATTGCACTTACATATGGAAAAGATCAAATGAATTGTGTTTTAAACACAGGCTGGATACTTGAAATGACAAATATGGATAATGACCATATCCCTGTCTACAGTACAAAGTCGATAATTCAGAAAATCAGAAACCGAAGGCATACAAAATCAGGATAAAACAGGAACCAAAGCAAACAAAAACAAAAACTTCCACCATATGAAAAGAAGCGAACTCCCGATATGAGAGTGAGACCAGGTGCCCAGGAAGAGTAAGCATCTCCTTCTTGCATGCAACACCCGTCGCTTCAATTCGGTAGAACTGTCACATCCGGTTACTTCCATTTTGGAAGATATAGAGTACAATCTTTGGTTGGATGGTTCAAATGGTCTATTACAGAATATCATCCACCATTCTGGATAGTGGGACATCATAGTGTATGACGAGTTCCCCATATCGACCGTAGAACTTCTTCAGTGACGATGTTAGTCGGTCACAAACATATCCCTGACTGAGAAGCTTATCTGAAAGACGCCTAGCTCTCAGAACAAAATATTTGGTACTTGCTCTGACATAGCGTATCAACTGAGATATGAACACGCCATAAGCAGGCGATGAAGGGATGTTGCTACTCAGAAAAGGAAAGTTCGTAATGCTGAAATTGAAGTCGTCACGTTTGTCATAGAGTGAGGTGTTCATGTGACCATCAGTGTCGTAGGACAACATTATGTCCAAATAGGATGCTGAATTATTTGTCTCTGTAGTTTCTTTGACTTCAAGCTCCGAAGGATAGATACTGCTCAGGTAATCCGCGAATTTTGGATTATTGATGGACAACACATCGTCTATGTATCTGTAAGTGAAGTTGAAGTCAGAAGCTAAGTATCTTTTTTGAAAAAAGATGACACTGTCGCTAAAAAAATTGCAATTTCGAGCCAATTTACTGTAGTTGCTAGTTGATTATAAGGAATCCTGTGGATGAATCTTTGTCAAAAACTACCAAAATTATCAAGAATGTCCAGGGATGATTTCATGATTAAATGGGAAAAATTGAATTTAGGATTAAAATATTACAAGGCTTTATATTTTCCATTTTTTTCTTCCAAAATCGTCCATTTTCAATGAAGTGACATCCGCTTTCCTGTAACGTAAATTTGTCAACGAATACACTGTGATGAAGATTTAATATTCTATTTCATACATGCTAAGTTTCAATGCAATACGTTTAGTAATAATGTTTTTATTGCATTTTGAATGCGAAGTTTTGTGACGCCATTTTTCCCCGATAACGTCGAAATGACGTCGTGGTTTGCTCGTGGATAAAACTCCCAAAGTCCTAAATTTCGAAAATCGCCACAATTTCTTCAAATGACGCCGTAAATTTTTCAAATTTCATCAGGATACTCAAGTGTGTGTATCAATCAGAGTATCAAATGTTTTAAGGGAGTTAAGACTGTACTTTCCCTGGGAAGCGAGAAAACAAATAATGCCGCCGCCATCTTTGTGTTCAAACCCTCTTTAACACTTGTCAGTGATCCTCAGTCTAAACAATGTAATTTACTAACCTGCAACTACCACAGTGGAGCCCTTTCCCAAAATAGTGCGTTTACACAATTCTCAACTTTGCTCAATATTCAACTCATTTCAGCTATTGTTTATTTGATATTATGTTTTCACGGAGGAATGTCTTGTCTTTTATGTATTTATTATCTAATTCTGTGATATCTCTAGTACATATGGATTGTACTTCATTGATTAAACTCTTTGAAACAGAGGTTTTCTGGACTTTCCTTTCTTATATTTGTCACATATTCCAGGGTTTGGTATTGTCTTCGCAAAAAATGAGATATTCCTTTAAGCCGATATAAGAGATATTCCTTTTTAGCTCACCTCGACGAAGTTGAGTGAGCTTATGCTATAACCCCACGCGTCCGCGTCCGCGTCCTCGTCCGCGTCCGCGTCCGCGTCCGTGTCCGCGTCCGTGTCCGCGTCCGCGTCCGGTTAAGAAGTTTGGGGTAGCTCAGTATCTGACAAAGTACTAATGCTACAGTAACCAAACTGGCACAAGTGATTCATCTTTGGATGCTGAGGTGAACCCATGCATCGGATGCAGCATCTGACCTACATTTTCCGCTTGAGTGACTTGGTTAAGAAGTTTGGGGTAGCTCAGTATCTGACAAAGTACTAATGCTACAGTAACCAAACTGGCACAAGTGATTCATCTTTGGATGCTGAGGTGAACCCATGCATCGTATGCAGCATCTGACCTACATTTTCTGCTTGAGTGACTTGGTTAAGAATTTTGGGGTAGCTCAGTATCTGACAAAGTACTGATGCTACAGTAACCAAACTTGCATAAGTGATTCATCTTTGGATGCTGAGGTGAACCCATGCACTGGATGCAGCATCTGACCTACATTTTACGCTTGAGTGATTTGGATAAGAAGTTTGGGGTAGCTCAGTATCTAACAAAGTACTAATGCTACAGTAACCAAACTTGCACAAGTGATTCATCTTTGGATGCCGAGATGGACCCATGCATTGGATGCAGCATCTGACCTACTTTTTCCACTTGAGTGATTTCGCTTTTAAAAGCCAATATTAAGCAAAGTATAAGTGCTACATGTACCAAACTTGCATATTGGATGTATCTTTGATCAAACTTTCATAAAATGACCTTGACCTACTTTTTCCACTTGAGTGATTTTGCTCTATAAAGCCAATATTGAGCAAAGTATAACTGCTACATGAACCAAACTTGCATATTGGATGTATCTTTGATCAAACTTTCATAAAATGACCTTGACCTACTTTTTCCGCTTGAGTGATTTTGTCTTTAAAAGCCAATATTGAGCAAAGTATAAGTGCTAGATGTTCCAAACTTGCATATTAGATGTATCTTTGATCAAACTTTCATAAAATGACCTCGACCTACTTTTTCCGCTTGAGTGATTTTGCCTTTAAAAGCCAATATTGAGCAAAGTATAAGTGATACATGTACCAAACTTGCATATTGGATGTATCTTTGATCAATCTTTCATAAAATGACCTCGACCTACTTTTTCCGCTTGAGTGATTTTGTCTTTAAAAGCCAATATTGAGCAAAGTATAAGTGCTAGATGTTCCAAACTTGCATATTAGATGTATCTTTGATCAAACTTTCATAAAATGACCTCGACCTACTTTTTCCGCTTGAGTGATTTTGCCTTTAAAAGCCAATATTGAGCAAAGTATAAGTGATACATGTACCAAACTTGCACATTGGATGTATCTTTGATCAATCTTTCATAAAATGACCTCGACCTACTTTTTCCGCTTGAGTGATTTTGCCTTTTAAAGCCAATATTGAGCAAAGTATAAGTGATACATGTACCAAACTTGCATATTGGATGTATCTTTGATCAATCTTTCATAAAATGATCTTGACCTACTTTTTCCACTTGAGTGATTTTGCTCTATAAAGCCAATATTGAGCAAAGTATAACTGCTACATGAACCAAACTTGCATATTGGATGTATCTTTGATCAAACTTTCATAAAATGACCTTGACCTACTTTTTCCGCTTGAGTGATTTTGTCTTTAAAAGCCAATATTGAGCAAAGTATAAGTGCTAGATGTTCCAAACTTGCATATTAGATGTATCTTTGATCAAACTTTCATAAAATGACCTCGACCTACTTTTTCCGCTTGAGTGATTTTGCCTTTAAAAGCCAATATTGAGCAAAGTATAAGTGATACATGTACCAAACTTGCATATTGGATGTATCTTTGATCAATCTTTCATAAAATGACCTCGACCTACTTTTTCCGCTTGAGTGATTTTGCCTTTAAAAGCCAATATTGAGCAAAGTATAAGTGATACATGTACCAAACTTGCATATTGGATGTATCTTTGATCAATCTTTCATAAAATGATCTTGACCTACTTTTTCCGCTTGAGTGATTTTGCTCTATAAAGCCAATATTGAGCAAAGTATAACTGCTACATGTACCAAACTTGCATATTGGATGTATCTTTGATCAAACTTTCATAAAATGACCTTGACCTACTTTTTCTGCTTGAGTGGTTTTGCCTTTAAAAGCCAATATACATGTACTAAGAAATATGTTTGGATTGAATTTTGCTGTCACGAGGTGAGCTTCGTAATCTGT
Organism: Pinctada imbricata; assembly: GCA_033119305.1. Lineage (NCBI taxonomy): Eukaryota > Metazoa > Mollusca > Bivalvia > Pterioida > Pteriidae > Pinctada > Pinctada imbricata. Next base: position 87,451,969 of record VSWD01000010.1, read on the forward strand.
GATTACCTATGTTTATCTTAATTAACTCGTTGTTACTAATCATTTTATTTTATTTCTTTTGACTACATTTATAACTATGAAAAGAAATGTACATTGTAGTTAGTTACTGTATTGTTGTATCTACCACAAAATCGAACTACAACAATAGTCTTGCTATATTCCCCCGGATCTTTGACTCCTACACTAAGGTTGGTACTTCTTCTCTCGTTGACTTATTAGGTATAATGTGATAGAAATATCCTTATGTTTGAAATCAAGTAATAATTTCTTAAAGTTTTAACAATTACATTTATACCATCGAGTTCATCTCCCCAACCCTTTTTAAAACTCATTTCTTGAGATTACTCCTCTGATATTCATTGAATTCGAGTTGCAAGTGCAAGATATATGCACACCATTTCCCTGAAGGGTCGTATCTACAAATTGTAATCAGAGCGGCGTTATAGGTTTGGTATTTCAGGGTAGAGGGGCAATCACTAGAGACAGTTGTAAGCAAAACAAGCTTAAATTTAGATACGATTAATCTTACAAATAAGATCGGCTTGAAGGATGCACTTCTATAGCCCAAGTAAAGATGGATTCTTCTCTAATGTAATCAAAGTCCAAATGGCGTCGAGTCATAAAGTTGATATTTTTGAAGACCGTGCAAAAAGAAAGACTTGTCCGTTTTACCATATGTCTGGTTATGTTTCCAATACCTTGTTTAGCCTTTAACCTTCTATGCGTAATTTCCAATAAAAGTTTACCTAATTTTACTCTGCACTCCATTTTATTATAAACATATTCAGTCTCAAAGTCGAGAAGGCAAAGCAAAATTGTGAGAATTCCCATCGAAACGGTTGCGAACCCTGGGAATGAACAACATTCCGAAGTGAGACCAGGTGCCCAAAATAAATTTTGCTTTGCACTTCAGTTCAATAAATTTTGCATTGCACTCCTACCGCGTGTCTGTGATCTCCCAAATTTAAACAGACGCTGTTCAAACCGCATACGGATCCCAAGATTTTTACAAGGGTTTTAAGACGGCACGTAATTGCATAAAGGTGGATTTGGACCACTTTCTCTGACTCCTGTATTTCTGTCTTTTATAAGAAATTAAATATATAAATACATGTACCTTCCTTTAACTTATGCACATTATTTTCAAAAATGATTGGACGCAGCCATTAGGATCCAAGTTATAATCTTGAGTATCGATGTAGAAGAATGTACCCAAAGTTTATTGTCCAACAGAATATCTTGATAGTGATTTTCAGGCAACGTGTCTATCTATGAAGAGTTTAGTAAAGGTATTAGTATTTGCGCCTGCAAAAACAATTTAGACTAAGTTAACTACTTGTTCAATTTGCTCAAAATGTCATCGAGATTGTTTCAGTAACTTTTTATTCAAGTCAATCAAGCATGTACTTTTGCTATTATGATTTTTTTCACATGATATATAATCTTATCGTAACGAAGATCAAATCAGCCGTAGTGATGTGCTGCAGTGCAAAATTGTAATAAGAATTCTGGTGATTCTGACATGAAATTGCGTCGTTTCTCGCCCTTTATCAATCACAAGTATGCATTCGCTTGTGGAAGTGACAGATTAATTAGAGCTTGTTGTCCCTCTTGTTTTTTCATGTAAGTGCAGCGCAAAATAAAAGATACAATGCTGTCAAAGTAAATTTTTCCACCACGGACTAAGGAATCTCTAGGTAATCACCTGCTTCTGTTACTAAGCTTATTTTTTTCTTCAACCATCTTTTGAAAAGTGCATTGTTATAAAGATGCTAAGTGTCCATTTTCTCTGTTTATCACTTTCAAAACTACAAGGGTTATTTAGGCAGAGAAAAGGAGTTCATCAATGTCCTTTTGTTAAAGCTCAAATCTAATTTCTTTTACATTTTAAATCATCGTTTTAGGTATCCAGGAAAACATGTACCCTGATGTCCGTGTCCAGTCTAAAACTCTTAAACATGGGCCATATTTTATGAACTATAAAGGTTTAGCTCTATTACAAACTTCTATGATAGTTTGTAGCCCCAGGATCCCTGATGTACAATCTTCATACGAGTGTTACTTTTCATGTTTCAAGCCGCGGTCTTATGCAAGACGTAATGTAAAGAAGTTCGAAACAATCATCCAATCGTGACCATCCTGTAATCCAAATATCTTTTAAAACATTTACTTCACAATGAACTCAATATGCTCACCATTGCGGTTGAAGAATCTCATCAACTTAAAAGATATTATTTATTTCTTGAAACCGTTTCTGTACAATTTAGTTTTGAATGGATCAAAGCAGTGCTATGGTTTCAATGTAAAAATTGAAAAAAGGATAAGGTATATGTATTGACGAGAAGCTGGATGTACTTGAAGTTTCTGGCTAATATAAAGTATTCCTTATTTAAAAAAAAACCAGAATTACTTCCCGTGAAGGACGGTATCTGACGTAGACTAATTGTGACGTCATTAAATTCTATGGAAACAGTCCTAAAACTCTGGGAAATGACAGTATAAAATCGGCTTTATCATACAACTTTCATGACTTCATAATAGTTTTACTTCAGATACCGTCTCAAATTGGAGATAACTCTGTTTTCCACACACACTCAATAAGTTGTTTTAGGTTTTTTACATCCTCATTATTGGATGCTGAGTTTAGTTTCGTTTTCAAATTGAAGCTTGGATGGTAGATTGGCATATGTATCTTATTTTTCTAGATAAGATGGCCAAGGTCGTACATTATACGTAGGATTTCATATATAAGTATCAACACTTTCGTTATAACACAATATCTTGATTATTTTTAGTAAGTGCTTTCCAGTCATCCTTTTACGTCTTTCGGTACATTTTTGGACATACTAACTTTCAGACTGAGGATCACTGACGAGGGTTCCATAGCCGAAACGTGCATGTCTGGTCCATGCTGAAAATGTACCTGTTCTTAAATGATGCTATCTGTGTTCCTTGGGCCCCTGCGTTTTGCGGTCTTGTTTGTGTGTGGTCATCTGACAGTGAGGAGGTTGTTTACACCACAATTGTAAGTTCTTCGAGACCTCTGGGTAATCGGAAAAGTGGGAAGGTTGTGCGCACGTAGTCCAGGATAACCGTACCTTCTGCTGTTTCCGTGGCAGATGGCCGTCCTAAGTTGGCACCGGTTGCCAATTGGTCTCGTTGGTTTGTGTGTAGTCCTTTGTGTTTGATGTTTCTGTGTTGTGCGTTGACGTTCCTTGTCCCTTATCCGTCACTTTCTGTGCTTGTCTGCTTTGTGTTTTTGCATTGGGTGTTTCGGGGTTTTGCTGTGGGTGCTGCAACCTGGTGTTGTTGGAGATTCCCTCCTTTGTTAGTCCCCTACCGGCAACGCCGAAGGGGACTCTTAGTTTCCTCTCGGTCTGTCCGTCTGTCTCAATGTGATACAGATCAAGTTTGAGTTTGGTTTTGATTGACCTATTTCTACAAGAGTTATGGCCCTTGGATTTAGCAAATTTTATGAAAATTTCAGTTTTCCAGACTTTTCTTCGGTTCTGTGACAGATAATGAATTGATGTTTGGTATATGAATACATCTTAGTGTAATACAGACCATGTTTGAGATTTGTCACCATTTACCTATTTTTACAAAAGTTATTGCCCTTGGACTTAGCAAATTTCTTGAAATGTTTTGTTTTCTGGACTTTTTTTTCGCTGTTGTTGCATATATTGAACTCATTTTTGGTATGTGGATAAACATGTATCTCAATGTGATACAGATCAAGTTTGGTTTTGATTGACCTATTTTTACAAGAGTTATGGCCCTTGGACTGAGCAAATTTTATGAAAATTTCAGTTTTCCGGACTTTTCTTCGGTTCTGTTGCAGATAATGAATTGATGTTTGGTAAATGAATACATCTTAGTGTGATACAGACCAAGTTTGAGTTTGGTCTCCATTTACCTTTTTTTTAGCCGAGTTGCAAAACTCGGCTCTTAATTTGATGTGAGACGGGCGGGCGGGCGGGCGGGCGGTTGGGCGGGCGTCTGGGCGGGCGGAAGGGCGTCAACAATTGGTTTCCGGACTATAAGTCAACTACGAAAGAGGCTATAACAATGAAACTTCATACACTTACTCACCATTAGTCAAGGATGAGCCCTATTGATTTTGGGGTCAAAAGGTCAAAGGTCGAGGTCACAGGACTCAGATGATTGAAAATGGTTTCCGGACTATAAGTCAACTACGAAAGAGGCCATAACAATGAAACTTCATACAATTACTCACCATTAGTCAAGGATGAGCCCTATTGATTTTGGGGTCAAAAGGTCAAAGGTCAAGGTCACAGGACTCAGATGATTGAAAATGGTTTCCGGACCATATTTCAGCCTGTATTGCACCTATAATCATGAAACTTGCCAGAAATGTTTCCCTTGAATCAAGGATGAGGCCTATTGATTTTGGGGTCAAAAGGTCAAAGGTCAAGGTCACAGGACTCTGTTGATTGAAATTGGTTTTCGGACCATATTTCAGCCTGTATTGCACCTATAATCATGTAACTTGCCAGAAATGTTTCCTGTGAATAGAAAATGACCACTTTTGATTTTGGGGTCAAAAGGTCAAAGGTCAAGGTCACAGGACTCTGATGATTGAAAATGGTTTCCTGGCCATATTTTAGCTTGTATTGCACCTAAAGTCATGAAACTTGCCAATAATGATTCCCATGAATCAAGAATGACCCCTATTGATTTTGGGGTCAAAAGGTCAAAGGTCAAGGTCACAGGACTCCGATGATTGAAAGTTGTTTCCGGACCATATTTCAGCCTATATTGCAATTATAATCATGAAGCTTGCCAGAAATGTTTCCCATTGATCAAGGATGACCACTATCAATTTTGGGGTTAAAAGGTCAAAGGTCAAGGTCACAGGACTAAGATGATTAAAAATGGTTTCCCGACTGAATTTGAGCCTGTATTGCACCTATAATCATGTAACTTGCCAGAAATGTTTCCAGTAAATAGAAAATGACCACTTTTGATTTAGGGGTCAAAGGGTCAAAGATCAAGGTCACAGGACTTAGGTAATTGAAAATTGAAAATTGTTTCCGGATGATATAAGAGGGTGTATTGCACCTATGATCATGAAACTTGCCAGAAATGTTTCTTATGAATCAATGATGACCCCTATTGATTTTGAGGTCAAAAGGTCAAATGTCAAGGTCATAGGACTCAGATGATTGAAAATGGTTTCTGGACCACATTAGAGCCTGTATTGCACCTATGATCATGAAACTTTCCAGAAATATTTCTAATGAATCAAGGATGACCCCTATTGATTTATGGGTCCAAAGGTCAAGGTCACTGAACTATGATGATTGAAAATGGTTTCCAGACCATATTAGAGCCTGCGTAGCACCTATAATCATGAAACTTGCCAGAAATGCTTCCATGAATCAAGGATGATCCCTATCACTGATGATTGAAAATGGTTTCCAGATAATATTTGAGCCTGTATTGCATCTATGATCATGAAATGTTCCGGAAATGTTTCCCATGAATCAAGTATGACCCCTTGTGATTTTTGCATCCAAAGGTCAAGGTCATAGGATTCTGATAATTGAAAATAGTTTCGGGACTATATTTGGGCATGTATTGCACCTTCAATCATGAAACTTGTCAGAAATGTTTTCCATGAATCAAGGATGACCCCTATTGATTTTGGGATCAAAAGAGCAAAGGTCAAATTCATAGGACTTGGGTAATTGATTTGGTTTCTGAATTATATATGAATGTGTATCAACCTGAAACGTGTCTGTGATGCTTCCCATCTGTCGAGACTATTCAAGTTTTGCAACTCGGCACTTTGCATCTTTGATGCATTTTAAGCTTATTTACAAAAGTTATTGCCCTTGGACTCAGCGAATTTCTTGAAATTTACAGTTTCCAGGACCTTTCTACAGTTCTATTGCAGATTAATGAACTGATTGTTGGTATATGAATACATCGTAGTGGGATTCAGACCAAGTTTGAGTTTGGTTTCCATTGACCTAATTTTGTAAGAGTTTTGGCCCTTGGACTTAGCAAATTTAATGAAATTTTCAGTCTTGGAAGTTGCAGATAATAAACTCATGAAAAGAGATTCAGGACATTTTATGCCGCCGGTAGGGGACTTTTATCGCTCAGCGATCATTCCATTTTTTTTTATTGAATTTGAAGACATTAAACATTTGTACCACTTGGTGAGTGACACTGCTGGTGGACCAGTAGTCCCCGAGGGCACATGTAGTCAAGGTCGTTCAACTTCGGTTGATCGTTTCTTCAACGCATTCGAAAATTTCTGTTATCAAAACTTCTTGAAATTTCTAAAACATGGGTCCTGTAGCATCATATCCCAGCCATCCTTTTACGTCTTTTGGTATATTTTCGGACATGCTTACTTTGGAGCCGCTCATTTTGGCAAGAGGAAATTAAAACTCTGTATCGGAGATGGCGCCAGGAAAATTCACTTCGGCTTTATTAAATAAAGTGTTTGGCATGAAGTAGTACTGACTAGTAGAATGTTAAGATGAATGCTGTAAATTTAGGGTCAGACTGTAAAAAAAGGTGTCACTTGATCGGTATCTGAACTTTAACCCATATCGTTGTTTTGCTTTGTTGTCAATGATGGTCACACGGGAGATCCTTCATTTGTCTTAAAGTTTGTCCTGATGACTTTTTCAGTTTCCCTCTCGATTTAAAAATTATCTTTTTAAATGACGCTATTGAGTTTGAAGACGGTTTACATTTTAACAGCTTTCTTTAACATGAACGGGTTTAAACACGGACCTTCATTTGCGTAGCCAAGCCATGGAAACACTTAAAATGAAAATAAGATGTTTGCACTTACATTTCATGTCTTAGACCTTATAAATACATTAGATAGAACTTGTTTGGTAAATCATGACATCGAGTTGACATATGCACTGAGTTTGTCACCCATGCTTGTCATTTGCAGCTCTCTATTCTTTGTTGATCACGATATGTCGATTCAAATCCAAAAGCATCCTAATTCTTATAGTGAGATTTAGGAGGAATGAAATGATTAATGGAAAATGGAATTTGATGGCTTGATGTAGATTCCTATAGATTTCTGAAGAATCACAATTTCAATTATCTGAGACTTAGAGGCACTTACAAAAAGCCTTCTCGGAAATTGCTTGACGACAGTCATCCGCTGATGTCAGTAGAAAAGTTGGCAAATCAAATTCCTTCAGTTATTAATTGTGTGATATGTAGCCTTGTTGCACGTGCTAAAAACAATTTTTAGCATTGCTGACCGGAATTGGGAGTTACGTGTAAAAGTCAACTTTACAGAGTTCTTGTTGAAAAAAAACTTGTTAAGTTTTTAGTGTTACTGCAATAGTTTATTTTTGTATTGCAACCTGGATAGCAAAGAAAGGCTAAGATTAGTATGATACTCTTTCCAATTCGACAAGTTGTTGCCAAGGACTCTTATTGTCTCATTCCGTTTGACAATTATTCTACCTGACATTCTGATTAATCGAGTATGAGGGTTAAGAAGATCTGGTTGTCAAGCATATTAAGGTATCCGATGTACAATTGGGCATTTTCTATGCCTGGTAAGGTACCATAAACTTTATATTTTATGAAAGGTTATAATGCCCACTGTTCAGAAATAATAATTTTGGGGCCAAAAAACTGATGAAGCATTTAAATTGCCTATTTTCTCTATACACTGCCATCCATAAATTAGTATACACTATTTCTACTCATTCTGCTGTTATAAAATAAACAGTTTCAAATCCATTGCTGTATGATTCTAATAATGAACCTTGTAAAAATCATTAGTAACAAACTTGACCCAAATATTTGAAGTTTTTGAATTTTTAAACATTTTTATATAAAAATGACAATTTTGGGAAAAAAATTTGTGCAGATGAGAAAAGTTTCTTTTTACATTTTCGTTACCACAATTCATAATTTTGAATTATGTGAAGCCAATTATTATGATTCTTTCAAGTTCAGGATTGAAAAATTAGGATAAACGTATGAAGAATTTAGAATGATTTCCTTGTTTGTATAGTTATTTATGGATGGCAGTGTATAACATATGCAAAATAAAAAAAGTTGTATAAGAGTTTTTCCCCTTTGAATTTTAATACCAGGGGGTCTTATATCGATCTGTACTCAGGGCATCATTACCTTTCAGAAAATATATAGTTTATAGTACCTTACCAGGCATAAAATTTACCATAGTTTACAATGGAGATGATTAAAACGCTATGTAAAATGACTCCATTGTACAATGGATACCTTAAGGTTTTAACATAAAGGCGGGATCTTGGGCATTCGATTAGTAATTCCTAATATTTTAATTGAATCCAGTAGTAGATAAGATATTTGGAATACAATAAGTAAGATAAAGTTTTAGCAAATTTTCAATATTGAAATGCATAGGGGTGTAATAATTTCAGTGTAATGAGCGAACAATGTGTTTATTTCAACAAACAACGTCTCACCAGTGATGGTCAAGGCAGAATCAGCGGAAATAAAGATAGTACTTAAAACAATTTAAAAGGATTTGAGGGTAGCCTATGATATTCTTCTTGCGTAGGCATCCGTTGTTATTGACACATGCATATGATCTTTACATAAGAAGGTCATTCGTTTCGCACAGATGCTTGAACTTGATATTTTGATTATACAGAATGACTGGGGTGTCTTACTTGCAGTATATTTGGTATACATGTGGGAATGACGCCGATATTCTAAGGGGGAATGTTGTATTACCTGTTTATCACTCAAACTACATTAATAATGTGATTCGACGACTTTTTTTTATCAGAGGACATTAGAATTACTGTACACACGAATATTCTTTCTTATTTTGCTTCTTAAAGAAGCTTTATTATCAAATATTTGAAATGATTCAGGGCTTTGTTATTTATATATTTGTCAAGTAAGTCCATTTTGGAACATCATTAAGTAACGGTGAACCTCGTCAAAATATCAGTACCCAGAGAAAGTTATTTGATGCTTCCTAAACTAATTTCATTGAGTTTCATTGATAATTATTTTAAATAAAAACAGAAAAAAAGTCCCAAAAAACTATATTAAGAGTTGTTTATTTAAATTCAAAATAGGAAAACTACAAGGCGCTACTAAAATACTTTTGTCTTCGTCAGAAAATGACTTTTGCATTACGTACCACTGATGAGGCTTTACTATCCGAAAAACGTGTCTAGTGCATTGAAATTGGTTTGAATTTTTAGCTCACCTCGACGAAGTTGAGATGAGCTTATGCTATAACCCCGGTGTCCGCGTCTCCGTCCGCGTCCACGTCCGGTTAAAGTTTTTGGGGTAACTCATTATCTGACAAAGTACTGATGCTACAGTAACCAAACTTGCACAAGTGATTTATCTTTGGATGCTGAGGTGAACCCATGCATCAGATGCTGCATCTGACCTACATTTTCCGGTTGAATGACTTTGTCAATGTTAAAGTTTTTGGGGTAGCTGACAATGTACTGATGCTATAGTAACCAAACTTGAACCAGTGATTCATCTTGGGATGCTGAGGTGAACCCATGCAGCATCTTACCTACTTTCTCTGCTTGAGTGATTTTGCTTTTAAAGGCCAATATTGAGCAAAGTATAAGTGCTACATGTACCAAACATGCATATTGGATGTATCTTTGATCAAACTATCATAAAATGACCTTGACCTACTTTTTCCGCTTGAGTGATTTTGCCTTGAAAGGCCAATATTGAGCAAAGTATAAGTGCTACATGTACCAAACTTGCATATTGGATGTATCTTTGATCAAACTTTCATGAAATGACCTTGACCTACTTTTTTTCCGCTTGAGTGATTTCCTTAATATACACGTACTTAGAGATATGTTTAGATTAAACTTTGCTGCCGCGAGGTGAGCTTCGTAATCTTTAATAACACTATGTTTTCAAGAAGGTTACAAGTTTGAACATTTTAATTTCCTTATTAACCACACTTTAGTGGAGTGCCTTATGTAAGAAAATAAGCTGCCGTGGGAATTTTATGATTAAAGCAAACCACTATGCTAAAGTTATTAACTATGGGCTAGTATTACAGAAAAAGTTTGATAGACCTCTGAGATATGTGGCAGTTGCGATATTTTGGGGGTAAAACACCCTTTTCTATGCAAAAATCATGAAAAACTGGAAATAATTTATAACTTTTGCATAAAAAATGTTAACAAAAATTAAAAGATGTAAATATACTTAAATTCTGTTGTTTTTTCGAATAAAACGAGTTTCAAATTCAAATTTTGATATCAAATGTGGTTTTTTGGGCAAAAAAACCCTTTTCTAGACCAAAATCGTGAAAAATTGGAAGTAATTTATAAATTTAACGTATTAGTTAAATGAGTTTCAAAAATTAAAAGATGTTTACATATTTAATTTCTGATGTTCTTTTGAATGAAATGAGTTTTCAATTCAAATTCTTATATTAAATGTGTTTTTTGGGGGAGAAAATTACCTTTTCTACGCCAAAATCATGAAAAATTGGAAATAAATCATAACTTTTACATAAAAAATGATGACAAAAATTAAAAGATGGTAATGAACAAAATTCCTTATGTTCTTTCCATTGAAATGAGTTTCCAATTCGAATTCCAATGTCAAATGTGTTTTTTTGGGGCAAAAATCCATTTTCTATGCAAAAATCATGGAAAACTGGAAATAATTTATAAGTTTTGCATTGAAAATGATAACAGAAATTAAAAGATGTAAATGTACTTAGTTTCTGATGTTCTTTCATTTTAAATAAGTTTCAAATTCCAATTCCTCATAAAAGGTGGTTTTTGGTCGAAAAAGCCCTTTTCTAGACCAAAATCATGAAAAATTGGAAATAATATATAACTTTAGCATATATACTGATTTCAAAAATAAAAAGATGTTTGTATATTCAATTTCTGATGTTCTTTCACATGGAATGAGTTTTCAATTAAATTTCTTATGTTGAATATGTTTTTTGGGAGAAAATGCCTTTTTCTAGGCGAAAATCATGAAAAACTGGAAATGCTTCATAACTTTTGCATAAAGAATAGTAACAAAGTTAAAAGATGGTTATGTACTTAATTTCTTATGTTCTTTCAAATGAAATGAGTTTCCAATTTGAATTCCTATATCAAATGTATTTTAAGGGGTCAAAAATCCATTTTCTATGTTGAAATAATGATAAAACTGGAAATAATATATAACGCTTGCATAAAAAATGATAACAGAAATTAAAAGATGTAAGAATTCTTAATTTTTTATGTTCTGTCGGATGAAATGAGTTTCATTTCATATGACTTTATCAAATATGGGGGGGAGGGGGGGGGGTTGGTGGCAAAAACCCCTTTAATAGAAAAAAACATATGAAAATTGGAAATAATTTACAACTTTAGCAAGTGATCTGATTTAAAAATTAAAAGATGGTTTTTTACTTAATTGCTGTTGTTCTTTTGAATGAAATGAGTTTTCTGGGCAAAAAAGAAACATGGAAAATTGGAGATAATTTAAAACCTGATTTTTAAAAAAATTGAAAAAATGTTAAACTTTACACAAAATGTACATACATGACTTCATTGTTCTTGTCAAATAAATTTTGAATCCTATTTTCTATGCTTAATAAAAAAACATAATTTGTTTACAGTAAAATCTGATGTAGATTATTATTGGACATTGTTTTTACTCTAAAACACATGTGTATTGATCAGGGCTCTTGATCAGCCTAATTTGGGCCCCGATATCTGGCCGAATTCTCAATGCAATGTAGTATCTATTTTGAGACTAAATGTTATACATTTTTATTTTTATATACCGATGAGACATTACTTGTTGAAATGTTCTTATGATATACTGAAATCTTACAATAGAACAATCATATGATTTAGTATTTCAATTTCATAGTCCATATTAATGGACCAATTTTTTCAAGTGAAAACCTCTTGGAAAATAATAATAAAATCCCCAGGAAGTAAAAGTGCTATATTTCAAGTGAAAAGACATTCAAATTGATTTATAATTTTCCCGATATTTGATTAAATGCTGTAGTTTTTCCCAATTTCAAAGGCCTCGGCCCCAGTCTAAAAAAAAAGGGTGTGAGAGCCCTGCTGATTAAACATAGAAATTAGAATTCAAAACTCATTTCATTCGAAAGAACATAAGAAATTTAGTATATAGGCACAATTTTGGCCTAAAAAAGGGCATTTTCTCCCCCCCCCCCCCCCCCCCCCCCCCCCACAAAAAAAAAACACATTTGATATAAGAATTTGAATTAAGAACTCATTTCATTCAAAAGAACATCAGAAATTGAAAATATAAACATCTTTTAATTTTTGAAATCAGTAAAAATGCTTAAATTATGTATTATTTCCAATTTTTCAAGATTTTAGCATAGAAAAGCTCTTTTCGCCCCCAAAATACAATTTGATATAGGAATTTGAATTTGAAACTCATTTAATTCGAAAGAACATCAGAAATTAAGTACATTTATATCTTTTAATTTCTATTATCATTTTTAATGCAAAACTAATAGATTATTTCCAGTTTTTCACGATTTTTGCATAGAAAATGGATTTTTACCCCGAAAAAGGACATTCGATATAGAAATTCGAGTTTTAGACTCATTCCAATTGAAAGAACATAAGAAATTAAGTATACTAAGATCTTTCAATTTTTGTTATCTTTTGTTATTGCAAAAGGTATGAATTATTTCCAGTTTTTCATGATTTTGACCTAGAAAAGGGCATTTTCTCCCAAAAAACACATTTAATACAAGAATTTGAATTGAAAACTCATTTCATTGGAAAGAACATCAGAAATTGAGTATGTAAACATCTTTTAATTTTTTAAATCAGCTATTATGTTTAAGTTATGAATTATTTCCAATTTTTCATGATTTTAGCCCAGAAAAGGGCTTTTTTGCCCAAAAATACACATATGATATAGGAATTCGAATTTGAAACTCATTTAATTCGAAAGAGCATCAGAAATTAAGTAAATTTACATCTTTTTATTTCTGTTGTCATTTTTAATGCAAAACTTATAAATTATTTCCAGTTTTTCATGATTTTTGCATAGAAAAGGGTTTTTTGCCCCCAAAATATCGCAACTGCCACATATCTCAGAGGTCTATCAAACTTTTTCTGTAGTACTAGCCCATAGTTAATAACTTTAGCATAGTGGTTTGCTTTAATCATAAAATTCCCACAGCATTTCATAAGGCACTCCACTACTTATTTTCTTTTGCAATGTGGAATATTTAAACATGTTCCCCATGATTTAATGTTTTGAAAGTTTTCAATAATTTTTTTCCAGCTCTGTCACCTGAAAGAAGCTTTCGTTTGGGTCTTCGTCAGTTTACTTTGCTATTTTGGAAACTTGTCATTTCACACTAAAGCATCATCGAAATTAAAGGAGGTTAACATCCAAGCACCATCCCTGCAATGCTATTTCGGTCTTAATTTAACTATGCTACTGGGTCCCCACTGAACCATTCCTACACAAACATTTTGGCTTGAAGTACAACTGATGAGGATTCACTATCCGAAACACGTGTCTGGAACATTAGAATTGGTTAGAAATTTTATTCAAGAAGGTAACGAGTTGGAGCACTTCAGTTTTTGTCAGTGTGTTAAACATTACTGTAACGATGAGTCCTTTTTTTCAGATCGACTGAATCCATTATTTCAGCATGTTTGGAGGCGCATGTTAAATGTCGAGCATGGAGCAGATCATGGGTAAGTTTTTTTTTTTATTAAAATATGTACATGCATTTTGACATTGATGAAAAGAATAGGAATAGATCCAACCAGACTTTGTTGTAATAAACACATAAACGAATTTGTAGTATAGGTCTCTCAGAACTGGGAGCAAAGCTGTGTGTTTATTTCTTCTTCATTATCTCTTTGTCCCTAGGGTGAATGAAGGAAACTGTTTATTTTTTGCGTAGGTGTCATGACATCTCCAGAAAGAAAATATCTATTAGTGTTAGACATGATAAAGGTTTTATGAGGAACTGTGTACAATAATCCCTCATGTCTTTACTATTGTACCTTTGCGAGCTCAGGTTGCACTCCACCATTATTTTGACATTTCGCGTTATCGCAGACCCCCCACCTCTTATATTACTCATTATGGACAATCTAATGTGACGTCATACTATGTATTTGGTATCAATAGATTCAGAAAATTTCAAATTTTTAATTTATAGACAATTTAACAAAAAAATTTAATATAAGAACCACATTACCTGTGCTGAAATGGCATGAAAATGGGTTGAAATTTCATGCAAAAAGTACCATATTGGCCCATGTTTTGGGCAATTTTTCACCAAGTTGCTTGATTTTTTCCAGAAATTTCAATTAATAGTCTGAAAGGTTTATTCTTACTCTAAATCATATGGAAAAATCAGAGGGGCGGTACGGCTAGTTCTCGCGAAATCACTGTCGAACCGACTTGAATGATTTTTGGCGCGGGGAAATTCCGCCAAAATTCACATGGTCCATCGCACGTTGTAGTGTTTATATAGGATACGATACTAAGGATTCAAAAATTTTCAGTGTCCTGTAACAAACATATTACCTGATACTTTTCAACCATTTCATTACTTTTCACCCTTGCTTTATATAAGCTGTCTTATTCAGGGGTATATGCCCTGATAGCCTTTTACATTAATAATCAGTACCCCTAATTTTATACAAAATGGTGGAGTGCAACCTCAGTTGAATCGATGAATAAAGTCAAACACCAAACCCAAAGTCAGAATCCAAAAAATCGAAATCAAATTTACTTAAAATTCTTGAAAATTAGGGGATAAACGTACTGTGTTTTGTGGTTCCGACAGGATATACTGTTGGAAACGCAGTTGTACCGTCGGGGCTTGTCCCCGACGGTATAACGTATGTTTCCAACAGTATATCCAACATATACCTGTCGGAACCACAAAACACAGTACTTTTATCCCTATTCTAATTCGTGTGACATATTTTAGCTTTTTATACCCCTCAGAGGGTCTCATTTATCGCTTTAGAGGCGACGTTGCTACGGAGGACTAACAACAACCAACAGAAATTATTGCGCTGCAAAATATGAAATACAACTGCTACGTATTTATAACAATGGCAAAAAATCAAAGTGTAATGAATAATTACTTACTTGCTCTGTTGTTTACTTGTGGAGAACGCCATTTACAAGCTCATACCTTGTAGTTTTACGTCAGAGTATGACGTCACAGGAGCGAAGAACAAAGGGAAGCATGACGTCATACGCAAAAAGTGCGCTAAAGCTTGTAACGTGCAAATTTACGTAGGAATACATTTTAAAGTATGTCAAGTGAGTCGGTTTGCGGCATGTATATCGTCGTTATACATGCTTATAGAAATCCTGTGAACCAATCAGAATGCGTGAAACAAACAGAATGAATTAGAATAATAAATGAGAGCATTCTCAGCAGAAAATAAAAATCGGACAAACAAACCCAAACACGGCTCCATAGAAACACGAAGGACAACTTTATATATATATTTCATCGGTAATGCAAAGGTACTACCTGGTATCAATGCTTCAAGTCAAATATATTTCTTTTGAATCTGTCACTGGGAGTTATTTCATAAATCAATGTGATCAAGTCTTTCTTATAGATATTTGAAACAATTTTGTGTTTTACCCCTGCGAAAATAAAGCTGATATAGTGATTCACACTCATTCGCTTGTGCGCCCATGTGTATGTCCGTCCCGCATTCTGTTTCCGGATATTCAAATAATTGCATTCAAAGAGAATCACTGAAAGTTTAACACAAATCCAAAACTTACAATCAATACTACATGCATACAAATTCTTGAAAAAAAATAAAACAAAGACATTGAAAAAACAGCGAGTCATACTATCACAAGATGAGAAAGAGCTGACAAACAGGTAGAGACAATAACATCACAGCATTAAAATATCATACATGGCTCCACTTCAAATGATTGCGACGCTTTATAAATATCATACATGGCTCCACTTCAAATGATTGCGGCGCTTTATAAATATCATACATGGCTCCACTTCAAATGATTGCGACGCTTTATAAATATCATACATGGCTCCACTTCAAATGATTGCGACGCTTTATAAATATCATACATGGCTCCACTTCAAATGATTGCGACGCTTTATAAATATCATACATGGCTCCACTTCAAATGATTGCGACGCTTTATAAATATCATACATGGCTCCACTTCAAATGATTGCGACGCTTTATAAATATCATACATGGCTCCACTTCAAATGATTGCGGCGCTTGATAAATATCATACATGGCTCCACTTCAAATGATTGCGACGCTTTATAAATATCATACATGGCTCCACTTCAAATGATTGCGACGCTTTATAAATATCATACATGGCTCCACTTCAAATGATTGCGGCGCTTTATAAATATCATACATGGCTCCACTTCAAATGATTGCGGCGCTTGATAAATATCATACATGGCTCCACTTCAAATGATTGCGGCGCTTTATAAATATCAAAGTGGATACAACAACTTCATAAATTATATAAATGAAATTTTGTTATATTATGTACAAAGAATCCGAACCTGTAGAATATTGAATATTTCGAAATACATTCTGACTTCGTGGAAATGATCGAGAGAATGTTTCCCACTAGACATAAATATCATTCCAAGGAATGCATGTATCGCCTGCGAAACATAGCGACACTCAGGAATCACTTTTATATGGTGTGACATCCAAGTGTGACTGACAGACGTACAGACAGACAGACGGACAACGGACGAAATAATCCCTTAAGTGTCGCTATGCTTCGCAGGCGACACAAAAACATTGATCTCTATATCATGAAATTCATGCAAAAGAAAGAGGACCTCCGTGAAATTTCACGACATAATAATGCCATGTACGTATATGTGCCATATATAAAAATGATTTATTCCAATAGATACGTCTTGTGGAAGGCCCCCCGCCCCTCCTCCCAAAAAAAAATTGCTTTAGATGGGGAAACTCAGTATTGCACAATGGAACAGTGATAACGCACCTCCGATCCATCAGATATGTTTGAATACCTTATTTTGGCCAATTAATTCAAAATTAAGAAGCCTACTAAACATAATAATTTCTGGCAGAGCATGCTATTTCAAAATTAAAGCCGGACACAGTGCACACTAAAGACCTTTGGCTATCAGCATATTAACAAAGCATCAAACAATGGAGATACAAATAGAAACATCAAGAAACATTTCGAAGCAACGAAAATATTTCCACGTAATAGAATTAAATCAACGTAAATATTCTGCAAAGAAACAAAAGTGAATCCCCGATGGAGATTGGAGATGATATCCGATGAGTGGGGGGAGGAAGCATATCCTCTTTGGCGACACACCCGTTTCTTACGCCTTTATTTCTTGGTGTAAGAGAAACCTTTTCTTGGATATAGAAAAGTTTGGATCATGTCGATAAATTATGTGCCGAGCTAAGCTCATTGAAACTGAGAAAAATCAATATTTTATGGTTTCTTGACATTTTAAGGAAACAATTATAGAGACTTCAAACATTTCTTTTATATACATGTACTTTAGTTTTCGATGATTGTTGTAAATAATACAAAAAGAAGAAAGGTCTTGAGCCGCTTACAACTCAGATTGAATAGATCAAATGCGTTCGCTTTAAATTTGATTTTTTTTCCTCAGAATCGACAAAGGTACCGTTATCTGTGTTAATAAGAAAATGATATACTCATGTGTCTTGTTGGATATCTCCTCCCTTCTTTTTACATATTTGCCATTATTTGGATTCCTCTCTTTCGGCCTTGAGTATCACTAATGATACATTATTTGTTGAAATGCGCATATAGCGCACTGCAATTTTATGATGTAACATATATTTGAAATTTTATAATTTGGACCGTGATGTCAATAAGTAATCGCAAATAAATCAGCCTCTGTTTTGTATCGTTGCTGGTTGCAGAAACTTTGGGTATCTAGCGATTCTTAAATTCTGCAAACACCAATCATACTAATGAGTTAAAGAGGATCCTGACGATAGTCTCAACAGCACTTACAATAGAGCACTAAATTGAGCATGGACGGACCCCTAGCAAGCTAGAGGTCGGACCAGGTGCCCGGGAGGAGTAAGCATCCCCTGTTGGCTAGCCGCACCCGCCGTCGATGTTCATGCACGAAAAATGAAAATATATAAAATACATGCACTGTCTGAGGCCATGTCTGTATAGAAAGTGCTATGGCAACCATGTCAGGGAAAACATTCAAAACACTCACTGTCAAACCCCTCGCGGGGAACTTTTTTACGAGCTCCACACGGCAAAGGGCATAAGTGTGACACTAAGTCATTTTGACAGACATTGATTTAGAAGGTGTATGACTTGATTGATGGGTGTTACCTCCTATCAATATGATTTTGTAGACATTATAAAATAGACAAGAATCCTAAATGACCTCTGAATGACAACGCATTAGCGACCACGAATTATTTCAGCTTAATAAAGCATGAATTCTCACGGGATCATTTCAATGAATATGACAAAAACTGTTTTAGCCATTTCAACTGGTGCGTCGTAATCTCATTCTCTTTTGATTCCAAAGATTTTGCCTTCAGAAATGAAATTACCAGACGAACTTAACATTGGCAGAATGTCGGCATAGATAGCTAACTAGTCGCTGAATAAGGCATCTAACGACTTTTATTAGACGTCACCTACCATTGAGCTGTTAATTTGATACCGTAACCACTGGTCTGATGAAATTGGACCAGATGAAGTAGTCACGACAAGTTTCTATTACTTGGAAAATTTATTATTTCGAGTAAGAGATAGATGACCAACATCGTTTACAATATATTTTAATAAGTTCAGCATTCTGGTATTTTAAAGTGGCCTTGTTGAGCACATTTATCTGTCTAGACCAATATTTCTTAGAAGATTCTTGTATAACATGAATAACATTCATTTCAATTTACTTGTTTAATTTATCATCTTTTATATCTTGTCCATCTTCAATTTGGATTAGTAGAATCAATCACCCCTTTGTACAGGGACAGGGAAATCCCACCCGAATATCAAAGATTTGCTGTAAATGACGAGGCTTGCCGAGTCGTGGACGTTGCAAATCTTTGATACGACGTTGGGATTTCTCTGTCCCTGTCTCACTCAGTAGAAAGTGATGTAATCTATTTCTTCTTCCATGAAACATAAGAAAAAAGGGAATTCAAACAACGTTTCATGCCATCTAACGCCATATAATGACATGATAGCCCTCCGATGTCAAACTCTAGCATCTTCAACATTTCATTGCCATTTACCGGAAGTACTTTCACAAGCCGCAACCGTTTTTAGTACGATATCTCTGATTGGTCGTTTGGAAAAGCTGATTGGTATATAACGTTTAATGATTGGATGATGTAGCTTTTGAGACAACCAATGTGTCTCACATAGGCTGTCTTACAGGGTACGACCAAAACTGAAGAAGAAAGAGTTTTCTCTCACTTGAGACTGATTTGCCCGCGAAATTAGATGTCAGGAAAAATGTTGTCTTACCCTACAGGGTGAGATAAGCCCATTCCAGAAGTGTTTTAACTGTAACGTCATATTGTTACATCGTATATGACTGCTGCGTTAGCCGGTCACAAAATGAAAAACAAGTCATAAAAACCTAATTTTTGAGCTCTTTTAGACAGTGAGAGAAAAATAATCAATCCCCTCGTGTCCAGGATTGCTTTTGTCCACGACTCGGCAAGCCTCGTCGTGGTACAAGCAACTCCTGGACACTCGGATTTCCTTGTCCCTAATCACATCTTGGGATAGATTCTATTAGTATCAGAACGGGTAAATATGTAGATATCTCTGTCCAGGGTGAGAGATAGTGAAAGTCAAAGACAAGGCTGAAATCAGAAACCAAAACTCACATTTAATAGGCATCCAAAATATAATAATACAAAACAAAGCATAAATAAGTAGATTCCTTACAATGACAAGAGCAGGACATACTATCACGAGACGGTAAGATGGGAACTAATAGATGGATAGAAAGACAGCATAGAAGCTCGAGGAAACATGACAAGAGCAGAATATACTATCACGAGGCGATAACATGGGGACAAATAGATAGAGATAATAAAAACACAGCATCGAAGCACGTAAGCACGAGGAAACACGACACATTTGAATAATATCCACAGAGGCATAGTATAGGAGCGTGGTGAGGGACTTATATAGGTAGTGCTACTAAGTAGATTTCATGTTCTTTCAAGATTTCATTTCATTTCTTGAAATTTCTAAAACGTGGGTCCTGTAGCATCATATCCCACCTATTCTGCTACGTGTTTCGGTACATTTCAGACATAATAAAATTCACACTTTTTGGCCATATTACATTGTTTAGATTTAGGATCACTGACGAGTCACTAAGGACTTTTAGTTGTAACCAATTATTTGAAGATCACTGACTAGGGTTTAGTACCCCAAACGTGCATGTCTGGTCCATGCTTCAAATTTATCTGTTCATAAATGCTGCTATTGAATTTGAAGACGTTTATTATTTGTACCACTTGATGAGTGTCACTGCTGGTGGACCAGGAGTGATCAACTTCGTTTGATCGTTTCTTCAACGCATTCAAAAAATTCTGTTATCAAAATTTCTTGAAATTTATAAAACTTGGGTCCTGTAGCATCATATCCCACCCATTCTGCTACGTGTTTCGGTACATTTTAGACATAATTATTACCACACTTTTTAGCCATGTTACATTGTTTAGATTGAGGATCACTGACGAGGTTTAAGTACCAGAAACGTGCATGTCTGGTTCATGCTTTCATCTGTTCTTAAATGGTGCTATTGAATTTGAAGACGTTTAACGTTTGAAACGCTTTGTGGGTGTCACTGCTGTTGGACCAGGAGTCCCCGAGGGCACATATATCCAAGTTCTATCAACTTCAGTGGATCGTTTCTTTAACACATTCGAAATTTTCTATCATTAAAATTTCTTGAAATTTCTAAAACATGGTTCCTGTAGCATCATATCCCATCCATACTACTTTCACACTCTTTGCCCATATTACATTGGTTAGACTGAGGATCACTGACGAGGGTTAAACGTGTATGTCTGGTCGATGCTGCAAATTTATCTGTTCATAAATGATGCTATTGAATTTGACATCGTTTAAGAGGGGGATTGCTGAGTTATGGCACTTGGACTTAGATCTCTCATACATTTTCAATGTCAAACCTTGTCATCGCAGCTTCTCTCGAACCAATAAAATTGATGATATATAAATGTGCAGGAAGGAAGGGGATTGCAGTCGAAGGTTATACCATAGGTATGAACCTTTGATTAAATTTTTTATGCATTGTAAGTGAGGAATCTTGTCATAGCAATAGCGCATAAGACTATCATGTATCATGAAACATTTTACATACTACAGTGTAAGTATTTTAATGAATATAGCGACCTTAATCCTGAATCATGACCTTATTTTAGAGAATATTGAATGTCAGTTTATAAAATTGGATTTACTCAGAAAGAGTTATCGGGGGGGGGATTCGTCCCTTTAAGACAGTCTTCATTGTCTCTTTTTCTCAAGTTTATTTGATTACGTATTACATGTATGATGTCTATTGTTTACTGAAACTTAATTATCTTTATTCATCCCGTACTTGCATTGGACTCTGAAGATTGCTCATTGGATTAAATTGTCCTTCGTTTTTCTGTGGGACTATGTTTTTCTCCGTCTGTATGTCCTATTTCCTTTTCTCGTGAATATATGTTTTCAGGAATTCGTAAGCCTTTTGATTGTGGTTTTTGGAATCTGATTTCGGGTTCGGTGTTTGACTTTTATTCATTGATTTTGCGGTTCTTTGTAATTGCAGCATTATATTGTAAGGGATTTTCATAATATCCAATTTCTCAGAATTTGGATGAAGATAAGTAACCTATTTAACAAAGAGTACACTATGAAAACATCTCAAACATTAGATCAGAATCATACCATTTTAAGAGAAAATGGAATCTCCATCAAGATTCGGTTGCAGCACTCGCAACAAGACATACACAGCAAGAGACGTAAAAAGGAAATGGAACACTAAACACGACATCAAACCACCAAACACAAAAGACTACAAAAAACACCACCGAGAACAAAGGCAACGTTAAGAGTTTTTTGAGCAGACATCAATTTTAGGAGATATATTTCCTTCGATATATATAATCATCTATCTAAGTAAACTTCTAGAGCTGAATGAACATACAATAGCGGTTCGTTTTCTTAGAAAGTAAATATGATTCTTTTTAGTCTCTTATTCGTTCATGCCACTATGGTTGCTGTTATTATAGGATGACAATGATATGTTTTTGGTCAAAATGACCTAATATTTTGATAATAATGTTGTCCCCAAGGATTGAGAAACGACTCTGACTATTTCCATCCATAGAATCCTATCATTTTATTCAAAGGGAAAGGTATGAGTAATAGAGAACTCTTTTTTGTAATACGAGGGGATGGATGTGCGGGGTGCTTTGTAATGTGTATTTGAAGCTGCTATTTTGTTAGACTCCTCACATCTAGGGACATAGAAAATGATAGACTTTCTTATGTATACCAAAACAATGTAACACATTTTACTCCATGGTATGATATGTTTACTCTTATAAAAACTTGTGTGTCTGTGCGTGAAGGAATTATGACTTGAGTGAAAAATTATGAAAGGTTCAAGTAGAGGAAACCAAAACTCGTCGGCTGTTTTTTAGTTTTATACGGAGACATTATTTGCTGATTTGTAGATTGTTTGTCTAACATTACAGCCATGTATCACCCCTCTTCTCACTAGGATGTAATTACAATGGCGATATCAATCACGCTCCTTGCCTGGCTACGTCCATTTGATAACAACAATCAATAATCAAAAGCTGCTAAACTGGATTAATTCTGTAGTCCATTTAAGTTCAAAATAAGCTTGTTTGGCAGGATTAGGTTCCCTCCAGAATCTTCCCTTTTGATGTATTTTTATCATTTTGCTTTGGTTTCTTTCATTTGATGTTTTGGCCAACATGTATTATCAGAGCAATCAGTCTGTCCGTTCGCTTTCTAGCTCAAGTGAGCTATAGTCATAGCGCGCCGTCCGTCTTCCGGCGTATTTTTATACCCCCGCAAACGTCTGTCTGCCCGTCTGTCCGTCCTGTTAGGAAGTTCTTAAATCAGATAACTCTTCAAGTGTAAGCGATATCATACATTCACCATAATAAGTACTACATTTTGATATCAAGACATTTCACCAAGTGACCTTGACCTTGAACCTGTTAGTTATATTTTGGTTAAGAAGTTCTTACAGAATTTTTTTTTTCACATGTAAGTGATAGGGCTTATATTTCATACATACATTCATCATAACAAGTACTACATCTTGATACCAAGACATTTGACTTTGTTACCTTGACTTTGAACTTTAACCTTTTGGTCTCATTTTGGTTAAGGAGTTCTTAAAGCGAATAAATCTTCAAGTATGAGTGATAGAGCTTTCATATTTTAAACATGCATTCGCCATAACAGATGCTACATTTTGATACCAAGACATTTGACATAGCGACCTTGACTTCGAGCTTGGACCTTATTGTAATATTTAGGTTAATATGTTCTTAAAGTGAATATCTCTTCAAGTGTATGTGATAAGGCTTAAAAAGTCTCATATTTCATGACCTCATTCATCATAACAATAATTTGATACATTATAAGATCGCTGTGAAAGCGCAGTAAAGACGCAATGCAGTATCATAGAACGCCGTAGAGTCACCATGAGAGTGTAGAGTCTTTGGGTATTCTCAAGCTGCCACAGCGACTTTACCTCGCTCAACTGCGACCCAACTGCGTTTTAAATAGATTACATTCTCATGGCGACTGTTTTATGCAAATTCAAAATTAACGCCATGTTTCGTCGACCATTGCGATCCAATGACGTTCATTGCGATGCCACTGCGCTGTCAAGGCGTTCTCATGACAGAGCTTGCGATTCCACTCAGCTTCCACGACGTTCTTCAATTTCCCAGGACGCCGCGGGAGCGCCTTTGTGTGACAGTCGGGGTTTTCATGTCAGTCTCACTGTTTTCTGCATTCGGTTTGCAAATGCATTATGAAAACTACAAACAACATTATTTGTGACAAGTTAGATGGCATCGAAATGGTTATCTGATATTTTGTCAGGGCGTTATATCTTCAATATGCATTAAAGATGCCAAAGAAGTCCTTTGACTGAACGCATTTTCTACTTATCTCTACTTAGTACTGATGGTTTCCTTTATTTTCAGCCCCAGTGAGGTGCCGGAATCAGTTGAATTTTCAAAGACTTCACTCAGATGTGGTCGTATATTGAAGACAGAGGGAGAGGTATATTTTGAAAATGACACAAGACTCATGAGTTATTTTTTATTCATGACAAGGATTAGGGTGGCAAGGCAAATTTATAATTACTACAAGCAATGTTAATGTGACTTAAGTACAGTTATTTATAAAATTCAAGCAGGGGGCGATTCATGATGAAAAAAGCCACAGGTTTTACTATTAAATTGTTACAGTTACTGTAAGAAATTCACAAACTACCTTTACTACCAAAATCCGCTGTTGCCAACTCGAGATGTTTTTTTTCTAAAGAATGTATAGACAATCAATTCTTCATAATTCATTGAAATTGTAATGCTCGAATCTGAAACTTGCAACTAGATATTGAAAAAAGAAATTGTTTTCCAGTTATTGTGGACCAAGCCGGTGAATTTTATGTACTCATTTCCGTGGGTTTTTATTTTGCATGAACCGGTATTTTCTCAAAATGCCTGATTCTCTGATGCTTTGACGCAAACAATTTAGATTTAGATTTACTATACTTATACTGTATACCTTAGATGCATAAAAATCCGTACAAACAATGTTTCATTGCTGGTTCCTCAAAATGTTCTACCAAATCTGTATCGATCTTACTAACCAAAGTTTTATCTGAAATCAAATCTTGACTTCAAAAATATTGTTCGACAGTATATTCTCGTAGCAGCATTACCAGCTGTGGATTTTAAAGAAATGGAAGGAACTTTTAGAACATTTGAAATCTACTCATTTAAGTAGAGTCCATTTGATAAAAACCTTTGATTTTTTGACACTTTACGCTACAATCCCACATTCTAAATTGAAAGGACGAGGCGCAAAATATTATAAGCAATGCGTTCGCAAGCAAGAACGGCAATCGCAAATACAAATTTATTGTTGTTAACTGTGAAAAGAACTACTTTGTAAAAGAGAAGTCCAATTGTGAAACTTTTTTGTGGTGTTTGGAGGAAACAAATTGTCGGAGTTCCAATTGGTGCCAATTGGTGCCAATTGTGCCCCACTCCTTGCCGACATTTTTTCACTCGTACGAAGCTGAAGCTGAAGCCTATGACACTTATTAGTGTTTAAATTTTAGGATCACTGATGAGGGTTAAGTACCCGAACGTGCATGTCTGGTCCACGTTGCCAATTTATCTGTTCTTAAATGATGCTATTCAATTTTAAGACGTTTACATTCACTCGATCTTTGGTCTCTGAAGTGAAAAGATATTAACTTTTACTTCACTTATACACGGCTCCCAATGTTATTGTCATTTAAATTTTTTTGAACTTTGCTATTTAAATATTCAAGCCATGGATAATTCGTTACTGCACTGAAGAATCACGAATTTCACTTTTTATAGTTCGTTTCAAAGTTTATCGTTGCGGTTCGTTTACCCCGCTTCGATTGAATACTGAGCGATTCTATACATTATCAATTTTGCATACATTTGTACCCATAAGATTTTAATTTTATATTTCTCGATAACAGCAGGAAAACACTGATAATTTCTAATACATTAGCCCCCATCCGATTCAATAGCGCGGGGAGGGGGGGGGGGTGCACACGGCGGCACCTACATCTAAAATTCTCTAACAAATTTACTGTTTCTATCCTGATTTTTGCCTACCAATCCTCTGGCATGCCCCCCCCCCCCCTCCCCTCTCCACTAAAGTCGTCAAAATAAGGAATTACTTGGGCTCAAACACCGCGACTCAACCTTTATTTTTATTTTTATTTTTTTTACCGGTCTGTTTCTGATATATATTAAAGTAATTGATAATTGAAAAAAAATCGCTGGCTCACTATATTCATTACATATCATGTGAGATAATTTTCCGCTGGGGAGTGGGGTTCCCCAAAGAACCTGCTACATGACTTTGAGGTATTCCGGCCACGCCCCCTCTAAACTCAAATCCTGTAATCTACAAAATTGTCTCGACCAAAAGGAATGATATTCTGAACTTTTCGAAAATTTTGATGAATTTCAATATATTAAATGAATCCCCCAACCACAGCAAACTAACATATTTTTTTCATCTCATAGAATCACGATACTTTATATAAATAAATGTAATTTCATTAGATTCTGACCGTTTTAACAAATACATGCATGTACAATAACGGAAATTTTTTCCCTCTCACTCATACGAAGTGTATACATTTTATGTATATGCATTCATCTTCAGGCGCTTAGCTAGAGTACTTTTCAAGTGTAAGCAGCCTCAAGTGGGTCTAGGTAGAAGCCCTTGTGGATATTCAAGGGGCAAAGTATCAGAATCTAATTAATTTTGCTCATTTACAGGGCAGTTTTCTACGTCAATGTTTCTTTCATTCTTTTTTTTTTTTGCAAAACGACGTGGAAGCAACTGCGTTCTAACGGTACGCCTGGTTATGCGCATGGTTTTCTCTCTCTTGTCCATTCTTGTAAACATGTGCAACCATTTGGTTTTTAGAGAGGGGGGGGGGGGGGTTTGTAAATCCAGCTCGGAATATTTTGCAAAAATATTCTTCAGCATGACTGGCAGAAAAATCTTGCATTTTCTGAGGAATGAAAGGAAAAACGTCTTTCTCCAGCACCTTAAGCATTAGACGTGAAAATAGACTATCTCAGACATTTCACAACTGCCAATGGTTCAGTTTTGTCAGGATTCTCTGATACTTCATGTTTCAAATTCTTCAATATATATATACATCACTCTCCAAGTTCAGATTCTTTAATTCAACGAAAAGAAGGTCAAACGTGTAGTTAAAGGTCACATATTGAATCAAAATCTATCTTGAGTAATTTCTTGACACAATCTGACAATGCACATACATGTATATACCATATCATCTATCTATCATTTGCCAGACCAGTGTTGTAGCAAATCCAAAGTATTAGGAAAGTAGGTCAATTGTATACATGAACATGTAGGTCAAGGCTACTAGATATTCTTACACAAATGTATACTGTGTAGCAGAGTAATGAACTTAAAGTATCAATGTTTCTATTCATGATTACCAGTATGGGGTAAGACACTCTAAACAGTATTGATGAAAGGATGATCAACCAAGTTTGCTATGCTTAACAAGAGAAAATTCATTATTTCATATATGACAATGTTCTCACTAGATTTCTTCATCACAGTGTTCTAAGAATATTTGTGTTCTAGTCTCAAGAAGAATATAAGTATCAGTTATAAGATTTATTAAGTTTAAATGTAAATTTTATTCAAACTCTGAAAGAAGAATCATTATAACTGCTATATATATATAAATGTAATAGTACCGGTATCATCAATTTACAACATAATGTTTTTGTACTTGTGAAAGGACATTTTTCTTTCTCTATAATTTATCATAGTATTTCTTTTCGAAATTAATATTTTATATGAGTTTACATGTCTAGTCTATATCAGGGAAGTATTTAACTTTATATACAATGTACATCCCTGTCTATACTGGTATGTACCTAGAATTTAAAGTCATAAATTGTTGCTATGAAAATAATGAAATAAATAAAAAAAATTTCCCCATTCAACAGGTGCAGGTCTATTCTCAAGTAAAAAGTTTTCAATGCGTTTATAACCTAGTACATACATGTACATGTACCGGTAAGCACATGAAAGTAAACACAAAACATGTTCAAAATTCAAATGTTCTAGACATCAAACAGTGATTTCTCTAGTGTCTATAGTAAAACTTAAGGACGAGGTAGATGTTCAATCTGATACCAAGAAATGAGGAGTGAGGAATGAGAAATGAGCCATCATGTATGTACAGAAGATGCTGTCAGTCTCACTCTGAAAGTAAAAGATGTAAAGAATTAATATCTTCATTTTGATATTAAATAAGCTCTAAAATGAATGAATTTTGCATAAATTTATCATTATGATGTACATGTATATAAAATTACATGACATGTAAAGTTTCTGTAATAGTACTAACATACAAATATAATTACAGGGGTTTCAATCGGTCATTCTCAAATTATGCAAAACAGTATAATTTTCCCTATTTATTGACCAATTTTACCTCATAAAAAATTCTTTAAAAAAAAGAAAGTAAAAAATGCTAAATTTAAAATGAAAAGGCATCCAAATCTATCATATTCAATTTTGAAGAAAATATTGCCAATTTTCCCAATATGAAAGGTCTAATCCAATCCAAACCAGAAGTCTCTGACGAGACTGTAGCTCTCCTGGTTGTTTTTTAATTCACTTAATGACAAGTGAATTCTAATATGGCCACATCCATTTTCTTAGTCACTGGGGGCCAGGAACTCAAACAAAATATCAGGTGCACTACTTGAACACAGACTCATCGTATTGCAAAAAGAATCAAGTCTCCATCATTTATAGTGTCAGAGAAGTTGCGAATACAAGATTACATAGGATCATACAGGAGAAAATGACCACATCCATTTTCTAGGACCCTGGGGGTCAGGGGCTCAAACAAAATGTCAGGTGCACACTGCACAACTAGACCACTGACCAAGTCTCATGCAAAAAGAGTTACATATCTGTCTCTTATAATTTCAGAGGAGTTGCAAGCACAAGAATTGTTTACGGACAGACGCCGGACAAGGGGGTACCGCATAAGCTCGACTATGACCAGTATCTCGAGCTAAAAATATGTTTCACGTGTAAGAGCCCTACTTTATGTCAAGGCTTAGGACTAAGAAAAATTAAACCCATGTTTTTTTGTGGAACATGAATACCCTTATTGTCAGATATAATGTAGTAAAGTATTTCATACTCCAAGGTCACGGACTCAAAGTAAAAATTCAGGTATTGATGTGAAGGCCTTACCACAAGGGATACACATGTAAAATATGATAGCCCTATCACTTGCAATTTATGTTATGACCAAGGGCAAGGTTAACATGGTTATAGTTATTCAAAAATTGATCAGTATCCAAGGTCTAGGTCACAAGGTCAAAATTTTGGTATTAATAGGAAGACCTTATCAAAAGGAATACAAAGCCTTATCACTTAAAAGCATAATATTAATATTACTTTAGAAAAATAATAGTGAAGTAGGTCAATCTCCAAGTTCAAGGTCACAAAGACAACAATTTGGCATCATTGGAAATTGTCACGAGGAAAGCACAGGTCTATATTTCACTCAACATTCAAAAGTTATGGCCATGGTGTAAGATTTTAAAAAGTAGGTCAGTTTTCCAAGGTCAAGGTCACCAGGACACAAATTTTGGTATGCATGAGAAGGTCTTGTTTCAAACAATACATGTACACATGAAAAATGAAAGCATGTAACTTACCATTAAAAAGTATTATCCATTTAAGGTGAATCACAAGGGATACACATGTAAAATTTGAAATAAATACAATGTCATTTGTACTTGTATTATCAGATTTACAAATTTATCATAACATGTATATTAGTATACATGTATATGTACAACTTACCCTTCAGTGCTATATCAGCATGTTTACTGCAAGAGGCTGTAATACAGTTCCATCTGTCGATCTCACAATTCTTCTATTGATGATGAATTCCTCTACATTATAACACAAATTCTCATTTCATACTGGATCACAGTTTCACAAGGAATATGTGGTCGATGTACACATTGAATATGTTTTTCATGTACATGTAGAAATATGCACTTGAACAATTTTCTTCATTCTCCTTTCACAAGTGAATTATTTTCACACCATGGTGGCCAACATCATATATGGTAGTACAATTGCAATATCATATTCCACAGTATTTCTTCAACTTTACAAGTCAGCACTAGTAGCACTATAAGCATTCCTCTATTCTGATGCACTTTCTTTCATTGGATCTGATGCACACATGCGCATGAAGACTTTCTCAGAGTATATTCCTTCTTCTGTCTGGCAGTTAAGGTTATGTTACTGTAAAGAATAAATAAAATATTCAATTGATTTGAAATTCATCCCCTTTAAATAATTTTAAACCCATTCAAATACTTTTTCACCAACACTACAACACTAGCTAGGCTACAGAACTGATATTTGATACTGATTATAACTAACACTGACATCAAATTTATTCAAATTCATGCTGTGCACTTAAATTTAGAAGTTCATGAAGATGTAATGAAAGACAGAAATAGCTTTAAAGAACAAATATTTGTGAGATATTCGAGTACAGCGATAATTAGTCATGAAACTCATTCACTCGAAAACATGGAGCACTCCCTGGTCGAGTATTTCTGATAAGAAGAAGAATTTAAAATCCCATCATATGTGTTCCACGTGATACTTAAATCAATTTAAAAACATACCTTAAGATGAGCCATGTGTCTGTACTCTTGAACAGTTTGTTTACTTGCATGAAAGAAGCATTTCTACGTATTCAAATTTCGAACGGAAGTCCACGAGAGAATGTTTTAGACGAGACTACTATAAAATTAGAATAGGAACGGACTTTCTTTTCCGTCGTGTGTAAGGTAAAATCTTGACTCGAGATTCTTCCGATTTTATGCATATAATTTGCATAATAAGGTTCGGAGCCGTGTTATAGATATGCTGTCGATCAACAATCAAAACTTCGCGGATTACCTTTGCGGAATCGATCCTTCGGAACTTGAAGTAAAAAAAAAAAACTACATAGACAAATAATTCAGCATCCTTTTTGGACATAATGCTGTCCTATGATACTTATTGTCACATGAACCATGAACACCTCACTCTATGACAAACGTGACGACTTCAGTCTCAGCATCACACACTTTCCTTTTTTGAGTAGCAACATCCCTGCTTATGACGTGTTCATATCCCAATTGACACGTATGCTAACGCAAATGAGTTAAAGAAGATCCTGACGATAATCTCAACAGCACTCACAATAGAGCACAAAATTAAACATCGACGGACCCCTAGCAAGCCAGAGGTGGGATCAGGTGCCCGGGAGGAGTAAGCATCCCCTGTTGGCTAGCCGCACCCGCCGTCGATGTTAATGAAGCATGGAAATGAAAATATATAAAATTCATGCACTGTCTGACGTTATGTCTACATAGAAAGTGCTATGGCGACAATGTCAAGGAAGTATATTCAAAACACTTACTGTCAAACCCCTCGCGGGGAACTTTTTTACGAGCTCCACACGGCAAAGGGCATAAGTGTGACATAAATGAGTTAAAGATCCTGACGATAATCTCAACAGCACTCACAATAGAGCACAAAATTAAACATCGACGGACCCCTAGCAAGCCAGAGGTGGGATCAGGTGCCCGGGAGGAGTAAGCATCCCCTGTTGGCTAGCCGCACCCGCCGTCGATGTTAATGAAGCATGGAAATGAAAATATATAAAATTCATCAAGTAGCAATATACAGATTTTGTTCTGAAAGCTAGGAGTCTTTCAGATATGCTTCTCAGTCAGGGATACGTTTGTGATCGACTAACATCGTCACTGAGGAATTTCTACGGTCGATACGGGGAATTCGCCATACACTATGATGTCCCATTGTCCAGAGTGGTGGATGATATTCTGCCTTAGACCATTTGAACAATCCAACCACAGACTATACTTGTATTTTCCGAAATGGAAGTAACCGGATCTGATATCTCTGTCGAATTGAAGCGACGGATGTTGCATGCAAGCAGGAGATGCTGACTCTTCCTGGGCATCTGGTCTCACTTCTATATTGAGAGTTCGCTTTTCATGTGGTGGAGGTTTTTGTTGTTTGCTTTGGTTCCTGTTTTATCCTAATTTTGTATACCTTCGGTTTATGATTTCATGAATTATCGATTTTGTACTGTGTACTGGGATATGGTCATTGTCCCTATTTGTCATCTTTCACGGAACTGTACTTAATACCAATTCATTGTAACCATTAAAACAATTTCCGAACGCACGGACTCCGATTTTCATGAAATTTCGCAAATAAGTAGGGACTAATAAAAAAAGATAAATTTGACAAAGAAATTGTTTCTAAGTCATTTCGTTACCATGGCAACGACCTAAAAGTGGGAGATTTGTTATGCATCAAAAAGATTAGAACCCAAACTTTTAAATAAGTTCAGTGATAGTGTCTGATATTGTCAAAAAGGCTTGGTAACATGACAACAAATTAGATAATTTTAACATATTGATTTCAATTTTTTTTTTTTTTTTTTTTTTTTTTTGTATTTACCAATTTTTCTTTTCTCTTGATGGTTATAATTTATGATGATTAACAGGAATTTATTTTATAAAATGAGCAAATTCAAGGTCAATCCAATTTTTGCTATGTACATAAGTTACCTTGGCAACGGTATGGTCTATAATATTACTAATTTTGCAATTTCAGAGTTTTTTTTTTCAATTTTAGCATCATGATGAACAGATAATAGTTGTTGGAATAAATCAAACACAGATCTCTTTCATAAAACCGTGAAAAAGTTAATGGGAACATATGTTACCATGGCAACCATTTTTTAAGTATTTTAATAAAACAGTTTTAATCCCAGGAAATTCAAATTCAATATTAATAAAGGTCTCTACCAAAATACAGGAAAAATAAACTTTAAAATTGATTGATTATGGATGTTACAGTAATTTGACCATAAAGTCTAAAAATAAATATTTTTCGTTGGTTTTCAAAGCCTTTTTCTAAAAAAAAAACGAAACAGGCTTAAACAACTATTTTTACATACATGATAAAGCAAAGTCTAACCTTTATTTTAGTTTTTTTTTCAGATAACTTAACCTTCGATGCCCGTATCCAAGGATTTAAAGTGGGCTTATGTGTATTTTAGCTCACCTCACGAAGTGAGAGGGAGCTTATGCTATCACCCTGTCGTCGGCGTCCGCGTCCGCGTCCGCATTAGTATGTTAAGAAGTTTTATTTCTCTATTACAAGTGCTAGGAAGTTCAAACTTGCACACATGATGCATCTTTAACAGTAGATCACAAATCTACGTTCAAATGTAGGTCATGACCTATATTTTCCGCTTGAGTGCACATGTTAAGAAGATTTGGGTATCGATGTTAAGAAGTTTAATTTCTCTATTATAAGTGATAGGAAGTTCAAACTTGCACAGATGATGCGTCTTTAACAGAAGATCATGAATCTACGTTCAAATGTAGGTCATAACCTATTTTTTCCGCTTGAGTGCACATGTTTGAAAGATTTCGGTATCAATGTTAAGAAGTTTTATTTCTCTATTATAAGTGCTAGGAAGTTTAAACTTGCACGGATGATGCGTCTGTATGTGTAGATCACGAATCTACGTTCAAATGTAGGTCATGACCTACATTTTCCATTTGAGTGCATATGTTAGGGAGATTTGGATATCAATAAAGTACACCCATTCAGGCAAATTTGGGTCAATAAATGAAATACTCTACTTACCTTTTCTATTTTGTTTTTGTGTGGTATCATTTTTGATGGTTCTCAGTAGGGCAGGTTTTCAAATTCAAAACTGTGTATTCTTTGACTCCTGCCATGATGGAATGCTGCCATGAGGTGAGCTTTGTAATCTTTGATTACACTATGTTTACACAATTGTTCCCATAGCATCGGGCTATTTCCCAAATTATTTTCAATTTTTTTCT
The DNA here is from genome assembly GCA_033119305.1 of Pinctada imbricata. NCBI lineage: Eukaryota > Metazoa > Mollusca > Bivalvia > Pterioida > Pteriidae > Pinctada > Pinctada imbricata. Next base: position 87,485,829 of record VSWD01000010.1, read on the forward strand.
TTCATGTAATGAAAGGTCTACTTGAATACATTTATTAATTATCATCACTTTGAATTAAAGCTCAGGGATCTAGTAAATAAAGTATCTTCATATTATCTAAAATTGCTGTCATTTTTAGCTCACCTCGACGAAGTTGAGTGAGCTTATGCTATAACCCTACGCGTCCGCGTCCGCGTCCGCGTCCGCGTCCGTGTCCGCGTCCGTGTCCGCGTCCGCGTCCGCGTCCGGTTAAGAAGTTTGGGGTAGCTCAGTATCTGACAAAGTACTAATGCTACAGTAACCAAACTTGCACAAGTGATTCATCTTTGGATGCTGAGGTGAACCCATGCATCGGATGCAGCACCTGACCTACATTTTCCGCTTGAGTGACTTGGTTAAGAAGTTTGGGGTAGCTCAGTATCTGACAAACTACTAATGCTACAGTAACCAAACTGGCACAAGTGATTCATCTTTGGATGCTGAGGTGAACCCATGCATCGTATGCAGCATCTGACCTACATTTTCCGCTTGAGTGACTTGGTTAAGAAGTTTGGGGTAGCTCAGTATCTGACAAACTACTGATGCTACAGTAACCAAACTTGCACAAGTGATTCATCTTTGGATGCTGAGGTGAAGCCATGCATCGGATGCAGCATCTGACCTACATTTTCCGCTTGAGTTACTTGGTTAAGAAGTTTGGGGTAGCTCAGTATCTGACAAACTACTAATGCTACAGTAACCAAACTTGCACAAGTGATTCATCTTTGGATGCTGAGGTGAAGCCATGCATTGGATGCAGCATCTGACCTACATTTTCCGCTTGAGTGACTTGGTTAAGAAGTTTGGGGTAGTTCAGTATCTGACAAAGTACTAATGCTACAGTAACCAAACTTGCACAAGTGATTCATCTTTGGATGCCGAGATGGACCCATGCATCGGATGCAGCATCTGACCTACTTTTTCCACTTGAGTGATTTCACTTTTAAAAGCCAATATTGAGCAAAGTATAAGTGCTACATGTACCAAACTTGCATATTGGATGTATCTTTGATCAAACTTTCATAAAATGACCTTGACCTACTTTTTCCGCTTGAGTGGTTTTGCCTTTAAAAGCCAATATTGAGCAAAGTATAAGTGCTAGATGTTCCAAACTTGCATATTAGATGTATCTTTGATCAAACTTTCATAAAATGACCTTGACCTACTTTTTCCGCTTGAGTGGTTTTGCCTTTAAAAGCCAATATTGAGCAAAGTATAAGTGCTAGATGTTCCAAACTTGCATATTGGATGTATCTTTGATCAAACTTTCATAAGATGACCTCGACCTACTTTTTCCGCTTGAGTGATTTTGCCTTTAAAAGCCAATATTGAGCAAAGTATAAGTGATACATGTACCAAACTTGCATATTGGATGTATCTTTGATCAATCTTTCATAAAATGACCTTGACCTACTTTTTCCGCTTGAGTGATTTTGCTCTATAAAGCAAATATTGAGCAAAGTATAACTGCTACATGTACCAAACTTGCATATTGGATGTATCTTTGATCAAACTTTCATATAATGACCTTGACCTACTTTTTCTGCTTGAGTGATTTTGCCTTTAAAAGCCAATATACATGTACTAAGAAATATGTTTGAATTGAATTTTGCTGTCACGAGGTGAGCTTTGTAATCTGTGATTACCTATGTTTGCGTTTTGAGTTTATATTGCCATAGCAACGAACACAAATATGTTCCAATGTGAATGCTGATGTTTTATTTGCATATAACTCAAAAATATAAGTAATTTAACATTGAATTCGGAAAAATGATATGATAAAGTGTGTTTATAGTACATTATCATGACTTCGGTATTGTTATCCCCTCCTTTGTTTTATAAAATTTGATAAACATTAAAGAAATATCCATCAGTTATTCAGTCTCAAAGTCGAGAAGGTAAGGTAAAACCATTAGAACTTCTATTGGAATAGTTGCGAATCCCGGAATGAAACATTCCGAAGTGAGAGCAGGTGCCCGGGGAGAGTCAACGTCTCCTGTCTGCATGCAACACCCATCGCAACAGCTCCATGAAAACTTGTCAAATTTTGTTTATTATCTCGATATACATATTGAAGTACATATCAGGTAAAGATGTCTTATTTGGTGTAGATGACAGCCATTCGATCGCAATCAAGAATGTCACTGATCGTTCAAATATCAAAGCCAAATACTTGAAACAATGGCTGTCTTAGGCGGCAACATTTAAACTAAGCCAATTATAGGCTTTCAAATTATTTGTCTCATTTGTGAAGAAACTCGTCTTTGTGGTCGTCATGGAACCCGAAATGTAAAAGTGCACCGTATAGACCTGAAAACCTATGGCGTACCCAAAGCAACCGTCTAACTAATTGAACAATCGAGGTTGTTGCACTTCTTATTCATGTAGAAACGTCAAAACACTTTCTAAGCTATACGACGATTTTTTTCATGTAAGGATATAAAAGAACAATAATTGTTTTCGACTATGGATGGAGACCTACCTCCGTCGACATAGGCTTAACGGCTGTACCAGGATAGTGAATTAGGATTACAGTTAAATTTTTTGTTTTGGTGACACTGGTTTAAGGAAATAAAGATGACAGATGACAATTACAGAGAAAAAAGAAATGCAGCATAATGAGCTTTCTTTGAAGTTAAGTGTTTCCGTCTATAAAGACGTCGTTTTGTAGAAGAATTTCAGAGTCACCTGAGCCTTTTTCATCTTTCACTTTACCATTCAAAGACGACACGAAATGAATGTGTTTCCAGATGCTCAAGGCTTGATTGGGTATTAATGAAATTGACGTGATCACTTTGAATGCCGACAATCCTTATTATTGTATATATAAATGAGAGTTCTGAACATGTTATCCTGAACATGTTATCATAAGAATATAATTGGATTCTCAGACTGAATCTGACAGCTGGGCTCTATTGGTGATTTCATTTAAGTTTTTGGCACATTTGTCCTTCTTGTGACCTCTAGATGAAAAGATAAGTCAAATTGGATCGGGAATCCAAGAACTATCTTTGACATCGCGTCTTCCGTACAATATCATTGGTTTTAGTGGACATGCCTACTGTAATCTGATATATATGTCAAATGACAAAGCTATCGTTAGCTTGGTATACAGAACCATCTAGATCTTTTAAAGCAAAGTATATATGAACAGTTGAATCAAACATACCTATCTCCCTAAACCTGACACTGCCTTGAATATCCTCAATACGTATTCTTAAAAGATTGAAATGGAATTTTGCAAAACCATTCTTCAATTATATGTAGGTTAAATTGCGCATGAACAATGTAGTGCAAGCATTTTTTTGCAACACCCACCGTCGAAATTGTTATGATTTGTTTCAATTGAAATACCCCTAGGTTTGCTTTTATTTAGCATACATCTAAGCTTCGGGATTTTATAAGAACATAACTCATTCCGAAAATATTTTCATTTGTTGTTAAAGGAAGAAATGTCCTTCAAGACAAATAGCGAAATACACGGCGAGAAAGTCATTTTTTCGCGTTCATTGGGCAAGGTATCGGTACGTCATTAAGTTTGCATTATTTATTTCAGTAGAGATGAGTAGGATATCCGTTCGTCATTATAGCCCCGCAACAAAGTTATTGAGGGTATACTGAAATCACCATGCCGTCCGTCTGTCTGTATGTAGACGAAAGCTTGTCATCGCACAACTCTTCCCAAACCTATTGATCGATTTCAATAAACTGTACACAATAACAAGTCATCACGAAGCGAGGGGAGGCGATTGTTGCCGAAATAGTTTCACCTGAGTTATGGCTCTTGCACCTTTACTATATGTTTATACATTTTCAAAATGTCAAACCTTGTCATCGCATCTCCTACGAAATCGTTGAGTGGATTTCATTGAAACTTTACACATTGAAACACCATGACATGAAGAGTTGCTTGAAGAGAGGAGATTGCTCCAGATAAAGCTGCACAGTAGTTATGGTCAACTGACTTTGATAATTTATGTAAGATAAATGTCAAACCTTTTCATCACAAATCCTCCGAAATCATGGAATGAATGGTTTCGCAGTGAAATGACAATGTTGAGTAAAGCGTAAGTGGTACATGTATCAAACACGTTCATTGAACACATGTTTGATCAATCTTTCATAAAGTGACTCTGAGCGAAATTTACATATGAGTTAGGTTGAGATCTGCTCATATCAGGGAAAAGATTGTATTATCTAAAAACATTCAACATACTAAGTACTACCATTTCATGCCAAAGCATTTGATATAGTGAACTTAACTTTGAATGATGACCTTGTATGAGAGAATTCAACATGAACAATTGGGGGTATAAATCATCCCTTTGTCATTTATTTAAGTACTATTGGACATGAGTGGGGTATCGGTACGTTATTTAGCCTGTGTGATGAATTTCAGTACTGTTGAAGCTTGTGTCGTATATTTCAGTACTGTTGGAGATGGGTTGGATATCAGTACGGTATAGACGTCCTTCTTACATACGTCAACAAGCTAATCACCATGAAGAGGAACACTCTGTCACAGGCTTCCCCTGGCTCTGTCAGTATGAAACCTAACAGGAATATTGTATATAGGTATGTTTAACGAATCCATATAACATCGATATGAAGTTAAGGTTTTGATGAAATTTTTTTTTCTTTACTTTAATTTTTCAATCTATCACCATTTTATGGTCCAGGACAGAGCTCGGAACATATTCTAGTATCTTTGTTTCTAAATCTTAAGGTAATCATTTCACATGTTTTGTACTATATTTACCCAGGCTGAGAATTATGAATCGTGACAAGAAGGGTAAAATAACACTGCTGCGAACTACAGGGATGAAACTCGAAGTCTTAAAGAAAGACGAAGTAAGATCATTCTCATATAAAAGACTGTGGCAAATGTAACTACCTTTTGATAATGGTACTTTTCGAGATACTTCCTTTCAGGAATGAGATACTGTCCCTTTGTCACGTATCCATTCACCTAAAAATAAAGTGCTGTGTCTAGTTCAGGAATTTGTTGTCTGACACATGCAAAATTCAAGAACAAGAATATTCTTCTTCTTGAAAAATTTTCAATTTATTAAAATAAATGTATCACAAACATGACAAAAATCGACTACATTTCTTGTTTTCATTGCACGTTGGTGGCGTAATAATACATTAATTTTAAGTGCTGATTGAGTTGATCTTTCCTAGCTTTATGACAAAAATGTGTTTTAAAGTAGACCTCTTATAGTGTAGATAAATATAGTATTTGTTGTTTATAGAGCACATTTAGCACATGAAAATGAATATTATAAGCTTCACACATGCATCCATTGTTTAAAAAAATCATCATCATTGCCTTACATTTGAATTATTCAATATATTTATCTGCTGACAATAGATTTTAAAGAGACGTGTCACTAAGGACTTTTAGTTGTAACCAATTATTTGAGGATCACTGACTAGGGTTTAGTACCCGAAACGTACATGTCTGGTCCATGCTGCCAATTTATCTGTTCTTAAATGATGATATTCAATTTGAAGACGTTTAACAATGTTAGATCTAATATTTGAGTAATAGAGTGTTCAGTTTTTGTTCTTTATGAGACTGGAAATAACTCGACTTAGTTTATCTTTTTCAACCTGAATTAGCTACAAAGGCTTCATGTAAAGTAATATTGAAAAAATACTCCTGTTTTTCAGACGAATTTGCAATATGTTATATAAGAAATATAAGACATTTATCTTTTCATTCAGACCAGACAAATCTGTGATATTTTCTCCGCATAACGAAAGTTTTTTTTCATTTTTTTAAAAAGAATTTTTCAGACTTTTTGATTGTGATTTTTTTTGGAATCTGATTTCGGCTTTTTGTTTGACTTTCATTCACTTATTTTCTTTGTTTTCAGGAAGTCTTGTTGATGACTTTAGATAGTCAGGTCAGTTTCCCCCTCTACCTCAGTATGGACTTGATGCTGTTATCGCCTGAAACATCAATGCCTCCTCTACTCACCATCCCGGATCTGCTCTCTACCATAAATACAGACGTTTCTGATCTGAAGACTGAATCCTCCACCCAGACCGACATGCCTGAAATGAACGATACGGCCTCACAGACGGACCCACTATTCAGTCTGGTAACAAATGTATCTGGTGGTGAAGCAGATATTAGTTACCAATTAGGGACCGACTCTAGATCACAAAATCAATCTTTCAAAATAACAAGTGTTGCCGATCCACCTCAATCTGAGAGATCGAGCAAGAGTGATTTAGAATTAATTCACAGGAGCGCTGATTTATCCATGACTCTACAGCAGGGCACTGAAGATAAAACTTGACGGAGGAGAACGCTCCAGAATTGTAAAGAACCCCAGAAATCCTTCCATATTATTTATCGGAATTTCATTATCAGGCAGCAATTTCTGAAGGGGCAGCTCGTTTTGTACTTATCCCCATGATATTACATTGCAGTAAAAGCCAAAAAGAAGAGATTAAAATAGATTTATTGATATGTATTACATTCAATAGATCGTTAAATCTCATTTTATATTCAACAAGAAGTCGAGTTCCTCTTTTTGAAACAGTTTTCTTCACTAATATGAATAAAGTTTAGAAGAACCTCCTGCTTTTATTTTTTTTTTTTTTTGAAGGATAGAGGGAATCCGATGTTGGAGAGTGTAAAGTGCTTGATTAATCAGTCCACAAAACAATTAGATAACATGGTCATAACCTTTGAAGGGTAAGTGGTAAGGATTCCATATAAGTTAAAGATCCTGACGATAATCTCAACTGCACTCACAATAGAGTACCAAATTGAGCAAGCTAGAGGTGGGATAAGGTGCCTGGGAGGAGTAAGCATCCCCTGTTTGGCTAGCCGAACCCGCCGTCGATGTTCACGCACGAAAATGAAAACAACATCTAAAACATGCAACGTCTTAAGTTATTTCTATTATTTTAGCTAACGATCTTTGAAGGAGTTCCGGCATTAGTTTTAATAGCAAATAATAGGACATTTCATGCCTTTATGCTAATACCAAATTGGTACCTCTTGACTATTGATTTGAACAACTTCTGAAAAGCTTTTATAATTATTAGACATTCATTAGAATGGAAAATTCTAGGGAGTTCATTATCCCCACATAATATTTATGCTGATATAAAAACTTCACCCTCTTGCCTTTATAGACCTATATACTTTTGAAAAGCATGGATTTGAAGACGTTAAAAATTAACATTGAACATCCCTATGGAGGTTTCATTAATTAGTGGTATAGCTGTGTATTTCGCGTGTCAAGACCACATTATTTAACCTGTGACCTTGACGTGAGCTTTGGTCTTATTTAACTGTATCTATCCCTTCAATGCTATTTAGAACATAGATTCTATTTGGATATGCTACTGAATCGACCCTACAGGAAATTTGGAGCCGCGCGCTCACAGTAAAGTAAATATACATTTAAATTCTAAAAATAAAACCAGAGGGCGCTAGTGAAATGAATTAGATTGGCTCACGAAAAGCACTTTGGCTGGATGAGAATTTAATATTCGAAAAACTTGTCTGGTGCATGAAAATTGGCTTTACATTTTCTTCAAGAAAGTGTAGAGTTTGAACACTTCCGTATTATTTTTATTCAGTTTGGATGAATCATTTTTTCGGAAACATTTTGTTAGCGGAGTTGCAAAACTCGGCTCTTAATTTGATGTGAGACGGTTGGTTGGGCGGGCGGGGTTCAGCAATTGGTTTCCGGGCTATAAGTCAAGTATATGCTAGTGCAATGAAACTTCATACACATACTCACCATGAGTCAAGGATGACCCCTATTGATTTTTGGGTCCAAAGGTCTCTGATATTTGAAAATGGTTTCGGGGCAATATTTGAGCATGTATTGCACCTATAATTATGAAACTTGTCAGAAATATTTTCCATGAATCAAGGATTACTCCATGAACCAGAGGGGTTGGTCGGTACCATCTGGGTTGAATAAATCTGATGTTGACAGTATGATAGATATACCCAAGAGGTTTCAGAAAATGCATGATAGCATATGATCAAAGGTAGCTAAAGGGGTAAACAAGAGTTATTGCCCTTGCGTACTTGCCAAATAATGATTTTTTTCTGGAGAAAAATTATTACTTACATATGGAAAGTGATTTTAAAAATTGAAAAGTGTAAATATGTAGTATTTTTGTGCTCTTTCAGATGAAATAAGTTGCATGTACTAATTCCTATCTTTTGGGGTAAACAAGTCGAATTTTTGCAAAATTTCACAGAAATTCCTGCTTCTCAGTTCCTTAATATTGCATATGATCATTCAATTTAAAACATATTTCTCTTTCAAATGACATATATTTTATATAATTAATTTCATTTTCAAAATTCTCGATGTTTTTATACAGAAAACTGTATTTTCAATTGGAAATATCAGATTTATGTAATTTGATTAATTGAAAGAACCCTTAATATTTATGAAAGCAATGATTGAAAGCTATTTTCTCGTGTAACTTTTCACACTCTTTCAAATTATATATGTTTTACTAACATGTCATTCCAAATTAAAGTGTTTTGGGGGGAAAACGTATTTTTTCAATTAAAAATCGCTGATTATTGGAGAATATTTATTGAATCGATGGAAATTCTTAAAATTATAGATGAAATGTATTTTCAATTGTGATTATTAAGGTTTACTCATGATTGACATGTTTGTAACATAAAAGGTATATTTTCTACTTAATTTTGTGTAAAAATGCCTGGGGTTTTTTTGTCTAAAGATAACAGATTTCTGGGAAAAATTCATAAATTCATTATCTTTGCTAAAACTATAGACTGATTTAAAGCTTTTATCATTTAGAAAGTAATCATCTTGTCAGATGATTGTGAAAGTAAATGAAATAATTCATTAAAGCCAACATTTTTGGATAAAATATGTATTATTTATGCAACAACCACTTATTTTGAGAAAATAAGTATTAGCTCTTTTAATCTGCGTAAATTGATTTATTTTAGCTTTGATATTCTGCTGTTTCTTATTATAAATGAATAGGAATGTCATTTGATAAACTGAAATTTAATTTATACCTAATTAATGTGCAAAAATCACTTATTTCTGTGAATTTTTTTTAATTTATATTTTTTATTTAATCAAAACAGGAGAAGTTTCATATCATTTGATGGCATAAAAATGATCAAGATTAATGAGTTAGAGGAGATTTCTTTGATGATCTTGCTATTTTGGTGGGAGAATCTCAATTTTTATTTAAAAATCGCTGATTTGTGGAAAATCTTTATTACTATGAAATGTGTCATTATTATTTATATTCAAATGTGTTCCTGGATATATCATAGTTTGTCCTTGTATGTCATATGATTTCAAGTATCCTGTAAAACATATATAAACTGAAAAGTTACATTATGAAATAGCGAATGGCTAATGAATTTGAAGACGTTAAACATTTCAATCATTGCTTGCATAATTAGATGAGGGTTCTTAAAATTAAGGAGGTATTGAACACTTGGACGCCAAATTCAATTTTTCTCAAAATTTCTGAAATTATATATTTCTTGTCTGTCCTTGATTATGCAAACTTACATTTGATTCTATCCACAGGAAAAATTCTACGAGACTTTGAAATATGCATAAATCGACGTTTTCGTGATTTTCTTGATGACGTCATAATATTGAAAGTGTCATTCCAGCTCTCGTTAAGCTATTGGACAATAATTTCGATTTAACTTCCAAAATCTTCATAAATGTATTGCACTTACATATGGAAAAGACGAGATATAAATGTGTTTTAACAAAGGCAGGATACTGGAATAAAAGATGACACTGTCGCTCAAAAATTTGCGATTTTGAGCCAACTTAACTGTAGTTGATAGTCAATTATTAGGAATCGTGTGGATGAATCTTCGTCAAAAACTAACAAAATTATCAACAATGTCCAGAGATGAATTCATGATTAAATGAGAAAAATTGAATTTTGAATTAATATATTATAAGCTTTTTCTTTCGAAAATTGTCCATTTTCAATGAAGTGACACCCGCTTTCCTGTGATTCTAATTTGTCAACGAATTCACTGCGATGAAGATTTAATTTTCTTTTTTATACATGCAAAGTTTCAATGCGATACGTTTGGTATTAATGTGTTTATTGCATTTTGAATGCGAAGGTTTGTGACGCCATTTACCCTGATAACGTCGAAATGACGTCGTAGTTTGCTCACGGATAAAACTCCCAAAGTCCACAATTTCGAAAATCGTCATAATTTCTTCAAATGACGCCGAAAATTATTCAAATTTCATCAGCATACTCAAATGTGTATATCAAACAGCGCATGAAATGTTTGAAGGAAGTTAAGAAGTGAGAAAACAAATCATGCCGCCGACATCTTGATGTTCAAACCCTCCTTAATATAAAGAAGTCGAAGACTTCTAATTGAAAATGTAGTTGTCTGTATAAAAACTCAATTTCGAAGATTTTGCAAAGAATAAGAATATAATAAACATCATAGAAGTGCCTAACAATTATTCAGTTTCAAAGTCGAGAAGGCACTTGCAGGCAAAATCGTGAGAATTCCCTTCAAAACAGTTGCGAATCCCGGAATGAACAACATTCCGAAGTGAGACCAGGTGCCCGGGAAGAGTCAGAGCCCGGGGAGAATATAAAATATATGTCATTTGAAAAAGGAAACTTCAAAGAAGTTTTTTTTAATTATCATTGGACGATCGTATGCAATATTGAGGAACTGAGTAGCTGGAATAACTAAAATTTTCTCGAATATCTGTGAAACTTTTTTACCCCAATGAGTTAAAGAAGATTCTGACGATAATCTCAAAAGCACTCACAATAGAGTACCAAATTGAGCATCGACGGACCCCTAGCAAGCTAGAGGTGGGACTAGGTGCCCGGGAGGAGTAAGCATCCCCTGTTGGCTAGCCGCACCAAAACACACAGTAAAAATAGGAATGGGAAATTGAAACTTATTTCATCTGAAAGAACACCAATAATACTAAATTTCACACTTTTCAATTTTTTATGTCGCCTGCGAAGCACAGCGACACTTAGGGATCCCTTTGTCTATTGTCCGTCTGTCAGTCAGTCCGTCCGTCTGTCTGTCACACTTTAGGTGTCACACCCCATAACGTTCCATTGGTAAGTGATAGGGCTTTGATATTTTACATGTGTATTCCTTGTGATGAACCTTTTTACACATACCATAATTATTGACCTAGTGACCTTGACCTAGATATTTGCCCTACTTTTCAAAAAATTAACATTGGCTATATCTTTTGATTGGTAAGTGATAGGGATTTAATAATTCACATGTGTATTCCTTGTCATACGACCTTTCTACAGATACCAATTTTTGTGTCGCCTGCGAAGCATAGCGACACTTAGGGATCACTTTGTCCGTCTGTCCGTCCGTCTGTCTGTCTGTCTGTCACACTTTGGGTGTCACAGCCCATAACTTTTGATTGGTAAGTGATAGGGCTTTGATATTTCACATGTGTATTCCTTGTGACAAGACCTTGCTACACATACCATAATTTTTGACCTAGTGACCTTGACCTACATATTTAACCTACTTTTCAAAAAAATTATGAATGGATATATCTTTTGATTGGTAGGTGATAGGGCTTTGATATTTCACATGTGCAATCCTTGTGGCAAGACCTTTCTACACATACCATTATTTTTGACCTTGTGACCTTGACCTAGATATTTGACCTACTTTGAAAAAAAAGATAAGATTCGCTATATCTTTTGATTGGTTAGTGATAGGGCTTTGATATTTCACATATGTATTCCTTGTGACAAGACCTTCCTACACATACAATAATTTTTGACCTAGTGACCTTGACCTACATATTTGACCTACTTTTCAAAAAAAAATAAGAATGGATATATCTTTTTATTGGTAAGTGTTAGGACTTTGATATTTCACATGTGCAATCCTTGTGGCAAGACCTTTCTACACATACCATAATTTTTGACCTTGTGACCTTGACCTAGATATTTGACCTACTTTTGAAAAAAGATAAGATTCGCCATATCTTTTGATTGGTAAGTGATAGGGCTTCGATATTTCACATGTGTATTCCTTCTGAAAAGACCTTTCTACACAGACCATTAAATTTGACCTTTTGACCTTGATCTAGATATTTGACCTACTTTTCAAGAAAAGTAATATTGGCTATATCTTTTGATTGGTAGGTGATAGGGCTTTGATATTTCATATGTATTTTCCTTGTAACAATGCCATTCTACACATACCATTATTTTTTTACCTTTTGACCTTGACCTACATATTTGACCTACTTTTCAAAAAAATTAAGAATGGATATATCTTTTGATTGGTAAGTGATAGGGCTTTGGTATTTCACATGTCTATTCCTTGTGACAAGACCTTTCTACACAGACCAAAAAATTTGACCTTTTGACCTTGATCTAGATATTTGACCTAGACCAACTTTTCAAGAATTTTGATCCACTTTCTAGAATAATAATCAAACCGCTTCGCAGGCGACACAAGCATTCCTTGGATTGCTATTTTTATACCTAGTGACCTTGACCTAGGTATTTGACCTACATTTAAAAAAAGGATTGGCTATATCTTTTGTTTTATAAGTGACACGGCTTTGATATTTCAAACATGTATTTCTTATGATGAGTCCTTTCTTTTATTCCCAAAAATTTGTACCTAGTGACCTTCACCTAGATGATTGACCTTTTCTGAAAGTAGCAGATTTGACCATATCTTTTAATTGGTAATTAAGAGGTTTAATATTTTACATGCGACTTCATTTGACAAGACTTTCCCATTGATACATGTACAAATATTATACCAAGTGACCTCGACCTACATATTTTATCAACTTTTTAAAAATAGGCCGCTTCGCAGGCGACACAAGCATTCCTTTGATTGCTATTTTTTTAATCATCAATCATATAAAAGTTATAATTCTTTTTCCTATTTTGGTTGATTTTCGACTATAAAACAAGATTTTTCGTCCAAAAGTTGTCTTAGCTACCTATTATTCGTTGCTATCGTACATTTTCAAATACTAGAGATGTCCATCTATCATAATATATGGGTCTTGTTTATTCACCTCGGATGGTACCAATGACCCAAAAGTTCGGGGTCTGGCTTACAGACTAGATGACCCCTATTGATTTTGGGATCAAAAGATTCAAAGGTCAATTTCATAGGACTCATGTAATTGAAAATGCTTTCTGAATTATATATGAATGTGTATCAACCTAAAACGTGCCTGTGATGTTTTCCATCTGTCGAGACCAAATTTAAGAGTTGGATTTTGAGTGACCTGTTCTTACAAAAGGTATGGCCTCTTAGCAAATTTCATTAAATTTCCTTTTTTCCAGACCTTTCTAATGCACATATTGAACTTATGTTGATGTTGGATTCATCTTTTGATGTAAGAACAGGTCAAGGCAGAGTTGCAGGACATGGATTAATGCCGGTAGGGGACTTATATCGCTTGCGATTCATAATTTTTTAAGCTTTGTTCTCACTGGAAACATGATGTTTCATTTACAAAACCCTGTTTAAATTACAAAAAGCTTTCATCAGAGCTCAATACGAAGCTATTGCTGCTATCTTCTCGATGGTGCGATATTACGCTTGATGGATTAATTGCGTAACATTGACATTGTCGCTGTTAGAGTTATAAATCACGTTTCCTGCCTTAACCATATTTAAAACGGGATTTGGGTGCTTAAAGACATTATCCATTAAAGTTGTAGACCCTGTAATCGTCAAAAATTGGATGAAATTTAACTTGTAGAACACAAACTGTATTTTACTAGCATTACCAAAGTTATTAACTTTCCGTAAATAGCAAAATTTTTGCAACCAAGCTCCTCAAGATACCAAAATATAAAGATAATTTATTGTAATATTTCTGGCTCACAATTTTACACCGAAAATGGAAAACCCCAAGTTACGCAGTGCGCATTACCATGATTACAAATTTAGAATAATAACGACATAGACTATTCTACTTGACTAAGGGTAAAAAAGGGTAGATTTTCACGGATGATTTAGTCGGCAGTTAGCAAACTTTCAAACCTTTCCAGATTGATGACTAGAAAAGCTCACCTTTTACGACATGCGTTTATTTATAATTATCATGATTGTAAACATTGTGAATTCGCCGGCAAAACACATGTTATGTTTATATATCCTGGACAAGTGAACTTTTTGTAGGTTTCTTTACCCAATAAAACAAAAATAATGAAGTTAGATAATACACTCTCTTTTCTAGAAGATACACGGAATACATCTTTAAAGTATCAAATACTGACATTGTAAATGACTTCTTGTACAATTTGTAGATTTTATTCTTTTCTTAATATTACATACCAAAGTACAAATGATAAATATTGAAATGAACTTTCTATTTTAAAAATTGCAATGAATCAATATGCAGCATTTCAACAAATAATGCTCGACTCCGAAACAGAGGAAATCCCCCTAAAAATGAATTTATGAAGAGCGAAATTTTACCAAAGAACCGGACAAGAAGAGAGCTATGCCTCCATGGAGTTACCCCTTAGTTTTAGAATAATTTTAAAATTAACTCTGCTGGCTGGGAATTTACTAATATATTTCGAGTCTAGTGTGGAAACACTGAATCAGCCAATGAAAAGAAGGGAGGAGATCTCCAACAAGACCCCGTTGTAACACAGAGCAGAAGTCAAATTCCAACAATCACAATCAAAAGGCTTTAGTTACTAATTTTTCAAAAATATAATAGAAAAAAAAGAAAAATCGGACAAACAGACGGAGACAATAGCCCCATAAAAACACGATTGACAACTTTATCTAATGAACAATCTCCAGAGTCCAGGTCAGGTGTGTAATGCGCTGTAGATGGCGTTGTTAAAACACTCCTTGCTAATTTACAAAGTTAAACATTCAGATATCACATGAATCATGTTTCATATTTAATCCAAGTTATAGTATCTAGGTAAGTAGGTAAGAGGAGGCTTATTTTAATTTATCTCTTCATATCTTTTTAAAACAAGGAGGAGTTCCAGCTTGTTTTAAAATGGTACAGAGTATCGCTTATTGCCTTTCGCCAACTCCCCATTGTTTTAAAATGATTCGGAGTTTCGCTCATTAAAGAAGGGCAAAGGGAATAATATAATTCCCATTGAGAAAGTACCCGAAGGGACTAATAGTCAACTGGCAGAGATACCAACCTGATCGTTAAAATTTTCACTGTTGATATATATGTTAAACGTCTTCAAATTGAATAGCATCATTTAGAATAGGTAAATTTGCAGCATGGACCAGACATGCACGTTTAGGGTACTTATCCCTCGTCATATACTAGTACAAATGTATTTAAAAAAAGTATCAATGGACCATATCCGCATTGTATCAAGTATGGTCTCATCAATGATGCTCTAGGCCAAAATGGAGGAAATCAAATAACCAAGAGATATGGAGAGCGAAATCTAAACATTACCCAAAATGTACGCCAAAGAGCCAGATAAGGACAGTGCTATGCCTTCAGAAGTTATCCCTTAGTTTTCGAATCATTTATTAAATTTCATGGCAGAGAATAATTTTGGAATATATATGTGATTCTCCCTATCTTTCAATCTATTTATCAGTCATATCCGGACGTTATCTTGTAAACCTCTTTTTGGATTATAAACATAATTTATGTCAGATCCCAAGGATCTGTGATGACCTTTTATTTGTACTAAGGTCATATCGTCAATGTAACCATTAATTAAAATGTTTAATTTCTTCTTCGGGACGTTTTATTTTTTTCTGCAACGCAAGTGTGACATAAATAGATAATTTGTTCGAGGTCTATCTGTCTTCCATTCTTCCCGTCTCTATGGTAATTGAATATAATTGTGCTTGTCACGCATTACTAGATTTCACATCAAATGCGTATGAAGGTTATCTTCAAGGTCAAGATAAAGTATTTAAGGTTAGGGATGCAACTGCAGGGAGATAACTCTTATCGCGTAAAATATAATGAAAACCTCAACATGAACATTAAATGACACAACCTTAGTTTGTAACATTAATTCAGAAAAAAAGATACTCCCTGGAATTTCAATTGCTAGATTGGTTTTTTTTTTTTTGAAAAAATACATGTTTTAATGAAAAATAACAGAAAATGGGAAACGAACTTCATTTTGGTATGAAAGAATTCATAGTACAGTTTGTTTCCCATTTGCTGTTATTTTTCATTATCAAAGATTAAAACATTAGAATCACATTATGTCCAAATAGGATGCTGAATTATTTGTCTCTGTAGTTTCTTTAACTACAGAGTAATACTAATATATAATTTTATTATACTCTCCTGAAGAAAAGGAGATTATTCAAAACTCCGTGTCAAACAAATGTTTTTGGTCAAAACGAATTTTGCAAAAATGATTGTGCTATTGATAGAAACTGTCATTTTGCTAAAAACAAATCCGGGTACATATGGGTTTGACTGATTTAGTATAAAGCACTACCAAAGTTCTATATGTAGAAAAACATCATGTAATCGTATACCTTCTTGCTATTGATTAAAATTACAAGTTGCTCCCATGGCATCCAGCAAAATCGTATTCATAAGAAAATACTTTCTTTTTAACTGTTAATGTTTTTCTGAGTTTATCAAAATACACAAGCTTCAACAATCCCGAAAAATACGGATATATATGATTTCCTTGAAAGTTCACGCATTTTAAAGGTATGGAAAGTCACAAATGTGATATTCTCTAAAAAGACGAAATGTTGAAATAGGTGTTCTTTGAACATAACTCATGTATACTATGTTTTTGTTAAAAGGCTTGAGCTCAATACTGTAATTCTATCTATATACGGTTCTTGTAGTATAGCCCTGAATAGGCTATATTCTGTCGGAGAAACACAATTGTACGTTTCGATGGGAAAAAATGTAAATTTTACTTGGCTTGCCTAGAAGCTGGAAAGATCGATCTTAAGAAACATTTACCAATGACAAATATGGATAATGACCATATCCCTGTATACAGCACAAAATCGATAATTCAGAAAATCAGAAACCGAAGGCATACAAAATCAGGACAAAACAGGAACCAAAGCAAACAAACAAAAACCTCTACCATATGAAAAGAAGCGAACTCCGGATATGGAAGTGAGACCAGGTGCCCAGGAGGAGTAAGCATCTCTTCATGGTCGAGTTTCCTTTATCAATTTTTAGGGAGAAAATTTAGGGATAAATGTATTTTCAAATGTGTGGTCGATTTCATTTTTTGGTCGTCATCCAGTTTAGAACTACTAAACCTATCTTAATTCTTGAAATAAACTCCACGTTGACCACAGCGGAATTCACACAAGATAGCAGCAACATTACTTTAAACAATGTTAAACGTCTTCAAATTCATTATCATCTTTTAAAAGCACATGCATTTCCACCATGGACCAGACATGCACGTTTCGGGTATTTAACTGTCGTCAGTGATCCTCAATCCAAACAATGAAGTATGACCACAATCTGTGAAAATTATACCGAATGACGCACCAAGATGGCTGGATAAGATGTGACAGGACCCAGGTTTCAGAAATTTATGAAAATTTTGTAAACAAAAATTTTCAAATGCGTTTGAAGAAACGACCAACCGAAATTCTGATCGAACGTGGCTACATGTGCCCTCGGGGACTCCTGGTCCAACAACAGTGATACTCACCAAGTGGTACAAACGTTAAACGTCTTCAGATTCATTAGCATAATTTAAAAGCAGATAAATTTCCAGCATGGCCTTCAGGAACGAAGAAACGGCAACACCATAGGAAATTAGGGATAAACAAACCAAGCACCGAAGCTTAATACATGACAATGGAATACAGGAGAGCCATATCTGAAAAGGGATATAAATAAGCGTGAAACATATGACAAAGATTCGGTACCTGGTATAGTTTTAGGATTATTTTAAACCACAATTGTACGTTCTTCGAGACCTCTGGGAAATCGGAAAAGTGGAGGGTTGTGCGCTACGTAATCCAGGATAACCACACCATTTGTTACCTGCGTGGCAGATGGCTGTCCTAAGTCGGCACCGGTTGCCCATTGGTCTCGTTGGTTTATGTGTAGTCTTTTGTGTTTATTTATTCTATATCTTGTGTCTCTTTTTCGTCCCTTGCTGTACTGATCTTCTCTGTGTTTGCGCTTAGGGTGTTTTGGTGTTTTGTTGTTGGCACTGCAACCAGGTCTGGTTGGAGATCCCCTCCCTTCTTATACTCCAAGTATAGGCAATCAGCAGTTAAAGTCTATAACCGTCAGTTCCTCAGATAACCATATCTGAAATTTATAGAAAAATCTATATGAGGTCGATGAGTAGAACAGGTCGATGTATGCTGATTATGAGGGAAAAGGGTCAGAGGCATGATCTATTTACCGGATAGAATGAAAATTATACCATGAAATCTCTGGACAAATTTCCTGTGTGATTACACTCTATTTCCTGAAATATATCAGGTTATCTCTTTCTCCCCAGGGGGCAATGATCGTTGAGTTATATATTTTATATATTTTTTATCTTGCAAAGCATGAATAGTTTGGAGTGTATCATCGTAGACCGTCTATCTCATGACTAAGGGACGAAAACCTTTACGGTAGAAATAAATCAAGGCGTTCAAAACTCTCATATACTTATACTGAACAAACAATTTCAAACAGAATTAAGTTTTTCTCCGTTCACCGTTTATGAATATTAATGCCTCTTTATTGGGAACTTTTATCTCTGCACACAATTATTAAAGACAAAATCTGAGCATTTTATTTGTGCATTTCTTTTTGTAAAAAATCCTTTGATTTTTTGTATTGTTATACACATTCCTGATCCTCTTGGTCCAGATTTCCCTAGAGGTTGAGGTATAGTACATATAATCTATAATTATTTGAAGATTTGTGTTTACAATAAACTATAGCCGATCAGTTAAATTAATCATATGCAACACTACTTGTATATGTATGTAATTTAAAATATAACTTATAAGGTAATATGAATTATGACAAAGCCATAGTGAGGACGCAGGGTGACATTGAAATGTCATACGACTTCAAATTCAATAGCAACATTTAAAACAAAATAAGTTTGCAGCATGGACCAGACATACACGTTTCGGGTACTTAACCCTCGTCAGTGATCCTCAGTCTAAACAATGCAACATGGCCAAAAGGTGTAAAAATTATTATGTCCAAAAATGTACCGAAAGACGTAGCAGAGTGGAAGGGATATGATGCGACAGGATCCACGTTTAAGAAAAAAGTTTGTGATAGAAAATTTTAAATGCGTTAAAGAGACGGACGATCAACCGAAGTTGATCGAACTTGGCTACATGTGCCCTCGGGGACTCCTGGTCCACCAGCAGTGACACTAACCAAGTAGCACAAAGCATCATTTAGGACCAGATAAATTTGCAGCATGGACCAGTCATGCACGTTTCGGGTACTTAACCAAAAATATTACAATTTCAAAAATTGAAAACGTAAATTTAAAAATTGAACATGTAAATTTATGAAGTAGAAATAGAAGATGAATAAGCTTGTTAATATAATACCAGTGATAGATAAACAAATAGATATGAAAATAAAGAATTTGTACAGAATTAACATTGGAAACCGGAATTCAAATTCTGCTAAAAGTCAATTTTTAAATTGGTAAATGAAAGTCAAGATCAATTTAAAAGTGTTAAAATCATACATAACATAATACTAATAGAGGACGCAATAATCTTGAAGATAACACGTGTAAATAAATAGGAAAATACCGGTTTCCGATGTTAATTCTGTACAAATTCTGTATAACCTACAAACTCAGCCGTGCGGTTTCGCCAGAGTCTCGGGGCTTTCTACTCAACCCATGTAATTCGGAATCACTTGCGGTCTACATGGACGGAGGATTATTGGACAACCTGTTTTCAGCGGTATATACGAATTTAATAATCTAATTGAATCCATTGAATCATAATTTACTTACCTGATTTTATGTGACTTGAAACATGGAATTCTTTTGTCTCAAGGCGAAAGTGAGTGAGAAAGTCCTTTTATATAGTCTTAAAGCGGTAAGTGAACACGTTACAGCAAACACAGCAAATTAATACCTGTCAAAATTAAAGTATTGTTGTATTTCTTTAAGGTGGGATATCAGTTTGTTACAAATATATATAGTAATTTTTACTTTCCCAAGAACAACAAACATTTTCAAAAAGAAAATCTAATAAAGACACTAAAAGCTACCAAAGTTAGACATGCGCAAAGACACCAAAAATACTAGAGAAGGACCAAACAAAATAAAATGATAACACGAGGAAAGACAATATGAAAACTTAAATGTGCTGGCAGAGCAGCTGACGAAATTTAGGCGTAGAACTACATTTAGCATAAACAAGATTATTTTACTATCTTCAGAGACTGTTAAGCAATCGGAGCTTTCAAAAAAGGAAATAGTCATGAAAATAATTCAGTGGCAAATTGACAAGCAAGTTAGTTTTTACTTCACAAAATGCCTATCGTAAAACCTTTATTGTAACCAACCGTTAACATTGAAAAAAAAATTATTTCCAAGCTTTCCTTTAAGATTTTTGGAACAAGAAGTACATATATGCTCAAATGGAGCAAAAGATAAATTTAATTAGGTCAAATACTTATTCAGTGTAGTAACCTCATTTTTAGAATGTTACGAAAGACAAGAAATCATTACACGCTTTTTAAGGTTATTGAGCCAGATAAAACAAAACGAGAAGACTATACTAATTGTCAATAAGTGGACAATTAAATGGTGATATACACGTACATTTATTTCCGGTGGAAGGCAATTATTTTGACAAATGTTATGTAATTGACCGTCTATCGAAAGAAGAAAATTCATATATTCGAGGGAAATGTTTTGCAAACGACAATGATTGAATTATTTATCAACCATGGAACATTAGTTTCTTATCGAGTGAACCTAAAGTTCCCTCGGGAAGGTGGAAATTTGTCATCGTAAAAGCATCTTAATGTTCAAACTAAGTAAAGTGAATATTTGTGGCAATATTTCACTCTTGATATATGTTCAAGTGAAGGCAAGTAATTGTGAATTACGATTCATGCATTCATTTGAAAACAATAAAATTTTAATGAAAACTTGATTTGATAATTAGGCATGGAGCATATCATCCTCGGTTCCCCAGGCTATTTGCGCTTTGGCTGAATACCCTGGGTCAGATCGTATCATTTCGGGGATTTCCATATATATGCAAATGTTACTGATTGGCTCCCTCGCATACTTTTTATCCAATCGTATAATAGTTTACAAACATCATTTGGATACATGCATGTTCGACTAGGTAAGATACTTTTTGATGTCCTGAGACAATAACCGAATTGTTAATTAGATGTTTTCGATACAAATAGTCAGGTAACAAAAAAAATCCCTCTTGTGTACGATTCACATATTGTCCTCACTGGTCTCCGCGCAGTATTTTTTAACCTCACGAAGAAGAGTTATTTCTTTTTTAAATCCCCGAAATAGTACGATATAACCTAGGGTATTCAGCCAAAGCGCAAATAGCCTGGGTAACCGAGGATGGCAGCATATAGCATACAGCATCTTTCTACGTATGTCCATTATTCAGAATCTTTACTTTGACGCCCAAGCTCCTCAATCAAGTCCGCTGGAATATGATACCTCTTACACGTTGTTCTGTCTTGTTCTTGAAATGAAAATGAAGTTTTAAACGTTTATTCACAAGAAAATAATTGAAAAATGAGTTTTATTTTCAAAAGTATTACACGACTAGTTTACAATCTCAGAATGGTTATAATTTGATTTTGTCTTTTAAATTATATTCTACGATTTTTCACTGTTAGTTTTGCATAATTATGCTTTTGATTTTTTGTGAGCCAAGCTAAAATGACACTTTGCTCATTTTAAATGTAAGAAAGATCCATTCAATAAAATGTACGATTTTCTAAGTGCGTTTGAGAAAATAACAAAAATGTAATCATTTATGAATCAATACAAGACGTCAGTCCTTCGTGGGTGCGTCATTTCAAGTGCAGTCCAGTCCTTTCAGATGACAGTAACAGATTCAGAAATCATTCAGAAAAAAAGGATGATTAATAACTTAGTTGTTGATAACTTTATGTTATTCCCTACCTACGCGATTACATTCATGAATCCCCATTTGCATTGCATGACCATAGCCAACAAAATGAAAGCGATTTGTACTCATAAGTGAATAGTACTACAGTATATGTTTTGATACATCAAATACTCCTGGGGAAACCATACACGCCATTTTATGATAATAAGTAATCAACTGAATTTGAATCATACTCCGCTGTCGTTTTCAGGCGTATTTTACAATATAATTATTATTAAATGCAAAAGCATTAACAGTTTTTTTTTTTCATAAATATTTTTTTATTTGTACCACGGTTTTTTTTTGAAAAGTGTTCAGCTTTCAGCTTTCAGAGGCAATTGAAACTCTCTCGTTCTCCACCAAGGGAAACGCGATTGATTGCTTTAGGTGCGGATCATATTTGCTTGTCCCTAAGCCATAGAAAAATGTTGCGTCGATTTTTGTGAATATATGTCTTCTTCTGCTTATTTCATTCTAATCTGCAACCATGCAGTATCAGTGAGTGAAAGTCCAGCACGAAGCCAAATTCAAAATCCAAATATCTACATCAATGTACATACCAAACCTTGAAAAATACAAAACTAATCAAAGATAAGGAGGTTCCCAATAGTGACAACAGCGGAACATACTCTCACGGGACAGACAGACGGAAACAATAACATTACACTGTCCACGGAGTCATGCCAGACAATACCGTATATGAATATGTTATAATCCAAAAAGTGAAAGTGTAAGCGCAAAACTTTTGATAGATGGCGCCACTCAAATGAATTTATAAATGCATGTAATGATGACAAATATAGACAATGACCATATCCTAATACACATTACAAAATTCATAAGTCAGAAAATCATAAACCGAAGGCATAAAAAATAAGGATAAAACAGAACCAAAGCAAATAAACAAAACCATCCACCACATGAAAATAAGCGAACTCCCAACATGGGAGTGAGACCAGGTGCCCGAGAAGACTCAGCATCTCCCCCTTGCATGCAACATAAGATGTTGTGAGACTGGTGATCTATCAAAACTTAAAAAAATAAGTCCTTGCTGTGTGGAATTTTAAATTCAAAGAATATAAAACGTCAAATGAATAAAATTCTGCATTTATATAAATGATTCTTCTCATGTAAAAACGGACTTCGTTGTAAGTTGCGCAAATGAAATCAGTTTGTACGGGCCGCACAACACACTTCATATTTAAACAATGCTAAAACTCCAGGTTCATAAAAAATTTGACATGGGAAGGGTACATAAAGGTGTATATTGTCATTTGAAACTGCAAATAGCAGCGATGCCAATGCCTGTCAAACATATTTTAATTTCTGGCTGAACCTGCTGCTAGGCGTAAAAAAGGTGCGTCGACCATTACATTAGATATTAATAATGATCATGGTATTGAGAATGACGCTAAACGGAATCGATGCAACAACATCTGAATTGTACATTTATAATCACATCTTTTCTAGAGCAAAGAAAAATGGCATAGTTATTTTTGTGCGTAAAGGAATATTTATCATTGCCCCTTTTCTTCATTATTTCTTTTGTTGTTATCTTCAAGAGAGATTTACAACTCCAAATTAATGAGGAAGAGGATATATTTTGATTTGTGATAAGGTCAATGTAACCGACATCATTACTCACAATCAATTTTATTTTGTCGTAAATATGTTTCCACAAAATCAGATATTGTCACGCTGAGGTCTCTCGTGATCCATTCTTGCAACATCCGCCTCGATCTTCGTTAACTTCACAGCGAGAATTATCTAGATATATTGGTTTAGGAACTTTTTGTTTTGTTCACTCTTATAATCATTTTTGGCTTAACTGAGCTATTGTCATATGTAGCGCGCCGTCCGTCCTTCGTCCGGCGTAGACTTTAACATTTTCAACATCTCCTCTGCAACCACATCACATAATTTCACGATACCTTACAGGAAGCAAGAACTAAAGGTCCCTTACCATTCTGTTTTTCGGGCCGATCGGTCAAGTCAACAAATATGGCCGCCGAGGGCTCTGATTGGCTGCTGACCCATTTACGACTTCTCCTCTGCAACAGCTGCACAGAAACAGGTACTCAAGGTCCTCTACGAAATTTGTGTTATTTCATGCCGATCAGTCAACAAATATGGCTGCCAAGCGCTCTGATTGGCTGATGCATTTTCGGCTTCACCTACCGCTGCACCAAATTTCACGAAACCTTACTGGAAGCAATACGGTAAAAAGCTTTTCCTTGATTTCAAAGCAGACATCTGGTGATTTAAATTTTTTTTATATCAGTTTGATCTATGTTTCGTAGCAAGATTATTTGAGGGAAAATATTTTTGTGAATCAATTTGAGCTGCAAAATAGCTAAAAACTAAACAGCAAAAGTTAATAGATTTAAATGCACGTATAGGATCATTTTCTGAATCCTCACCAGTGGACCTTCAGACCAAAATGGCGTGGAGAAGCCAATATAAATCAGTGGCGTCTACCGTTTGATTAAAACATTTTTAAGCAGCATATTAAACGTCTTCAAATTGAATAGCATCATTTAAGAACAGATAAATTGACAGCATGGACCAGAAACGCACGTTTCGGGTACTTAACCCTCGTCAGTGATCCTCAAATCCAAACAATGTAAGATGCCAAAAAAGTATGAAAGTTACTATGTCGAAAAAGCGTACCGAAAGACATAGCAGGATGGGTGGGATATGATGCTGCAGGACCCACTTTTTAGAAATTTCAAGAAATTTTGATAACAGAAATTTTAGAATGCGTTGAAGAAACGATCAACCGAAATTGATCGAACTTGGCTACATGTGCCCTCGGGGACTCCTGGTCCACCAGCAGTGACACTCACCAAGTGGTATAAATGTTAAACGTCTTCAAATTGAATGTTACGTAGGGTCTATTCAGTGGCGTCAATCTCGACAAACATCATATCTTGATTCCAAATAGGGCACACAATCTTGACTATAGCTATATATAATACAAAAATATCTTATTGAATTTAAAGACGTTTCACGTTTGAACTACTTGGTGAGTGTCACTGCTGATGGACCAAGAGTCCCCGAGGGCACATGTAGCCAAGTTCGATCAACTTTGGTTCCCACCCATTCTGCTACGTCTTTTGGTACATTTTTGGACATAAGAATTTTCATACTTTTTGGCCATATAACATTGTTTAGACTGAGGATCACTGACGAGGGTTTAGTACTCGAAACGTGCATGTCTGGTCCATGCTGTAAATTCATCAGGTCTAAAATGATGCTATTGAATTTAAAGACGTCTAACATTAGAGAAGTATAAGGCTCTTCACATATTTACAATATGGATGTTCTTTATTTCGGCACCGAACATCATTTATGAAACATTATTTTCTGAAATGCCGATATGGTGCTCTGAAATTCTTACCATAGACCATATACTAGTATTTCAATATTGGAAATTTCATCATTACGTTGGGATTTCTACTTGCGGACAAATTCTCGACGAGGATATGATTCTTCTACATATTCCTGCTTTGAAACATCTTCTCGAGGCAAGTGTACGTAATACTTTACTCTCTAATGTGGTATTACGTACACTTGTTTCGAGAGAATGGATTTGAAAAATTTGAAAACTACATCTTTCTGCAAAATATAGCACTCGTCTTCGAATTATCATTCTGGGTTTGTTTTTTTTAAAAACTAATCCGAAATAACATCAGTCAAGTAATGAACGTTCAAATTTCTGATACATTATATGTTTATCGTCAGCTTAAAGAAAAAATATATTAACATATAAATATAGTTTATTTGTATTGTCAATGATAAAAAACACTCATTAAAAATATGTTTGTAACATGTGTTACAAATGTATACGAAAAAAGTTTAGTCGTTATTGTATATCCATCGTTGTAAATCATGTAACAGCGTTACACAGGAGAAGGAAACAGATGAACGGACCCGGAATTGCACTTGGGACTCTTTGTCGTCTAGACAGACGATCCCACCTACTGAGAAGGTCCGGATTAATATCCACTCCTGCTTTAACAACAAGATAAATCTAATGGCCAGAAATATCCCTCAAGTACAAATAAGGTATTACCTATATGTATTTATATATTAATAAAAACAATGAATAATGGTCGACCAATTTATATAGGTAACTTATAGGTATTTTGTTGAAAAGTTTGATAATCGTTGTTCATCCTAATAGCATAAACCATTTTCGAGGGAGCCTAATTGAAATACTGCGACTTCCCAGCAAAAATGGATATATGAGTCCCATGTGGGTAAAATTTGGGCAAAATGCCCATCTTAGACCCACATGGGTCCCATAGGGGTAGAATCTGAGTAAAAGAAGTGAGAGGATCTCCAAGCAGACCTGGTTGCAGTACCAAAAGCAAAACATCCGATTCGAAAACAGAGAGAAGACGAGCACAGCAAGAGACGAAAAAGAGACAACCAACGAGAAGACGAGCACAGCAAAAGACGAAAAAGAGACAACCACAGAGAAGACGAGCACAGCAAGAGACGAAAAAGAGACAACCACAGAGAAGACGAGCACAGCAAAAGACGAAAAAGAGACAACCACAGAGAAGACGAGCACAGCAAGAGACGAAAAAGAGACAACCACAGAGAAGACGAGCACAGCAAAAGACGAAAAAGAGACAACCACAGAGAAGACGAGCACAGCAAGAGACGAAAAAGAGACAACCACAGAGAAGACGAGCACAGCAAAAGACGAAAAAGAGACAACCACAGAGAAGACGAGCACAGCAAAAGACGAAAAAGAGACAACCACAGAGAAGACGAGCACAGCAAAAGACGAAAAAGAGACATACGACATAGACATAGAAACATTAAACGCAAAAAGACAACACATACAACATCGAGACCAATAAGTAATAGGTACCGACTTAGGCACCCATCTGCTACCTAAGTAGCAAATGATGTGGTTATCCGGATTACGTGGGTACAACCCTCCCACATTTACGGTTACCAAAAGGTTTCGAAGAACGCACAAATGTAGTGTTAAGTAGCCTCCTCACTGTTATATAACCACAGCAACAAGATAGCAAAACTCAAGGTCCCAAGCAACACAGATGCATATGTAAATGAATATGAAAGGGGGGGGGAGTCGTTATACAGTCCATGTTCTGCCGTCTGTAGCGAGCTCATGCATGTTATTCACCAGCGGAGTCCGACTGACATTCAGAGAGTACAGGTAGTCGGGCCCTGTCTTCTCTAAAAAATTTTGGACAGGGCGTCATTGAGTCCCGTCGTCACAGTCAGTTTGAGTACAAGTCTTAAGAATTCGCTGGTACAAGACTGTATATTGATCAAGGAACGGAGGGGATCTCCAACAAAAAGTACCATACAAGCCTAGTGTCCACCTGGTGACTTTAAGATCATATCCACAGTATAACAGGTGTTGATGATTCTAACGCATTTTCAATGGTTGTGCTGTCTATCTTTGTTCCTTCTAATTTTGTTTATCATATCACCATAAAAAGCCATATGGGTCCCATGTGGGCAGTATCTGGGCAAAATGCCTGTCTTAGACCAATATGGGTCCCATGTGGACAGAATCTGAGAAAAATGCCCATCTTAGACCAATTTGGATCCCTTATGGGATTTTAAGCAAACTGTTGAATAGGTCCAGTGAAAACATTATCTGGACAAAAATGCCCATCTTAGTCCAATATGGGTTCCATGTGGGCAGAGTATGCACAATATGCCTATCTTAGACCAATATGAGTCCCATGTTGGGATAATGCCCGTCTTATACCCATTGAGGGATTTTAAGGAGCATTGCTCATGGGTCCCATAAGGGCAGAATGACCAAATGACCAAAGTGGTCCCATAAGGGCAGAATGACCAAATAACAAAATATGACCAAAATGCCCATCTTATATATAAATGGGTCTCATGTGGGCAGAATCTGGGCAAATGCCCATCTTATACCAATACTTATGGGATTTTAAGCCCATTTTGGACCCATATAAGACCCTTATGTACCAATTTTATTTTGCATACACATTTTATTTGATCAAGAGAGAATATTTAAATGATACCAGTTTCTAGAATCAATTTCGTTCTTAAGGAGGGTTTGAACACTAAGATGGCGGCGGCATTTTTTGTTTTCTCACTTCCTTAGGACAAGTACAGTCTTTACTTCCTTAAAACATTTGATACGCTGATTGATATTCACATTTGAGTATCCTGATGAATTTTGAATAATTTCCGGTGTCATTTTAAGAAATTATGGCGATTGTCAAAATTGTGGACTTTGGGAGTTTTATCCATGAACAAACAACGACGCCATTTCGACGTTATCGGGGAAAATGGTGTCAAAAACCTTCACATTCAAAATGCAATAAAAACATTAATACCAAACGTATCGCATTGAAACTTTGCATGTATAAAATAGAAAATTCAATATTAATCACAGTGAATTCGTTTACAAATTAACATTACAAGAAAGCAGATGTCACTTCATTGAAAATTTATGATTTTCGAAAGAAAAATTGGAAAATATAAAGCTATGTAATATTTTAATCCAAAATTCAATTTCTCTCATTTAATCATGAAATCATCTCTTGTTGATAATTTTGTTTGTTTTTGACAAAGATTCATCCACAGAATTCTTAATAATTAATCAACAATTACGGTCAATTGGCTCGAAATTGCAATTTTTTGAGCGACAGTGTCATATTTGATTCCAGTATCCTGCCTTTGTTTAAAACACAATTCATCTCATCTTTTCCATATGTAAGTGCAATACATTTATAAAGATTTTGGATGTTAAATCAAAATTTATTTCCCATAGCTTTACGAGAACTGGAATGACACATTCAATCTTTGGTCTCTGAAGGGAAAAGATACTTAGCTTCTGACTTCAACTTCACTTACAGATACATAGACGATGTGTTGTCCATCAATAATCCAAAATTCGCGGACTACCTGAGCAGTATCTATCCTTCGGAGCTTGAAGTCAAAGAAACTACAGAGACAAATAATTCAGCATCCTATTTGGACATAATGTTGTCCTACGACACTGATGGTCACATGAACACCTCACTCTATGACAAACGTGACGACTTCAATTTCAGCATTACGAACTTTCCTTTTCTGAGTAGCAACATCCCTTCATCGCCTGCTTATGGCGTGTTCATATCTCAGTTGATACGCTATGCCAGAGCAAGTACCAAATATACGGATTTTGTTCTGAGAGCTAGGCGTCTTTCAGATAAGCTTCTCAGTCAGGGATATGTTTGTGACCGACTAACATCGTCACTGAGGAAGTTCTACGGTCGATATGGGGAACTCGTCATACACTATGATGTCCCACTATCCAGAATGGTGGATGATATTCTGTCATAGACCATTTGAACCATCCAACCAAAGATTGTACTCTATATCTTCCAAAATGGAAGTAACCGGATGTGACAGTTCTACCGAATTGAAGCGACGGGTGTTGCATGCAAGCAGGAGATGCTTACTCTTCCTGGGCACCTGGTCTCACTCTCATATCGGGAGTTCGCTTCTTTTCATATGGTGGAGGTTTTTGTTTTTGTTTGCTTTGGTTCCTGTTTTATCCTGATTTTGTATGCCTTCGGTTTCTGATTTTCTGAATTATCGATTTTGTACTGTAGACAGGGATATGGTCATTATCCATATTTGTCATTCAATATTATGACGTCATCAAGAAATTTACGAAAACGTCGATTAATGCATATTTCAAAGTCTGGTAGAAAATTTTCCTGTGGATAGAATCAAATGTAAGTTTGTATAATCATGGACATACAAGATATATATAATTTCAGAAATTTTGAGAAAAATTGAATTTGGCGTCCAAGTGTTCAATACCTCCTTAAATTCATTATGTTGATTGTTTTTCAAAATCATTTAGCTCAAATGGGTCCCACATGATCCCGTATACAGCAGTTTACGGTCCACCAGGGCAAATTATGCAATGTTATTTTCAATTTTATGAATTCTGGATTGTCATTTATAAATTCCTCTGAAACCGCTTTGACATAATAACAGGCATAAGTATTTTCTCCATACAAATTAGATAAATACGGAAGACCGTAGGTGACAAGTATATTTCTTTTTCAAAACAGAATTCTGTATATAAGAATTATTTTTGCTTTTGCTACAAAGATACAAAGAATAATAGGAAACAAATCTAATGACATGCAAGAATATTTAGTAAAGTAATACAACTGACCTTACGAATTCAGAGAAATGAACTATTTTTAAATGTTTATTGAATAGTGACGTGATAGGAATGGCTGTGGTTTGAATCGGCTTGGTTCAGTGCTTGTTTTCTTTAATTAATTAATTTATTTATTTATTTATTTATTTATTTATTTAGTATTATTATTTTAATGTTTACCTGATAGGTAGTTTTGTTTTTTTTTATAAAAAAAACTCCTGACGCAGCATTGCTATCAACTGCTGGATTATGACATTTTGTAGAGTAGGAAAATTTGCACAGTTTTAATAAGAAATTATAACAGTTTTCATCTAACGTTATTACCATCCATATTTTTCAAAACGATATAAGGAAATGCACTTAAAAAAAAATCTATAGTCATCTTGTCGTCAACAATTTCAATATCAGTTTTTGTGCAAGTTCCTCTATTTTACATAACAACTTGCTCTTCAGAAAATCAATATGGCGTCAGGTGTTTCCTGAACCCAATTACGAAATGGAAAAAGAGTCTCATGAACCTGACTATTGTATATGTGATGTAAGTTACGTAAAAATGATTAATGTAAAATAAAGGAAGTTGATCATATCCAGCGAGCCTGAGTATGAGATGTTGATAATTATATTGTTATCGTCAATAATCATGATTAGAACAAGTTGCAAACTTCAAAGTTTGATTTTATAGTGTTGAAACTTAATTCCACGTCGGTCATATATAAAAAGAGTTTAGATAGCAAGTTTTCAAACAGCATATCGAGGGATTCCAGCTGTACCTTACAAATGGGTTTATATTTCTTCACTTGTATAAAACCTTAATCCGGATAACCACACCATCCTAAGCCGGCACCAATTGACAGTCTTTTGTATGCACCGTTTTTACATAAAATAAATGAACTAGTATTTGGTGTATTGCTTAGTGGTGTTTCAAATTTATTTTTGACTTAGGGGCTGCAACCGAGTCATATGGGATATCCCATCCTTTCTTTAATTTATTCAAGCTTTAATCATTCACGGGAAAAAATACTGAAAAGAATATCGATAGGGAAACACTACAGAAGTGAGAAGTGAGGGAGAGTCAAATGGTAATCCATGAATCAAAATAAGATGAGCATGCAAAACTAGGACATATGTAAAACCAAATAAAAGAACGGAAAAACTTCTGTCAAGGACCAAAAGCGGAGTCCTCTTTTGGTTCCCTTATTTCACATTTATTGGGATGGATAATGCTTAATGAATAAATCACTGAATTCAAAACATATTAGAAGCAAATAATCTACGCATTTGTTAATGAAATGAAAGGTTCACTGTTTACATTTGAGAGAAAACAAAATGGATAACTTCAGCTTGATATTAAAAACAAAACAAGTAAAGAAATGATACACAATGGAATGTCAATCATTTTACTTCTTTTTTTTTTCTTTTCTTTTTTTTGGGGGGGGGGGGGGACGGCGCTACTGTAATGAATGGATGTATCTGAAAATCACCTTGACTGGAATAATCACTGTTAAGGACTTAATAACCGAAGTACTTGTCTGGTGCATTTAATTTTGTTTGGAATTTTCTTCAAGAAGATAAAGATAAAGAACTGTTCCGTATCATTATTATTATAAGTTAATTAAACTCGTTCCCAGTGGCTTGATGCTTGAAGTGAAATAATTACTTATTTCGAGCTATGTCGCCTGAGAGAAGCTTTGTTTTGGCCCTTTATCAATTTGTCATCATATATATTATTTCACTATTTCGAAAACTCGTCTTATAGGGTCGATTTTAAAAGTAGTATAGTTAAATAAAAACCATGACCAAAATGGCATTGGAAATGGTGCTCAAATGTTAAACTCCTTTAATTTCGATCTTAGGTTTGGATGAAAAGACAAGTTTTCGAAATAGCGAAATAATATAATATACAAGAATTTTGGAGCCGCGCACTCTCTCCCGAAAAATTGCACGAATTTAAATTCAAAGCAATAAAGCCAGAGGGCGCTTCTGAATCAAACAAGAAATATTTACCTGATTGGTACATTAATATGAACATCGAGACAATCACCGGATTTGACAAGTTTTCATGGAACTGTTGCGACAGTTGTTGCATGCAATCAGGAGACACTGGTACCTGGTCTCACTTTGGAATGTTATTCATTCCGAGGTTAGCACTGTTCCAATGGAAATTCTCATGGTTTTGCCTTGCCTTCTCGACTATGAGACTGAATAACTGATAGGTACTTCTTTGATGTTAATTTTGGCTGTGTCTGAAAATTACTTTGGCTGGCAGCATCACTGATGAGGATTAAAATATCCGAAAAACGTGTCTAGTACATTTTATTTGGTTTGAAATTTTCTTCGATAAGGTAAAGAGTTTGTACACTTCCGTATTATTTCCAAACTTATTTAAACATTTCATCGTCTAGATCGTCTTGTGTTAGAATATTGAATTATACGTCATATTTAAGAATCTAGTTTTACTCCAGTACAAATGATTTATCATTGAGACAGCAATAGACTTGAAATTTCGATTATTTGTATGTTGAGCAATTTTAAAACTATTGGCTTTTATTTCTTCAACTATTTTGAATTATTAAGATTCAAAAACGTCTTCATACAGGGAGTATACTACTCTGTTTCCACAATATTTAATGCTTTATCTGTATTTATAAGAACAATTAAGAATTACTGTCCTGTTCACTAATTCCAGAGCACCCTGTTTTCCCGATTTTCTCTAAAATATGATAATGTCATCTTCCAAAAAGATATTAGTTTTATAGTACTCCTTTAGTCGTAACAGAAAATTCCACTGTTTTGACTGTACGCCATTTAAGTTAGAAATAGAACGGAAAATAAGTCTACGAGGATTTCCTATAGTAAAATCGCTGAAAATGTGTGACGTCGGAGGCTTTGACGTCATTGTTTACTATTGTTGACACGGAGAACAATATGGCGGCGGCTTGAAATTAACATATGAATTTCCCGTAGATATTTTATTTTTCATATTGCGGATTGAAGGCAGCTGATAGGGTAAGTTGAAGTTAACTTCCAGTTACGACTTAAGGTGGTCAATTCTCGGAAAAAATGAATAATAGGAAAATTCATCAGACGACAGAATAAATTGCCAGAACAGGGTGCTTTGGAATTAGTGAACAGCAGTCTGTTTCACAAAAATACTTACGAACAATTTCAGGAATTTTCGTAACTTTTGATTGCTCAGTTCTACTGACTTACTTAAATTTGACAAGTTTTGTTTTTGAATTTATATTTAGAATGTTGAAATGATATGAGAGACCATGATACAATCTAACTAGAAAACATTTTAAAACTTTTTATTAAAGGAAGAAAGTTACGAAAATTCCTTAAAATTTTCGTAAAAACGTTCGTGAAACTGGGCACTGGACACTAGTCACTTTGGACCCTGTGGATAATTCATAAAGGACGCGATGAACTAGAGATCAAGGAAACAACCAAGACTAACAGATCCGCTTCGTACTTCGCAAACAGCCATGTGAACACCTTACTGTATGACAGGCGTGATGATTTCACCTTCCATATAACGAACTTCCCTTTCACGAGTAGCAAGATTCAGCCTTCTCCTGCTTATGGTGTTTTTGTTCCTCAGCTAATTCGGTACGCCAGAGCATATTCCATATATAACGATTTCATCGTTAGTGCCAGTCGGCTTGCAAATAAGCAACTCGTTCAGGTTTATATTACACATTGGCTGAAGTCATTAATGAGGAAGTTCTTCGATCATCATGGGGATCATATAAAGTATATATCCGATCCCTCTTTCCAGAATGATCACTTTCATTTTGGATTGCGATTGAATGACTGTCAAAATCAAAATTCTTACTGTCAACATCACCATAGAAGACATCTGTACCTGATATGTACATCAATATGTACATCGAGACAATCAACGGATTTGACAAGTTTTCATGGAAGTATTGGGACGGGTGTTGCATGCAAACAGGACGCTGACTCTCCCCCGGGCACCTGATCTCACTTCGGAATATTGTTCATTCCGGGGTTCACAGCTGTTCCAATGTAAATTCTGATGATTTCCTTTACCTACTTGACTTTGAGACTGAATATCTTATGTTTATTTCAATGATGTAATATTGGGGTGAGTCTACGCTTTTTTAACTACAACGTCCATATGTCGGACATTTCCTTATTATAAGTTTTTAAATCATTTTTCAAAGTTTTGTATGCCCATTGGTTACTATTTTTGGCATTGTGTTTGACGTTAAAACTTACTGATTGATAACAAGATATGATTGATGAATCAGTAAAACTCCTAAATTTAGCCTTAATACTCAAATGAATAAGAACTTCCATTGAATATTTTATTTGCACAAATCACCTTACCACAAACAGAAGTATTAAATCATTGCTCTTCAATGACGTATTATTTCATCGTGGGTAGAAGATGCTCGAGAGCTTTGGACTTTGCAAGCCAGTGCATGTCAGTATGATAAATTTACGACCCACGATGTCTTTTAGGATCAATACAAGGAAATATCATACTCGCATATCTTCAAATACAATCCATTTGATATCCAGTGGTCATTACATTTCATAAAATTCTCCAATTAACCCCTTACAAATATTCTAACATTTATTAGTTTTGAATTCGGAAACGGTCCTATATCATTGATTCATAAACAATTTCCGCAATTTCTTTACGATGCTTTTTTACAAAAATGAAATTTTACAAAAAAATGTTGTCAACTTCTTTTGAAATTCGGACCCATACAAGCAACAGGGTATATTACTTCGGATATTTCACAACCTGCATTTTATAGTGACATAATGAACAAAATAAGAAGGATTAAAGGAAGACATAATTACCATCAAAATCTCAGTCGGATTCCTCGGGTGATCACATGCATGAGCTCGTCTTCTATGTTTTAGTTGGTCAGACTTCTCGGGTGATTGATCTTGGGCTCGCTTCAGCCAGCAGAGCACAGATTGTTATACGCATGCCATAAAATTTTTTAGATCTATTTACATAGAATCTGTGTTACAAGAGGCCGCTGCTTGTTTGTGATATCACCTTACAGTGAGAAGTTTTATGTTTATACAACAGTTGTGTGTTTATGGAGAACTCTGTGTATCCGGATAAGTGTATGTTGTGCGCACGTAATCCGGATAACCTCACCATTTGCTAATAGCAGATGGCCGTCCAAAGTCGGCGCCGGGTGCACATTGGTCTCCCTCGTTTTATGTGTTGTCATCAATGTTTGATGTTTCTGTACGTCTGTGACGATCGTTTTGTATGATGTTCTAGTTGATATTGTGTCTTTTTGCGATTTGTTCTTTGTATGATGTCATTTATGTGTCACTTTCTTGTGGGTTTGTTTCGCTGGGAGAGTGCAGAGTGGTCATGCTGGAGATCATTTCCTTTCCTTTATATCCATTTACATATTCATCTGTGTGTTTCGTGGGCCCATGTGTCATACTGTCTGCCTGTATGTTCATCTTACAGTAAAGATGTTTTTTACACCACAATTGTATGTTCTTCGAGATCACTGAGTAATCGGGAAAGTGGGAGGGTTGTGCACACGTAATGCAGGATAACCACACCGACTGCTACTTGCGTGGCAGAGGACCGTCCTGAGTCGGCACCGGTTGCCCATTGGTCTCGTTAGTTTATTTATTGTCTTTTGTGTTTCATCTTTCTATGGTGTGGGTTGACGTTTCTTGTCGCTTTTTTTATTGAATTTGAAGACGTTTAACTTTGCGTCTTTTTCTGTAGATGCCTGCTCTGTGTTTTTGCATTGTATGTTTTTGAGTTTTGCTGTGGGTGCTGCAACCTAGTTTTGTTGGAGATCCCCTCCTATCTATTTAATACTAATTCTCTGTAAAAAAAATTCAATAGGACCGTGGCACGGCATGTCACAGAATTAAAAGATTTTTGGTAAAGGAGATAGATAAAGCTCTATCCTTCTGAGCTTGAAGTCAAAGAAACCACAGAGACAAACACTTCAGCATCCTATCTGGACATAATGTTGACCTACGACACTGATGGTCACATGAACACCTCACTCTGTGGCAAACGTGACGACTCTAATTTCAACATCACAAACTTTCCTTTTCTGAGTAGCAATATCCCTTCAACGCCTGCTTAGGGCGTGTTTATATTTCAGTTGATGTGCTATGCCAGAGCAAAAAGAAGGGAGGAGATGTACCAGATATACGGATTTTGTTCTGAGAGCTTCTCAGTCAGGGATATAGGGAACTCGTCATACATTATGATGTCCCACCCTCCAGAATGGTGGACGATATTATGTATTCGACCATTTGAACCATCCAACCACCGAATACACTTGTATCTTCCGAAATGGAAATAACCGGATGGGACAATTCTATCGAATTGAAGTGACGGGTGTTGCATGCAAGCAGGAGATGATGTCTCTTCCTTGGCACCTTGTCTCACTCCCATATTGGGAGTAAGCTTCTTTTCATATTCTTATTTCTTTGTTTCGGTTATTGTTTTATCCTGGTTTTGTTTGCCTTTGGTTTCTGATTTTCTGAATTATCGATTTTGTATAGTGTGTTGAGATATGGTCATTATCCATATTTGTCATGAATCACTAAGATAAAATTTGGCTTTATTTTTGCAATTCAAGTTAATGTTGCTATGGTAACAATGTCTATTTTTTGGAATTTTGAAAATATTGAAAACAGAGCATTTTCAAAAGGCTTGTTTCCATGAAAACGTGTATAGCAGTCAACTGTAAATTTCTATATTAAGTAGGTATTGAACACTTGGACGCCAAATTCAATTTTTCTCAAAATCTCTCATGTCATATATTTCTTGTTCGTTCTCAAGTATAAAAACTTATATTTGATTCTATCCACAGTAGCATTTTCTATGGAACTTTGAAATATGCATTTTTTCAAAATATCCGTGAATTTCATGATGACGTCATGATATTAAAAGTGTCATTCCGGTTCTCCTTATGCTACTGGAAATTGATTTTAATTTAACTTCCAAAATCTTTATAAATGTATAACATATCCCACCCATTCTGCCACGTCTTTTTGGTACATTTTTGATTTTCATACTTTTTGGCCATATCACATTGTTGAGACTGAGGATCACTGACGAGGGACGTGCATGTCTGGTCCATGCTGTAAATTTATCAGATTTTAAATGATGCTATTGAATTTAAAGACGTTTAACACTTACATATGGAAAGGATTAGAGGAATTGAGTTTTAAACAAAGGCAGGATACTTGATTAAAAAATGACACTATCGGTCAAAAAATGCAATTTTGACTGTAGTTCATAGTTAATTATTAGGAATGCTGTTGATGAATCTTATGATCAAAAACTAACAAAATTATCAACAATACACAGAGATGATTTCATGATTAAATAAGAAAAAAGCCTACGCTCACGCAGCAAGATACGCCCGTTGGGATTTTTTTCACAACACCAAAATATCTAAGTCCCATAACTCCATAAGGACAAATTGGATGAACCTTAAAATCGAAAGGCGGCTTCCTCTTCAAAGTCTGATCAAAATGTACAAATATCATGAAAATCTGTTGACACATATTCAAGTTATTGCGTTCCATGCACCTATATTTTGCCCTTAGCTTAACATGTATGTGCATATAACCCCCCCCTTCCTATTACACACAATATCTCGCTTATGCGACCAAAAAATTAAAAACCCGTTACATATGTCAAAGAGCATCCTTTCTACCTTAAGTATACAAAATTTCAAAACATTTCGACCAGAAATAGATTTTTAAATAATTTTTAACTATTTTAGTATATTTTCACTGTATTTTAAAATATCTAAGTCCCATAACTCTGTAACGACAAATCGAATGAACCTGAAAATCGAAAGGCGGCTTCCTCTCCACAGTCCAATCAAAATGTATGAATATCATGAAAATCCGTTGACGCATATTCAAGTTATTGCGTTCCATGCGCCTATATTTTGCCCATAGCTTAACATGCATGTGCATATTACCCCCCCCCCCCCCTTCCTATTACACACAATATCTCGCTTATGCGACCCAAAAATTAAAAACCCGTTACATATGTCAAAGAGCATCCTTTCTACCTTAAGTATACAAAATTTCAAAACATTTCGACCAGAAATAGATTTTTAAATAATTTTTAACTATTTTAGTATATTTTCACTGTATTTTAAAATGTCTAAGTCCCATAACTCTGTAACGACATATCGAATGAACCTGAAAATCGAAAGGCGGCTTCCTCTCCACAGTCCAATCAAAATGTATGAATATCATGAAAATCCGTTGACGCATATTCAAGTTATTGTGTTCCATGCGCCTATATTTTGCCCTTAGCTTAACATGTATTTGCATATAACCCACCCCTCCCCCCTTCCTATTACACACAATATCTCGGTTATGCGACAAAAAAATTAAAACCCGTTAAATATGTCAAAGAACACCCTTCCTACATGAAGTATACAAAATTTCAAAACATTTTGACCAGAAATAGATTTTTAAATAATTTTTAAATATTTTAGTATATTTTCACTGTATTTTAAAAATCTAAGTCCCATAACTCTGTAACGACATATCGAATAAACCTGAAAATCGAAAGGCGGCTTCCTCTCCACAGTCCAATCATAATGTATGAATATCATGAAAATCCGTTGACGCATATTCAAGTTATCGCGTTCCATGCGCCTATATTTTGCCCTTAGCTTAACATGTATGTGCATATAACCCACCCCTCCCCCCTTCCTATTACACACAATATCTCGCTTATGCGACAAAAAAAATTAAAAACCCGTTACATATGTCAAAGAACATCCTTTCTACTTGAAGTATACAAAATTTCAAAACATTTCGACCAGAAATAGATTTTTAAATAATTTTTAAATATTTTAGTATATTTTCACTGTATTTTAAAAATCTAAGTCCCATAACTCTGTAACGACAAATCGGATGAACCTGAAAATCGAAAGGCGGCTTCCTCTCCACAGTCTGATCACTATGTATAAATTTCATAAAAATCCGTTGACGCGTATTCAAGTTATTGCGTTCCATAGGCGGACGGACAGACGGACAGACGGACGGACGGACGGACGGACGGACTTCGCCATACCATAATACGTCCCGTCAAATGACGGGCGTATAAAAATGAATTTAGGATTAAAATATTACAAAGATTTATATTTCCCAATCGTTTCTTCAAACATTGACCATTTCCAATGAAGTGACAAACGCTTTCCTGCAATGTAAATTTGTCAACAAATACACTGTGATAAAAATTAAACTATTTATTTAATTCATGCAAAATGTCAATATGATACGTTTGGTATTTATTGTCTTTTTGTGCTGACATGCTGGTCAATACCGGTATCTCATATGTCAAAATGAAATTGTATAAGACTTAAGCCGAACTTTGTCAAGAATATAATTCTGACAATGAAACAATTTTATTTATGTGCAATTTTCCTTGATATTACCATTTTTGTCCTTCATGTTACTACCTTTAATTTCCATCTACAATTATGCGAAAGTCAATCTCTCATACACAAGAGATTTCCTTTATTCGTTTTTCAACTTAAATGAAAAATTGAGATATTTTTATTTATTTTTAATTCAAATTATTAATTCAAAATAATTCAAATTGTGACATTTTTTTATAATGAACCATATGAATCATCTCAACAGTGTGCCTTTGTTAAAAAAAAAAGAAAATTATTGTAGGTGACGCCACCGAAAATAAATTATTGCGGAGCCACACAAATTCAAAATGGTTCGAATAATTACACATAAAACAAATCAATATTACCGGATTGTGGTGATGATATTCAAATTCGGAAAATTAAACTTTTAAACTTTAATCGGACTATTTGAAATCCGTTAAAAAGGTTTGTGTTCTGTCAATGACACAAAACTGTGTACTTAGATATGAAAAAAATACGTTTAAATAGTTTCCAAACATATTTAATGGAAGCTGTAAGTGGTGAATACTGAGGAGTCGGCACTACTTTAAAAGTCATTAACACAGCAACAAACAGTGGACATACAGCTACCGAATCAGAATAATTACCTGAGCACACTTGAATCAAACTGAAACAAGGAGTGTCATGTTTTCGTGGACTGAACGTATTCCAAGCCCAAGCGAGGTGCATGAAACTGTAAATACGTTTAAATAGTTTCCCAATATATTTAATGAAAGCTGTATGTGGTGATTATTGAAGAGTTTAACTTTAACATTTTCTCGTGGAGGTAATTTTCGCGTATATCGCGAATGGAGGGTTGTCGCTAAAATTTCCACGCAAAAATAACCACCCAGCGAAAATAAATTCGTTTACAGTATGCATTGAATCCT
The DNA here is from genome assembly GCA_033119305.1 of Pinctada imbricata. Classification (NCBI taxonomy): domain Eukaryota; kingdom Metazoa; phylum Mollusca; class Bivalvia; order Pterioida; family Pteriidae; genus Pinctada; species Pinctada imbricata. The sequence goes on from VSWD01000010.1 coordinate 87,526,488, forward strand.
GTTCTTTGACCCATCAAAATCAGTGAATGAAATGTAATAAAAGCATATCAGATCCATCATTCCAGAATGATCAGTGACATTCTTGATTGTGGTTGAATGGCGGTCATCATCACCAAACAAGAAATACTTTACTGATATATACATCAATATGTATATCGTGACAATCACCGAATTTGACAAGTTACTATGGGGCTGTTGCAACGGGTGTTGCATGCAATCAGGAGACGCTGACTGTCCCCGGGCAGCCGGTCTCACTTCGGAATGTTATTCATTCTGAGGTTCGCAACCATTCCAATGGCAATTCTAATGATTTTACCTTGCGTTCCCGACTTTGAAGCTGAATAACTGATAGGTACTTCTTTGATGTTTATACAAAACCCAAAATCAGATTCCAAAAAAACACAATCAATAACATACGAATATGAAACATGATACAGAATGTTGTTCATTCCGGGGTTCGCTACCGTTTCGATGGGAATTCTCACGAGTTTGCCTTGCCCTCTCGACTTTGAGACTGAATTACGGTTAGGTACTTCTTTGATGTTTACAGAACTTATGGGGAAAAGGCGGACAAAAACACGTACACAATCATAACACAGCAATATAGAAACACGAAGGAAACACTATCACTCACATATTTGGAATTCGCTTCTTTTCATGTGGTGGAGGTTTTTCTTTGTTTGCTTTGGTTCCTGTTTTATTCTGATTTTCGGTTTATGATTTTCTGAATTATCGATTTTGTACTGTGCATTGGGATATGATCATTATCCATATTTGTCGTTATGATTAATCTCAAGAGTCAAGTGTAAAATTGTAATTGTAGGTGATGCTGTAAAATCCACATGCTGTATCAATTATTTCAGTTTAAAACACATTTATTCAAATATCACATGAATCATGTAACATAAACAATGCCAGTTATAGTATCTAAACGTCTGAACGTAGCTTATTTAAATTTCTCACGCTGAATTACATGTATTTAAACCCAAGAGGGTCGTAAAATGGTCCCGGAATCGAAACTAAGAATCAGAAAATTACCTAATTCATTGTTGGTTACTACCTTTGATAAATAACAAAGAAATAGATATGTACACTGTAACACTTTCCTTTATCTTGATTCTTGTGCATCTCTGTGTACTATAAGTGTGATAGAGCGTCGTCTACTGTTTATTTGATAGATTACCGTGGTCATATAAGAACCTAAATCAACTTTTCATTATTCATTATTGATTTGTTTTATCTTAGCATAAAACATTATAAGTTAATAAACTAAACATTTTTTATAAGTTGCTACATTTGAAGGATAAAACCACCTACCTATGTCAAGACGTGGAATCGACGGAAATGTTTAATTTCCAAACTCTGATTGACTTCGCTAATGTATTTTCTTGCTTAAGAATTTCCTTTCCCTTCGTAGGATTGACTTAATGTCATGAAAGGTAATTGATTTCTCCATCCTAGTGTTCAAAGAATATAGATATTTGGAAGAACGCTTTGAATTCTCGAAAGTTTTTAGCTCACCTGGGCGAAGCTCAAGTAAGCTATTGTCATAGCGCGCCGTCCGTCCGGCGTAAAATATTAACATTTTCGACTTCTCCTCTGCAATCGCTGACAAGAATTTTACGAAACCCTCCACGAAGCAAGTACTCGAGGTCCTCTACCAAGTTTGTATTTTTGGGCCGATCGGTCAACAAATATTGCCGCCGAGGGCTCTGATTGGTTGACGCATTTTTGACTTCACCTCTGCAACCGCAGTACAGAAACGAAACCTTACAGGAAGCAAGTTCTCAAGGTAATGGCACGCCAAAGTCACAAAAACTCGATAAACTAGGTTTCCAAGCTGTAAACCCTAGTTTACACATGGAAAACCTAGTTTTTCGAGTGTAAACGAGGGCTTACAGCTGCTGTGAAACCTAGTTTTTCTCTTGTGAAACATAGTTTTACGTGCGAAAACCTAACTTTTCACTCGAACAACCTAGTTTTTCTAGATTTCTAGTGGTGGACCAGGAGTCCCCGAGGGCACATGTAGCCAAGTTCGATCAATTTCAGTTGATCGTTTCGTCAACGCATACTAAATTTCTGTTATCAAAATTTCGTGAAATTTCTAAAAAGTGGGTTCTGTAGCATCATATACCACCCATCCTGCTACGTCTTTCGGTACACCTTTTCGACATAGCAACTTTCATACTTTTTTGGACTATTACATTGTTTAGATTTAGGATCACTGATGAGGGTTAAGTACCCGAAACGTGCATGTCTGGTCCACGTTGCCAATTTATCTGTTCTTAAATGATGCTATTCAATTTTGAAGACGTTTACATTTCATCACATCGGTACAATAATTCTTATTATTGATCATTAGCACGTGTAAAGTATAGTTTACACGCCAAAAACCTATTTTATTGTATGAAAGTATAATATGCAAATCTGAAACTAGGTTTCTCTAAATAATTTCTTGTCTGGTGCATGTAAATTGGTTTGGAATTTTCTTCAAGAAGGTAGAGAGTTGGAACCCTTCGACATTATTAATAAAGACACTTATTTCAGTGTGGAGTAGTTAAAATCGTTCCCCGTGGCCTGGTGTTTGTCAAGTGTATTAATTACTTCTTTCCAGCTCTGTCAGCTGTCTCCGCTGAAAGCATCACTGATGAGAATTTAAGATTCGAAACACGTGTCTGGTGCATGTAAACTGGTTTGGAATTTTCTTCAAGAAGGTAGAGAGTTGGAACCCTTCGACATTATTGTTAACACTAATTTCCACCAATCAAGATGCATTCCTGTGAATGTGAATATATATTTCATCCAATCAAATGAGCTCTTACTCGTGTTAATGGATTTTTCTTTCAAGTTTGAGAATTAAAAATTTGACCAATCAGAATAGGTTTTACTTGTGGTAATGAACATTTTATCCAATCAGAATGCGTTTAACAAACAGTTTCGATATATATCAATTCCTCTGCTTATTATTAATTTGCGGTTTTTGTTATTTACAGTTACTGTCATTTTTTATTAAATATACCACGATATTAACATAAGACTTTAAATTGTCCGGCTTAAAAATAAAAAAACTAGCTAGATCTCTCCTAGACTAAATATATCAGTATCTACCGCTGCCGCTAAAAGCTTTTAGAGGTAGAGACTGGATATCTCTCCTATACTAGTACAGTGCAACGAAGTTCTACGCTATTTTCCTATTCGGTTATTTTCTGTCTTCTGTCTTCAGAAAATAACCGAATAAGAAAATATTTAGTGTCTTCGTTGAACTGCAATGAGATCTCTGCTAATGATAAGTTTTGTTAACAGAAATTAGGAAAATTTTTATTATAAGACTGTATCAAGCAATTTCATTGGATAAAATTACCATTACCAGAAAGAAACAGGTTATCTGATTAGCTAAAATTTGTGTTAACAGAAATTAGGAAAACTTCCATTATCAGACTGTATCAAGCAATTTCATTGGATAAAATTACCATTACCAGAAAGAAACAGGTTATCTGATTGGCTAAAACATTTGTTAACAGAAATTAGGAAAAATTCCATTATCAGACTGTATCAAGCAATCTCATTGGATAAAATTACCATTACCAGAAAGAAACAGGTTATCTAATTGGCAAAAACATTTGATAACAGAAATTAGGAATTATCATTTACACTTATTTTAAATTGTCTTTAACACAATTTCTAATTATCATTATCAGCATTAATTTATGTTAACAATAGTTTTAACTTCTACCCAAAATGATATGAAAGCATACTTTCCACGTGCAAAACCTAGTTTCACATACGTAAACATCGGTTTACATTTGTGAATGCAAATTTTATCTTTTTTTTTTTTGTGACACTTAGAATTTATTATCATTATCATCTGTAAACCGTAGTTTACACTCGGAAAACTAGGTTTTCCTTGTGTAAACTAGGGTTTATAGCTGTGAAACCTAGTTTATCGAATTTATGTGACTTTGGCGTGCCATACAAGGTCCTCTTACCAAGTTTGTATTTTTCTTGCCGATCGCTCAACAAATATGGCCCCGAGGGTTCTGATTGGCTAACACATTTGCGACTTTCCCTCTTGAACTGCTACACAGAATTACAAGAAACCTTACAGGAAGCAAGTTCTCAAGGTCCTCCACCAAGTTTGTGTTATTTCGTGCCGATCGATCTACAAATATGGCCACCGAGGGCTCTGAGTGGCTTACGCATTTTCGACTTCTCCTATGCAATCGTTGCACTGAATTAAAAAAAAACTATCAGGAACAATTACTCAAGTTCCTATACCACGTGTGTGTTTTCTACGAAAGCCGAATAGCGCCAAACAAAAAATTAAATTTATCTCGTTATTACGAGAAAAGATCTCGTTATTACGAGAAAAGATCTCGTTATAACGAGAAAAGATCTCGTTATAACGAGATAATTTTCTCGTTATTACGAGAAAAGATCTCGTTATAACGAGATAATTATCGCGTTATTACGAGAAAATTATCTCGTAATTACGAGAAAAGATCTCGTTATTACGAGATAATTATCGCGTTATTACGAGAAAATATCTCGTTATTACGAGATAATTATCGCGTTATTACGAGAAAATTATCTCGTAATTACGAGAAAAGATCTCGTTATTACGAGATAATTATCGCGTTGTTACGAGAAAAGATCTCGTTATTACGAGATAATTATCGCGTTTTTACGAGAAAATTATCTCGTAATTACAAGAAAAGATCGCGTTATAACGAGAAAAAATCTCGTTATTACGAGAAAAGATCTCGTTATTACGAGAAAATTTTCTCGTTATTACGAGAAAAGATCTCGTTATTACGAGATAATTATCGCGTTATTACGAGAAAAGATAGAGACTTCATATTTGGCATGCTTACTCTACAAACCTTTTCAGATGACACCAAGGTCGATGACCTTGTGACCTTGACTGTGACCTTTAGTCTAAAAATAGCCATTTTGGACTTCGTTGCCACCGGGGACATCAGTGTTTCACAAACACATCTTGTTAGCGATTTGAAAGCAATTTTGTGTGTTAAAATTAAATAAGTAATCACTTTAATTATTTTTCGGGGGATGTAGGTTATGTATGGAGCGCCGTTTTAACATATTCAATTATTTGAAGAAATCTTCAATTATTTGAAGATATCTTCAAATGAATTAAAGATATCTTCAAATGATTTGAAGATATTTTCAAATGAATTAAAGATATCTTCAGATGGTACTATTTGAAGATATCTTCAAATCATTTGAAGATATCTTGAAATCATTTGAAGATATCTTCAAATGAATTGAAAATATCTTCAAATGAATTAAAGATATCTTTAGATATTTGAAGATATCTTTAATTCATTTTAAGATATCTTTAATTCATTTGAAGATATCTTCAAATAATTGAATATATGTTAAAACGGCGTTCCAGAGCGCCGTTTTAACATAAATTCAATGATTTGAAGATATCTTTAAATGATTTGAAGATATCTTCTAATGAATTAAAGATATCTTTAAATGAATAAAAGATATCTTCAAATTGTACTATTTGTAGATATCTTTAAATGAACAAACCCATAGATTTCATTCTTCTTTTCAGTGTCGAAATATTTATTATTGTTTTCTCAGAATGTGCTAACAATTGAATAATTTCCTTGTTACTGAATCCTATTCGGAAACAAGTTCTTATGAACTGGTTCAATTCAAACATGTTTAAACTCTAAAAAATGCATATAAATAAATCATGCTTTATTCATACATATTCACCTAATAACTAAGTCGTAATAACGAGATCTTTTCTCGTTATAACGAGAAAATTATCTCGTTATAACGCTATAATTATCTCGTAATAACGAGATCTTTTCTCGTTATAACGAGAAAATTATCTCGTAATAACAAGATCTTTTCTCGTAATTACGAGATAATTTTCTCGTAATAACGAGATCTTTTCTCATAATAACGAGATCTTTTCTCGTAATTACGAGATAATTTACTCGTAATAACGCGATAATTATCTCGTAATAACGAGATCTTTTCTCGTAATAACGAGAAAATTATCTCGTAATAACGAGATCTTTTCTCATAATAACAAGATCTTTTCTCGTAATTACGAGATAATTTTCTCGTAATAACGCGTTAATTATCTCGTAATAACGAGATCTTTTCTCGTTATAACGAGAAAATTATCTCGTAATAACGAGATCTTTTCTCGTTATAACGAGATAAATTTAATTTTTTGTTGGACACTATTCGGCTTTCGTAGTTTTCGTGCCGATCGGTCAACAAATATGGCAAGTAATGCCTCTGATTGGCTGATTCATTTTCAGTTTCTCTGCGATCGCTGCATAGAATTAAAAGAAAACATTACAGGAAGGAAGTACTGTAAATGTTGTTCTTTTCGCTAGGGGATTTTTCCCGCGATAATAACATCAAGATGTTACGCGTTGGGGAAATGTTCTCGATAAAAGTGTCTTTTCCATTATAAGAATGTAGCGGGGATATTTTCGCGCGGGGAAATTTTTGCAAAATCCATTGATTCGCGAAAAACGCTTAAATTGCCCCACACGAAAATTTCAATGCTTACAGTACTCAAGGGCCTCCATCAAATTATGCACTATAATTCTTTTTTCTGCAACTCAGGTGAGCAATGTGGTCCCCGTGGGCCTCTTGTTTATGTGAATACAGAGAAAGCAATGTTACACATAAAATGGTGTGACGCTATTGATCTGAGAAACTATTACATAATGCACACAGAATACAAAGATGAAACGGTTAGATTTATCTTTTAACTGTTGCTGCAAATTGACTTTTGGAAATATATTATTGCATGGACACGCAATATCTCCTTTTTTCTTTATAATATATTCTTTACATAATGAAACCATGTTCAAATTAGTTTCTCATATGAATTCAAGCCCTTTCTTCAGATTTTTCATCACTATATTAATTGTTTTCTATGAAAATGAAATCGATTTTAAAATGAACACGTCAATGTTGAATTCAGTCGTATGATGCCTACTACATGTGAGTGATAATAAACTTTCATTTACTATTGAATAGAAAAAGGGTATATAAAACATTTCATTAGTGCATGAAAGAAAGTAAAACAAAAACTCAGAAATCATATTCTAAAAGTCACGATCAAATAGCTTACAAATTCTTGAAAAAATACAAAACAGAACTTTCTCACAAGAAAAGAAAAATTGGACAAACAGACAGACACAGTAATATAGCACCATAGAAACATGAAGGACAACTTAATGACTTGAAATATCCCCAGAGTCCAGTGTAAGTACAAAATGCATTGAATGTGTCGCTTTAAAAGCGGTGGGCATGCTAATTAAAACATTCCTTTGTTATTTAAGTACTTTCATATGAGTAATGAACTATTGCCTGTTGGTGGTCACTCGGACGGAACAATTTGTCTTCTTTGATGTAATCCAGGATAACCACACCATTTGCTACTTGTGTGACAAATGGCCGTCCAAAGTCGGCACCGGTTGCCCATTGGTCTCGTCGGTTTATGTGTAGTCTTTTGTGTTTGATGTTTACATGTCGTATATATCTTTTTCGTCTCATACTGTGCTCGTCTTTTGTGTTTTTGCATCGGGTGTTTGGTGTTTTGTTGTTGGTGCTGCAACAGGGTCTTGTTGGAGATCCTCTCCCTTCTTTTAAAAGAACTCAAATAATACTACTACATGAAGAATGCTAATCAACTTTTCATATGAATTCAACATAATAGATAAAACACGCACGATATTAAATCGGTTCATTTTAGCAGTATTCAATATTTTCCACGATTGAACGTTTCATTTTTTAACACAAAGGTACAATAAAACGCGCATGAAATTCATGTTATAAAAATAAAGCAGGATAAAATAAATCGCTGAAAAAACGATGACAATTATCATAGAACGTGTATCAACCTCGACCGTCAGATTAGAAATGTTTCGAAGAAACATTTATTTATGTGATGTGTCACGTGTAAATATTAAGTTGACCAGTAAAGATCAATGTTTAGGTTTTTGCTCGTCAATGATTGTTTAATCGAGTCATGTTTTAAGTTGGAGAAAGGCGTCGAAGCGATGCAATATTCACAGGAAAGAACAACTCTCGCATTGTTCTTTCCTGTGAATATTGGATCGTTCTCGGCCTTTCTCTCTAACTTAGAACAGCTTAAACATATTCAAATACCACATGAATCATGTTACATATATGGAGCATGTTATAGTATCTAAGTAAGTAGGATTAAAAGGGAAACTTAAAGTTATTCAAATTTTATCTTTAAAAAAGGGGGAGGGGTTCGCTCAGCTTATTGACTAAGGTATGATAACAAAAAAAAAAACAAGAAAATTACCGAGAATAATTGTAAGCAGCGCCACCCTAAATAAATTCGAGGTAGAAATAAGGTGTACACCATAATTGAAAAATACAATTCCGTTCATCCCAAAGCCTGCCAAACATAATTTCTTGTTGAATCTTGAATATTTGTAGGGAATATTTCATGTAATTCCTAAAAAAGTTAAGTGATTACGTGTAATTCCTGGCCATTTTAGGGATTACATGAAATCTCCAAAATATTAGGGATTGCATGTAATTACTAAAATATTTTAGCATTTTTGCACTTATTTCCTGACTGTGAAAAAACTTATAAAATTATCAAATGGCGGTGTGAAAAATATTGTTTACGTTCATTGGTTTGTCAAAAAAATCGTGTCTAGTCGGTTTCATTGAAAATTGTTGCAATTAAAAGTCTTCGTATTTAGATGAGATAAAGAGGATCCTGACGATAATCCTAACAGCACTCACAATAGAGCAGAAAATTGAACATTCACTACCCCTAGCAAGCTAGAGGTAGGACCAGGTGCCCGAGAGGAGTAAGCATCCCCTGTTTGGCTAGCCGCACCCGCTATCGATGTCCACGCACGAAAATTGAAATAATTTCTAAAAAAAAATATGCATGATGTACATGAATGAAGGGGGTGGGGTGATGGGTCAAAAGGTTTTACAGGAAGACAGGAATGATTCACTTAGATTTGTTTAATAGGAATCGCTATCACGCCAATATATTATTTTCATATATCATAAATCCTTTCGAAACATCACATAAAAAGTAGTTGAAAACAAAACATCTTAGGCAATCTTTTTCCTTAGGTTTTGTGAATTATCAAGAAAAGTTATATAGTTTTGTTTGAAATAAGTTTAATACCACTTTAGAAGTTTGACCATCAATTCTCTTTTTTTTTTTTTTGCACTTTTATATGTATGTCCATATTGCAGAAATGATAATAAATTGACATCGAAAAAGTTTAGATTTCCTCTTTTCCTACCTTAAACATCACTGATGATATGTAACTTTGTGAAATGTGAAGATGGTGCACTGACATTTAAAATTGAACATATATTTCAATACTGACATAAATTTTCTAAAAATTTCCTTTCCTAGTTCGAATATTTTCACTTATTTGGCATAAACGTTCCTTCTTGCTTTACAGAGAGGATATTTAAATGAAATACCTGACCAATTTCAGGAATTACATATAATGACTAATTGAAACAGGGATTACACGAAATCCCTAAATTTCAAGAATTACGTGAAATCCCTGATAACATTTATTCATGTAACATATACATATAGATCTATTGTTAAATGAGTCTTTTTTTACGACAAACTCTAAATATAACTATCCACACGTCATACAAAATTGGTACGTTCCACGGGGAAAAAACTTTTCTTCATGCTTTGACTAAGAAAGTACCAATCTGGTTCATATACCTATATCTATTTCACGCTCGTATGCCTATGAAACGGCCATTTTTTAATCATTGTCATAGTATTTTATTTTTGTCAGAAAAAGATATATATTCAGTAAACAATTTTTGCATTTTTTTCGCGGAACATACGTATCTTACAATGTACCACATCATTATCATCGAGAATTGTTTGATAGATTATCATCACATAAATGATAATAATGGCCATATTACACGCCCAAAATATTGATTTAAAACTATATTTAGGCTGTATTTGCCTCGTCCAAACGCTCTACGGCGTATGGTTTTTCCTTGGAAATTATCATTTGCGTATATGCACCGTGGTGCAATGGCGTGAAGAAATTAATTTTTCAAAATGTTCGTTTTCTTCTACAAATAGCGTCATTAGAATGAAACTCGACACCTCGTCTTCTGTACAATAATTTTTTGTCACGTCCTCTTGTGAATAACGTAAGTCCTGAAAACTGAAAGGTGCTGAAAGAATTTTCGCATTCATTTTTTTGTTGGAGATACTGAGTCTCTGATACATGGCTGAGCTATTTAAAGGTTTCAGTTTCCGTCTTAAGGCAATTGTGACGTAATACATCTTAAAAGTATCTATTCTTTTTTTTTTGCGGTCCTTTGTTTCTCGAAGCACTCTATACCACGCGTATTTTTGGTTGGGAACAAGAAAAGGCTATAGCTCGGAGTGATTTACATGGACTTGTATGTAGTGAACGTTTAAGCTTTACGGGACAGGATGATTACACCCAATTTCGCCATAAGTATCGTTTCTATATCTGAACCGACATATTTCAGTGTTATCGATAATATAAATCCTTATGACCTAATAAAGTCAGCTGTTTTAGGAAACATATAACTTCCGTGAAATCTACGAATTTAACACCTTCCTTTTTATTATTTGTTATTGGAACATATGATACAAGATTACAGATCTCGGGCTATATTAAAAGTCAAACTTGAGTTATATGGTTTAAGGATAGACTTATTCCAGTTTCATCACAACGAGTACGGAAAAAGTGTGACCTACCAACAGCTCCGATAGATACATGTACTTTGCCGAGGACGACGCAGTATTTTATTTTCCTTCCTTCAATAAAGTATATAATGTGATGTGTTATATTATAGATTTGAATCGCCATATTCCTCTGTACATGAAGTATTGTAACATTCTCTACGTTTTGAAGCTCTTGCAAGCATCTTGGCTTATTAACAGAGAATAAGTGTCTTAATTTGTGTTTTGTTACGGGTATGCAACACACAGCAAGTGCATTTATCGTAGTACATGTAATGCGCGTTAGGGCGACGTTAAAATTCATCTAACCGCGGGTTCAGTTTGCAGGTTAGAACAGCCGTCGCGGCATGTTTCTTTAGATCTTGCATTGCGAAGACACGAGTGTATTAAAATACACGAATTGCAGCACGTAACATCTAGGGAATTACATTGCCTGTGCATATATATGTCTTATGACCTAAAACTATCATATTGTATATATTAAACTTTTTCATACAATAGTCCATATAAAATTGTCATACTGTAGTCAGTATATTATTTCATACAATAGAAGTCCACATAAAACTGTCAAAGGAGCTGTAACGAAATGGCGTAAAATCTCACCAAAAGTACTGGAATTTCAAATGAATAAATTTCCTTTTAAGTTGATGTTAAATTTTAAAAGAAAGAAAATACCTCTTCAAAATCTAGAGAAAAGTTTGAATGAATTTGCTGTTATAGAGGGTGATTTGCGCACCAATGTGCTCATTTTGTGTAGAAACCAATGGAAAACGGAAAATATTGTTCCACCCCGAGAAACACAATTCCACTTCCATCTTAGATGTATTTTCATTACACAAATTTCCTGTACCAGCAGAGCTGTGTTTCTCGAGGTGGAACAATGGTCAAAATTTTCGATAATGTGTTTGGGTTGATAGGATGCCGGAAAGATTTGAAAATAATAAATTATTAGTAAGTTAAACTGACATTTGACTTGGAACCCTTCGACATTATTATTGCTTTCAGCAAATAATAAACTTCTCTTTTAATAGTTTCTTATTTTGAATCTTTCAATAAGATATATTTATTGTTGTTTACTGTCTAACTGACAAACGTCAAATTTTAAAATTCTACATTTCGGTTGACGACATTTTTTATACAATATCAGCCAATCGTGGAGAAGTGTTTAAAACTTTCTCCCCAACATTCACAAAATATTGTGAAAATGTTAATGTTAAAAAATTGACCTTTTATATACTTAAAAAGTTTTTTTCAAACGGTGGCATCGTTTATTTTACACTGAAAAATGAGTGTTCGATTATATATCTAGTCCGGAATGCATGTATATTACTTGCAGATAAAAAATTATCACAATATTTTTTCTACATGTTATCATTGTAGTACATTCTATCATTCCCATCAACAAAAGTGAAAGTTATTGAACGTTATCATTGTGGTACATTTTGACATTCCCATCAACAAAAGTGACTGATTGTTAGAAAATTTCCAAAATATTCATATCATTAAAAAGATCTCCACCATCACTTTTACGTAAAAATATAGCCTATTTTTCATGTCGTTAAGGACACTTAAAATGAAATATTTCCATGTACAGGACACACTTTCTTCATACTGGTTGCACTAAATTGGACAGATTGCGGCTCTCAACGTTACATGTCCTTGGCAGAACTTAACGGATATAGGTTCTGTATTCGATAATATTTCTTGTAATTAACATATTGTTTACTATTTGGTATCATTTGAATAGGGCTGTGCGGTTTTATTGTTATATCGATGCACCGCGATATTTTCGTTTGCAATACGTACCGCGGTACGTTTTTCAAAATACCGGTTCTGGTTCAATATTTTACTTTACAGAGTAATTGTTGTATAAAAAGTATTCTAGTCAAAAACGACAAGTAAAATATGTTTCAAAAATCAAAGTCATGTTTACTTCAATAAAATATATGTTCTTATTGAGCGATCAGAGATTGACGCTCTCAATCAGAGGAAATATGAGCTGACGTTATGACGGTCTCTCTTTTATATTCTAAATTGTTTCATAATAATTTTCAAAATTTATTTCAGAACAACATGATTCTTCTTAATTGACTGAAATTGGTCTCCCATCTTTTGATATTTTTGTTTGTACCAGTGTTTTTTCTCCTTGTTTTGGGACCGAATTTCTGTCCCTTCACAATGCCAACTTACCTCTAATCACTCTGAAATTCCAAAAGAGGAATTATGAAAAAATCACATGAGAAAAAAAAAACTGCCAATTCTGGAAGTCGGCACAAAATGGCTACGTGCATTTTAATTCTCTATTTATCACTTGTGCAGTTCAAGCAAATCAATGGCAGTGTTTAATAAACGATACTTTAGGGTTAGAATTTGGTGACAGTTTGCACATGTATAAAAAAGAGTTTCAAATTTCAGCAGTCTTCCCAAAAGGGACAGTCACCTTCCCCAAAATAAATTTAAAAAAAGACAAAAGACGGAATAAGCAATGATATGATAATAAAAACATAAGCTGTGTCTTGTTTAAATGTGTTTCTGAAAAAATAATGAAATCTATAAAAGGATTAAATATTGCAATAATCTTATATTGCAATATATCGCAATATGTTTTTAGGTCCGCAATACCCAGCCCTACATTTGATCAGCCAGAAACATTTTCAAGTGGTACTTTGTCCTTGATATTTTAAAAGTTGATTATGCCACTATACGAATAAAAAAACTATGTCGAGACCTCGTTCAAATTCTTTGTGCCAGAGACACATAGTTCTCAGCTTTATTTTTTAAGTGGTTCCATCTGATTTTCTCTCAGTTTTCTTCTTACCAATACATCTAGTTTCCATTTGTGTGTGTATGTAATTGACATAATAACATTTGTTATAGCGATTTTATGTGAGTTACGTCGTCATGTTTCAGAGATTTTTCTTTCTGTATGACATATGTCTTCTGCCTCCTACATGCGATATGAGATATTTTTCTACAGATTATGTATACATGCAGTTAATAATGTTGACATGTGACTTGTTCCATCAATTTTGACAACTCCAGTACCAGTACCAGATTAAGTATGAATAATAAACGAACAATAATCAAATTGACAATCTTCTCCATTTAGTATAATCTATTATGTCTTATGTTAAACGTCTTCAAATTCAATAGCATCATTTAAGAACAGATTAATTTGCAGCATGGATCAGACGTCCTCAGTCTAAACAATGTAATACGGCCAAAGAGTGTGAAAGTGATCATGTTAAAAAATGTACCGAAAGACGAAGCAGGATGATTGGGATATGATGCTACAGGACCTACATTTTAGAAATTTCAAGAAATTTTGATAACAGATATCAACCGAAGCTACATGTGCCCTCGAGGACTCCTGGTTTACCAGTAGTGATACTTACCAAGTGGTACAAATGTTAAAGGTCTTCAAATACGTTCATTCATGCATCTATTGTTGATCTGTAAGGAATGCATTTGATATCTGTAAGGAATGCATTTGATTTTCTGATTTATTTGACCAGGTCTCATAATCGTTCAGGTTGAATATGACAAATAAATTTAGATTTCTTGCATGCAGAGCTTAGAGGTTGCGGCGTACATAAAAAATGTTTGCACAAAATATAGGTCAAGAGGAATAAATGACTCGTGGCACCATGTACCTTTTAGATTACGGAAGAATTAAATTTCACTGCTTTCACTTTCCTGCAAAGAAAGTCCCATTAGAAGTAATGAAATCCATAAATTTCAGATTTTCATTTAGTAAAGTATGAGAATACCTCTCTTTTTTCATTCGCCTGAGAAACAATTATTTTCCTGTTTATTGCATTGTATTTGTTGCTCCTAACAAGATTGCATCAAGATGTCAAAATCGTTATACATTCTGTAAGAAGCAAGGTACGAGAGTTAATGAAAGATATGGGAAAACTATCTTGTAGAACCGATGTTTTTGTGTGAGATATCATAGATGTGTTTACTGATAAATGAGAGATTTGTTGCGGTAGTTTTGTTTTATTACATACATTGAAACGACAGATATGATATCACACTGTCTATAATGATCCGTCCACTTGTTCATTCACGTGTTAGACACCATTCATTTTACCTACATCACGGACACTGGCCATACGCCGGTCATCCGAAACCTTATTCTAATTAGAATAAAGCTCAAAATTAGAAAAACGACGCTTCAGGCGGGTCGGATTTTATTCCTCTTGATTAAATCCGTGATTTATATTATGAAGTTCTTCTTAGTATATCCGATCTCTCCTTGAAGAAAATGTTTTACTTAAGAATTTATGATGTAAATATACTGATTATTAACATGTGTCATATGAATAATAGTTAAACAGTTTCATCAGATAAGGCTAGCTGATTGGACGGGCTGGGGATCGATTTCCAGTAACGTTCGCTTTAGTTAAAGTGGATGGATACCGTCACCGCAAACTATCAGAGAGTGCTTATACCATATACTTAGTGAGAAGATGGAAAAAAAGTTTTCTTCTACAATTGTTCTTGATCACACTTCTTATGGACAATGTGCTTCCATCGGGGAAAATGCTTAAATTTATGGAGTGGTAAGAAAGTATATTTTTAAATTGGCGTAACGACTGTAAAAAAAGCTATTTTACTGTATAGACTAGATATGGATGACTATACATACACCAGTGGTTACTATGATGGTAACTGGTCATATAACAGTACATACTATGATAATTTGTACCTAGATGATGACCATGAGGACGGTCTGTACTATGTACCACCAGGCATCATAGTTTTACTGGCATTCCTATACGGCTCTATCTCACTCATTGCCGTTTTTGGCAACGGATTAGTTATACTGGTCATTGCCAAAAACAAGAAAATGCAAACAGTAACCAACATCCTGATCGCAAATCTAGCGTTGGCTGACGTCATCATCGGGATATTCTCTATTCCTTTCCAATTCCAAGCGGCACTTCTTCAGAAATGGGTAGTGGCCAACTTTATGTGTTCAATGGCGCCGTTCGTTAAAAACGTTTCCGTAAACGTCAGTGTTTTTACGTTAACCGTGATATCCATAGACCGTTACATTGCCGTTATTTACCCACTTAAGGCAGGATTTAAGGAAGGGGTGGCTGCTGTCGTCCTGGCTTTTGTGTGGTTGATCAGTATTGCGTCCAGCATTCCAGATGCCCTTTATTTGTATGTCACAATGATTCCAGAAAAGTCAGGCGGCATGAAGGCATTTTGCTCACCCCACTGGCCCTCGCCAGAGTTTGGAAAATACTATCATTTATACCTACTTCTAGTACAATACCTGGTGCCCTTAATAATTATAAACTTTTCCTATTTCCGAATTGTTCATCGTATCTGGGGAAATAAGGCACCTGGGCACGGGATGGACAGGAGGGACAACATAAGAGCAAGGAACAGGAAAAAGGTATCCATTATATCATATTTTCATTTAAACCTTAAGTCTAGCCGTCAAATAGTGTGAATATACTCTCCCTTCATTTAGCGTTTCTTGCTTTCTTTTCTTTCTTTTTCTACCAACATATGAATAAATACTAATGCCTGGACATAGAAGTCTTTTGAGTACCAGTGTACTTACTAGTTTTAATATATTATATATATTACTGAATTTGAATACGTTTAACATTTGTACCACTTGGTGAGTGTCACTGCTGGTGGACCAGGAGTCCCCAAGGGCACATGTAGCCAAGTTCGATCAACTTCTTCAACGCATTCGGAAATTTCTGTTACCAAAATTTCTTTAAATGTCTAAAACGTGGGTCCAGTAGCATCATATCCCACCCATCCTGCTACGTCCTTCTGTACATTTTGGACATAGTTAATATTTGGCCATATTTCATAGTTAAGATTGAGGATCACTGACGAGAATTAAGTACACGAAACGTTCATGTCTGGTCCACGCTGTAAATGAATCTGTTCTTAAATGATGCTATTGAATTTGAAGACGTTTTTGAGTCAAATATATAATCGCAGGATAACAATAAGATATTCATATGTAACAAAACGTGTACATTTAATGTGTGATGGTTACAATACATAGTATGGTCCTGTAGTATCATATCCCAGCCATCCTGCCACTTCTTTCGGTATTTGTAAGGACATAATTTTCACAGATTTTGGCCTTATTACATTGTTTTATATTGAGGATCACAGACGAGGGTTAAATACCCGAAACGTGCATGTCTGGTCCATGCTGTAAATTTATCTGCTCTAAAATGATGCTAATGAATTTGAAGACGTTAGAAAATATTTAAGAAGCCTAAGATCGAAAAATCAATAAGCTTAATTTGACTACATTTTTTAATTGCTGGCATTTACATGCTCTATGCAGAATGGAGTAAGAAAATTAAAATTTGGTTAAAAATTACTCGACAAATACTGTATATTCTTGTTGCAAATCAAATTTTAATCAAAAGTAGACAGTATTACATGTATTTAATGATTCTAAAGTTATTCCACATCAACACTCTCTTCATAAGTCGATTTCTCAAAGTGAACCATCATAGTGGTCATCCATCTGTTACTCAATGTGTTCTATGAAATTTAATATTGCCGCAAAGGGTTATTTTTAAGCTGAGACCTTATAAAACTACTACTTGAAGTTTTCTACTTACATATAATTAAGATTTTTGACCAAGATGGCCACGGAAAAAGCTAATTGTCTGCGATGATGGTATGAAAATAAACGAACGAGACCAAGAGTGCTCAAAATTGATAATTTGGCCCGATTCGACATGAAAAAAAGTGCCAAAGGGATGCGTATACTGTTGACTATTTCTTAGCAACTGCTTCATCGAATTTAACCGTTTTTAGGATAGCAATTAAACGGAGTTCATCTCCATCTTATTTTCCATTTTTTAAGTAATGCGATACAGACCTGAACGAGCCTATTCTTGTTGTATACAGGTAATGAGCTTGCAATCAAACCTTAGTTTCAGCATCCACTCAATCTCAGACTGATTGCTCTATCCCTTAATTTTATGATAATGAATCATAAATCAAAATGGTTTTCCCCATGTAATCTGGTGTTTTCGCTGGATAAAGTAGATAAATATTCATGAAACGACATCAAAGCTTTCTGCAATATAGAGAATGTTTGAGTAACAGAAACCATTGTGTACAGCGACTTGATTCGTATTGCTTGAAATTCATCCCTTTTCGACATAAGCTTGAAAACATAATTTAACGGGACGGACTTTTATGGTGCTATGTATAATAACAATCTTCAATGTTCACGCTATGACACGGATACCTTTTCTACTTTCGCTCAATTAACTCCCTATTTTACTACCTTAATCAAAATGATTCACGGTCGGGGTAAACTATTGATAACATGGGCCTGTGATTATTATTGTTATTGATAATGTTACGGAGGTTATAACAATTAGTACCGGATACCCAGGACCACGTGATCCTACAATCAGGTCATGGTGATTACCATCACTAACCTACCAATCCCCTTTTCTACTATAAAAATCAAATAAGGCAAAATTGATACTACAACAATGCAGAGGTTTCTTTTTACGATGAGAGAAGACAAAAAATAAAAATGAAACAAAATTAAATCATCAACAATTTTGTATGATATATAACGATATTACTTATTTTGAAGGCCTGTTACTTGAGACGTCATTTCAACAAATATTTAAAAATAATATTTATTTATTTGGGTTCATTCGCTTGTTCGTTTTTTTTTTTTTTTTAGCATATACATGTATTCTCGGCGCCTTTCTTGTTATTGCGTTGTATTCTCGGCGCCTTTCTTGTTATTGCGTTGTATTCTCGGCGCCTTTCTTGTTTTTGCGTTGTATCTTGATTTTCAAGACCCCAGAATAACAAAAATAAATAAATAGAAATAAAAAAAAATCAAATATCCTTTTTGCGACAAAGACAACGAAAAGTTTGAGAAGTTGGTTTTGTTGTCAATGGTCAAGGACGTGTAACGAATGTGCAGTCCTGTAACCGATCCTTTATATCGATCTCTGATTTTCAAACAACTTCACTGAATTGGTTCAATGAAGGGTCTAATTTTGTGAATGGTTCATTAAAATTAATGTCCCCTCCATTTCCTTCAAGGAGTGTGATAAGTTAGTTGCTATACGCTTTAAGTTAGTCAATATTCAACCTTATTGTAATCAATGTATCCAAAAACAACCATAAACGTCATATCCATCATTTCGTCACCATTATTTTTTCTCATTTTGTCTTGATACTCGAACCATGTGTACATTATGCCATTTTTACTAATAATGATAATATAGATTGCTACAGATCTTGTTTTGCATAAATTATCAACGTTTGATTCATTGAATTACTCCATGAATGACAAATTATTTGGCGGAAATTATTTTGCTGCATTGTCTGGGAGGGTGTTAAATCTGTCAGAGATCTGGCACTTACTACTGCATGTGAAAGTCTTATAAAATTAACATTGCATCGAGCATGCGTAAACATGATTTCACTCTGTTTGAGATAGAACAAATATGTTCCAGAGACCTTTTCGGTATTCACAAAATATACCTATATACATGTATAACAACTTTAGGTTAGGGATAAAAGCATGTTGAAGAGACATAAATTTAAATCGGACAAGGCTAGTTTTTAATCGGTTGCGTAAAACATTGCTTTCATACAGTAAATACAATGGCTGATGTAATTTTCAAAAGTATTTTAGGTAACTAAAGATAGATACTTATGATTAAGAATACAGAATTGACACATGAAGGAAACTTGTTTTGTACTTATGCCGCTCCCATGAGCCAAAGGTTGTCATAGCGGAGTGTTGTGCGGATTTGAAAAGTGGGCACTGCTGCGATTTTCTCTTCCAGGCAAAGTCCGTGTCCGAATATTGTGTTTTTGAAAATATTGACACAAGAAACATGTTTTATAGCTTCATTTAAGAATTGAATGTTTATTTTTGCCATTTCATTGGAAGATGAAATGTCAATTGTCGTATCACAAATTGTGTAAAACCGCGTAGAAATGGCAAAAATAAACATTCAATACTTATAAATAATTACCAGAGTTATTGTTACTGGAAATCGATAATGGGGTACGAAGTCAAGTGCGCAGATGTACCGTGCGCAGACGACGAGAACAGTGGCCACGACCGGGCGATTTCACATGGCTAATGAAGAAGAAATTGACAATTTATTGAGCAAATTCCAAAAATTTGATTAATTTGGTATGATAAACAATTTATTGCACGATATCGATAGTTCCGAGTTTACTCAGCTTAGAAAAATCATATTCCCCTCCGGCGTTGCGCTCGAGGAATATGATTTTTCTAGCCTAGGCTGAATAAATCTTCATATCCCACTCACTGCCGTGCAATAAATGTATATAGTTCTCTCACATCAGAGAGATTTCTGTTTTACTTAAAAGTGTAAAATACTAATAAAAGATATTTCATAAGGCTTACAATATTTTGGAATAAATATTTAGGGCAATAACTGTCAGATATATGACAGCCTCGTGTGAGCGAAGTGGTCCAATGATCTGTGGAGGAGCGCTCCATCCTTGCATGTTTTCAATCAAATGCAGTTTTATTCTACACAATTTCCAGAACTTAAAGCAAGATTATAACCATCATAAGCATTTTTCTAATAAAAGAATTGCTGTTATATTTTGATCAAGATTTCTGAATTAACGAAAATTTCAGAAACAAGTAAATTCAAGCGTAACTCTGCTTAGCCAAGATAATTCAAAGGAACACAAAAACCGTTATGTTTCATGAAATGCAAAATAGGCAAACATGCTTGTGTAGCATCAGTTAATGAAAGCCAAACACAAAACCCCCAAACAGAATCCAAAATTCAGAATTAATGGGCATATATTGTACTCTATGTCTTCAAAAATGGTATTAACCGGATGTGACAATTCTACCGAATTGAAGCGGCTGACGTTGCATGCAAGTAGGAGATGCTTACTCTTCCTGGGCAACTGGTCTCACTCCCATGTCGGGAGTTCGCTTCTTTTCGTGTGGTGGAGGTTTTTTTTTTTTTTTTTTTTTTTTTTTTTTTTTGCTTTGGTTCCTGTTTTATGATTTTGTGCTGTATACAGGGATATGGTCATTATCCATATTTGTCATTGATACATTCTGCAGATAGGCATAAGTGAATCTCAAATGGAAATAAGATCAGGTGCCCGGGGAGAGTATAAGTATCTCCTGCTTGGTGGTCAAACCCGATATTTTAGTCGTGAAAAAAACGGTCAAATGCAATAGATGGTGTTTTGAATTTCCAATATTGAGGACACGGAGATGTGAAGGTGTTTAATATTCTTATAGCATTGTTCAAAACTATTTTGCACTTACAAAATCTGTTGCTCAAAAATAAACACTTAGTTGAGTTGTCTCGGTAAATAATCTAGCACTAAGAACGATTTAGCTTGCTCTGAAATAGCGTATCATTTGAGAAATGGAAAAACCATATGATGCCATTATTCAGGAAAGGGAAATTTGTACTTTTTAGGATGAAGATGAAGTCGTCATCTTTTTCATAGATTTAAGTATTTATGTTACCATCGATGTAATTAGATAATATGAGATCTAGATATCATTTCGCCTCTATTTCACATGGGTAGATAGTGCTAAGGTTTACCGCAAAATTTGGATTATTAATTGAGAACACGTCATCAGAATATCTGTATGCATATGTTACACGTCTTCAGTTTCATAGCATCATTTAAGAACAGATAATTTGCAGCACGGACCAGACATGCACGTTTCGGGTACTTTACCCTCGTTAGTGATCTTTAATCTAACAATGTAATATGGCCAAAGACTGTGAAAGTTATCTAAAAAAAATACCGAAAGACGTATCAGGATTGGTGGGATATGATGCTACAGGACCCACGAAATTTCGAGAACATTTTGTGAACAGAAATTTTCGAACAAATTCGGCCTAAGAGACTGAACAAATTTGGCCTAAGAGACTGGACAAACTCGGCTTAATATAAGTAAAGAAGGCACGGTAAAAGTTATTTATTTTGTTGGAGATCTCCTCCCTTCTCTTATTTGTTGGATATCAGTGTCTATTTTGTCTAATGTGTTTAATATTATAGTATGAAAAAAAAGTTCTCGTTCTGGAAAATTTTTATATTGAGAATTTTGATGAAAAAAAAAACCCCATAGACCGTTAAAAAAATATCCAATAGCGTTCCCTTGAATGAGCAAAATGAAGTTCCCTTTATATATATGCACTTTTAGCGCTGGTATTCCACTCCGGTCCAGTCACTCCCTGAGGTCATCAAAGATAACTAATTTGATACAAAATCAATCAAAGTTATAATGAAGTCACCCACAAAATAATACACATAAATGAACGATCTCTCGAGATTCCATTAGATTGGTACTTATTGATAACTCCTCTACTACGCCATGTTATCTATGTAAACTTGGAAATTAAGCACATAAATTATGTATCTTATCTGACCATATTTGGCTGATGTCGATTGTCCTCCAGAACCTATATACTACCTTTAATATTTTCATAATATCTCAGGTTAAGAAAGTATCGGCCATTTATTTATTGAAAAGTTGGAAATAAGTGAAAGTACTAAATTTATGGCGATCGTCGTCTGATTACATCAAATCAGTATCGAATCAGATGGACCATTGATGATAATTTGGATTTGACGACAAAAGAGAAACCTGATACAATAATTAAAGAAATACCATCGTGACCATAGTGGACAGAATTACTAGTGCGAAAAAAAAACAGTAAAAGTGAAAAATAAACGAAATAATTGGAAATAAATATAATTAGAAAATGACCTTGGTTCTTACGATTTTTCTGTTGTGGAGACTTGACATTTTTTTTAACGAGGTTATTTGATCTAACGATAAATAGAACTAATTTCCTTCGGGTTTTAACATCTTTTCATTCTCTACCTTTTACAAAACATCTTTGAGAAACCATAATAAAGGTCCCCCTTCTGTCTTACTCCCTGTTCTCTCTGTTAACAAATACAATGCAGACATAGGAAGGTTTTATGGTTACATTGATGAATAATCTTGAAATACAAATTGTCCTAATTTACTTCTTTACGAGCAAATTTAATCTAACTTAATTGGTACGACTTAATCTACAGAAATACATGTCATTGTGGGTTTCGCCACTACATAATCAAAAACGATGCAGTGGCGCTACCTCCAGTGATTACATCTAGGTTCTAAACAGCAGCTTATCCAAAAGACACAAAAGTTCTCCTAGCCTCAGACCTAGGCCTCATGGTTGACTTTAATTTGATATTGACTGTTTTACACTGAATTTAGATAAAAGGTATCAGTCTCACAACTTTTTTGCTACTTTGAAGGGAAAAAAAGAAGTTGCTCAGAACTATAGTTTGGAGAGTTACCATAATGCTCGTAATCAGCCCAGAGATAAACAAGTTTCTGATATATGATCATTCAAAATTGTACTTTATCCGTGTAACATATCTTTAACCAAACACAAAACACGTAGAATCTCTTCCCATTGTTTTTTTTCCTACCCATTTCTCTACAGAAACAATAAAGGACTAACTTAAGATGCTTAATTACTACTAACAAAAGATTACGTACGTATCAAACACCGAGACACGTAAAGTTTTATTAACAGTATGATACAAAATGAAGAGGGACTTCTTATCTCCTAGTTACAATAACAACGATTTGTATAAGATTCACGTTGAACAGGGAGACCTTGAATAGGATGTAGTTAAAGTCAAACATCAGAATCCAAGAGACAAAAAAACAAAAACCAAAAATCAACACGCAAAATGCAAAACCAAACAAAACAAAGAGGGGAAAAGTCTATAGATTTGATCAGGTATCCCATGGAGAGTAAGCCTTTCCTGTTTGATAATAGATCCTTAGTAGAATCGCACAGAAACGTCCAATTCGGTGATTGTATCAAATGCGGAGTGTTGGATGGTTCTAACCTCAAATACCTCTACATTGTGGATAATGAGATGCTAGTTTTATATTTTCTTTATATTTTCAATCCGCGTTTTTGGCTTCCATGATTTTGTTACATGTAATTGCATTGTAACATTTTTGATTGTCTCCCATAGAAGAAGCCTTTGAGCCTCGAAAATTTGAGTTCTAAATATATTTTATTGTCGGTAGTCTCTCGCAACATTTTTGTACTGGTTATATCTTCTTTTCTGCGAGTGAAATGTATTAGCCTTTGGACCGATTCGAAACTATCTGAATACTTAGCGTTGTTAATTATTTCTTCCTTGTCCTTTTTTATTCTTTATATGTTCAACGTATAGTCAAAAAATTGCATTAAGCTTGAGCCATTTGCCATGTGAATACCATAGAGGATGAGATTATTTGCAGTATTATCGAGACAGAATCATTGCATTTATGTATCAGCTGTAATTGTTTCACAGAGGATCATCTAGTCATCTCTATTACCAATCATTCACATTTGTCTAATTTCTAGTTTACTGTGTAGAACATTTGTCTATTTTCATTAGTACAATACGATAGTTTTATGTCCTACGTTGTGTACTCGTTACATACAAATGTATGACTTGATCTTGCATATAGGTACTAGCACAGAAACTGAGGAGTAATCTTTGAGTGGCTTCAATTATTTTTTTACAGCTTGTTTCGCAATACGTTAATATCCGTTAAACTTTCATGCATATTTTATGAACTGAATTGATATCGTTTACTACTTACGAGGAGAAACTACATTTCCAAAATGAAATTAAGCTTTCTCAATTTCTTGAGAATTGCATAACATTGTTCTCAAAATTCAACCGATGGCTATAAGACGGAGTGATAATGAGCAATGATAAATTAGCTAAAGGGACTTGAAAAATATCACAGGGTTAAGCTTTCTAAAAACAAAATAATAGATGGTGGCGTATGTAAATTCTTTAGAGACAAAATTGACCTGAAAGATCCTTGCATCCCGTACATTGTATATTTATGCACCTATAATGACACAACCAGGGAGAGGGGCAAAACAGTAATTCCTTCCCACTCACTATAAATAAACCCAATGGAACTGTAGGTGGTTAAGTGACAATTATGTTGTTTATTTTTATCTTATTTTGGTTCATCCTCATCTTGAACAAACAGACTTTCAATATGATGGCTTTACAGTGTTCACATTGGAACCAAATCGCATTACATCATTTAAACATTAAAGAAAACACTATTTTGTATGAATATATATTCTTTCAAATTTATAGTCATAGGTCCATCGTAAAGAATCAAATCTAATGTAGGTGACGCCACTTAAATCTATTATTGTGGCGCTGCATCAATTCAAAATGGTTTAAATAAACACGTAAAAGAAAATAAAATGTCGCACTATGGTCACCAACATCTTCTTATCGGAGTAAGATATTACGTACACTTGTCTCGAAAAGATGGGTCACCATTATCTGTTGAGTACGTGAAAGGTCAAAGTCAAGGTGACGAAGTCAAAACTTTTGGTATCAATGGAATGGTCTTGTCACAAGGAATACACAGGTGAAATATGAAAGTCCTATCACTTACCATTCAAACGTTATGCCCAATGTTAAAGTTTTTGAAAAGTAGGTTAAAGGTCAAGGTCAAGGTCACGAGGTCAAAACTTTTGGTATCAATGGAATGGTCTTGTCACATGTGAAATATGAAAGTCCTATCACTTACCATTCAAAAGTTATGCCCAATGTTAAAGTTTTTAGTTCGGACAAACAGACAAACAGACAGACGGACAAACAGATGGACAGGCCAAAAACTATATGCCCCCGAATCTGTTATTCCGTTGGCATAAAAAACGACTTTCTAATCACAAATTCAAAATTACCTCTCATAATCATGATAATGACTGTTTCCATTCAACATGGCTGACGCATGCCTAGTCTTAGAAATTCATAAATTTTATAATCCTAGAAATTCAGTTTATTTTCTAATATAAGAAATCTATCTTTAAATATTTGAAATTTATTTTTAAATATTAGATCTTCATTGTCAATTATAAGAAATTAATTTTCTATTATATGAGATCTATTTTCTAATATTAGAAAATGAATATTCCATATCTGGAAATGAATTTCTTATCTTAGAAAATAATTTCTAATCTTGGAAATGAATTTCATTAGAAATGAATTTCTATTAAATAAGAAATTAATTTCTAATATAAAAAGAAGAATTCCTTATACTAGAAATGAATTTATAATATTAGAAAAATACCCATTTTTGTCATTATGGACCTGTCGTACTAGTACACATAGTTAATATTACTCAACGAGGTATTTCTTTTACCAGATTTGACAATTAACTTCTAATATTATATAACCGGGATGTAACGTCGATTCTGATTGGCTGGCGCGCGAGTCATTATTTTCCGATAATGACCGCTGACGGAAGATAATGACTCGGAGTGGTGTTTGTCCTGATTTCAGTATTTACGATAAAAAATAATATAGTTATTTTGTTAAATATTAAAAGTTTAGATATACTTTTCACAAAAAAAGTACAATTAATTGTTGAATTCTTGATTAGAAATTATGTGTTGATATTGGTTTGAATCTTTATTTTAATCATGTATAGTCTTACTATTCGTTATATAATATAACAAATAAGGACTTGGCCTCGGTCATTATGTCATTATAATGACCCGATGAGATTTGTAATATCGACCTCGGCCTTCGGCCTCGGTCGATATTACAAATCTCATCGGGTCATTATAATGACATAATGACCTCGACCAAGTCCATATTTGTATAATAATTACCAAATGTGTTTGTTTATCTGATTCTAAGCATTTTGATTGGTCGATCGCATTTATTGTGACTTCCGTTATGAGATGATAAAATGTCAAAATTGACCGGAACTACTTTCACACTAACGCAACAGAAATCAAGAATTGTCTAACGCATGAAATAAACATAACAAATGGTCTCAAATAATCCATTAAAACTAGAGACAGTTCCATGTGTCGACTCATCAACATCACAGCATAGTACTGTGAATGTTTGCAGAGATTACATCGGTTGCTACGCGCATAATTTGAAAACTGCAACAAGTGAACATAAACGGCAGTTTGTTGACGGATTTCTTGTGTTTCTAGGGAAATTTTGATTGACCTATTAGAAATTCATGAAAAAACTTGTCCTTTATTTTTCGAAAATCAGCGAAATTAATCTAATACACATGGATATACAACATGTAGAATGAATAAATTTGAAAGTACTGAGCTAAAGCTACGCAATGGCGACTTACCAAACTTGTCATGCCGATTTCGTTCTGATTCCTAAGAAATAATTTACAGCTGATATTCCGATACCTGTAGATCTTAACAACGTGTTTTTTTCTTCGCACATAAGATCTACAGGTACAAGAAATGCTGTCTGAGAGTCCGTATAAATCCCAACACAAATTGCTTCATGTTCTTCTTTCAACTGTCATGTCTGCTGCATTCGATAATCAACGCGTCATAAATTACGTCATAACAGTACAGCAGTAAGTGCAAATAGGTAAAACATACTGAGGCTCTGAAGGGGGAAAAGCTTTTTTCCAGATTAAATGCCGGCTTGCTTTTTTTTCCTCTCGAACATTTTTGTTGTAAGGGAACTAGTTCGTACCAGTTTAATATTTTCACACGCCACGTACTCAGTCGTTTATTTTCCTTAGAATTTGTACGAATTCGGAATAAATTCATATGTTTGGTAATTATAAGTATTGAATGTTTATTTTTGCCATTTTATTGGATGATGAAATGTCAGTTGTCGTATCACAAATTTTGCGTAAAACCGCTTCGCTACGCTACGCGGTTTTACACAATTTGTGATACGACAACTGACATTTCATCATCCAATAAAATGGCAAAAATAAACATTCAATTCTTAATTACCTACATAAATGATGTTAAATTATCTCCTCTTATGGATTTTCAACAACTTAAGAAATAAACCGCAGCATGTTTTAAATAATGTCGACAAGATACCAGATGGTGTCGGAACAGTTTCCGGACAATTTTGAGGGTTTTTCGTGGATAACCCCCGTACATCAATGGAAAACATTCAAATTTCTCTTAAATAATGCTATGCCCTTCCCACAGATACTCATGTTGAAAGAAAATATCAAATCTCTCAAGAAATATGGTTTCTAGACCGATTTTATGACCCTATATTTTGGCCATTTTTCGCAAGTAACTGGAACAGTTTCCAGACACCTGCTTTTAAATCTGTCAATCTCGATGAATTGCAGCCAAAACTGGATGCTTTTTGGATATTGTTTTCTTCAATCTTTTCTTCAAATGACTGTGTAAAAATAATTTTGAAAAAAGAACCGAAAGTTCTCAAATCACGTAGATTAAAATAGCATGGTTCTCAGCGACTTCCCCCGGTGCACCATATTAAACAGGACAGAAAGTGGTAAAAAGATGGTGTGATAAAGCAACTTTGATGCAAAATTTTATTTATACGATTCGTGATTTAAATTCTGCATTTAAAAATCTACAAACGTGTCACAACATTTTGAAAATAATTTCCTTCAAAGTACTTGAAAAGGATGACTGTCCGGAAACTGTTACTGTCCGGAAACTGCTCTGACAACAGTAGTAAGAACACAAAAAGACATCTGAAAACATATCCCCAAATATTGAATAAGGCACATTTGTACGGCCCGAAATTTTTACGATTGCGTCAATTTGTTTTCTTGTTAATATTAATATTTATTTTTTTTTACGGTGTGATGTTTTGTTAGAAGTAACTCTTTTAAATGGATCTGTACATGTTTTCGAAACGTATTTGTAGAAATGTAGATGTCTCTTAACAAAGAAACAAATAAATAACCTTCAATAAGTGCAGATCATCAAATCTCCTTTCACTTATTGTCAATATCTTTTATGAATCCAATAGGGGATGTATTTTTCATTAGCAACCCATTCACTTCCTAATGAACACTTCGTCTTGCATGACCATTCGTAAACAAATTATTTATGAAGATAAAACACAAAGAAGAAAACAATTGGAGAAAGTGATAGACATAATTAAGTCCTATTGCTTTGCCACGCTTTCCTTTTCTCGACAGTCTTCTATATTCATAAATGATGACGACTTGTCAATTTGTTCTTAATGCTTCAGGGAAACTGAAACGAAATAACAAGTAGTCATGTAAAAGTCTCTCCAAGGACAAGATATAGGTGACCATTATTCACATTTTCTCTCATCATTACCATTCCCTATGAAACACTGTTGTATTTATGTCTCTACATTTATCTGTCCCAAATGTAAAAATTCCGTAATTCATTATGTAATTTCTGTCAAGGAAAACGTGTTAAATGTTGAAATAATGAAGTCTGCCTTAAAGTTAATGTATTGTCATAACTATAAATCAAATATGGTTTGAACATCTATAATGGGGTGGATAATTCCATAGAGACTTTCCGAGAAAGTTATAATACCAAATTATTACATGTTAAACGTCTTCAAATTCAATAGCATCATTTTAGAAGAAATAAATTTGCAGCATGGACCAGACATGTACGTTTCGGGTATTTAACCCTCGTCAGTGATCATCAATCTAAACAATGAAATATGACCAACGACTGTGATGTAATATGGCCAAAGAGTGTGATGTAATATGGCCAAAGAGTGTGATAATCTTCGATCTAATAAGTTGACATCATGGCTACATACTAGTATATATTAACTAAGCGTTGGTTTCGTTGGTTTATGTGTAGTCTTTTGTGTTTGATATTTTGATGTCGTATGTAATGTTTCGTGTCCTTTGTGTGTTTCGTACTGTGTTTGTCCACTGTGTTTTCGCTTTGGGTGTATGGGTATTTTTTTTCTGTCGTGCTTTAATCCAGTCTTGTTGAAGATCCCCTGCTTTCTTTTACAATCAGTGATCAGCAAAATGGTTATTTTGAAATTTTTCGTTGCACATTTTTATGAAGTGCCCAACTCAAGGTATTCTGTGATAGAGCAGCCTTCTGGGAAGAATTTCTAAATGCAGTGTACCAGACAAGCAACATTTTTCGATGATAGGCGGTCTATGAAAAAAAAATCTGCCATTTTTCTTTTCAACTTTTATTTCATGAAAATGAGATCCCCTTTCCCCAGTAATAAGACTTTATAGTGATCAAGAAAAGGAGAGGGAATTTAAAACTACCACACCAACAAGCAGATTGAGTCAACGAAATCCCAGTAAGTTGACTTTATATTGATCTAGAAAGGGTAGGGGATTTAAACTATCACTCCGACCAGCAGATTTAGTCAACGAAATCCCAGTAAGATGACTTTATTTTGATCTAGAAAGGGGAGGGGATTTAAACTATCACACCAACAAGCATATTGAGTCAACGAAATCCAAGTAAGACGACTTTATAGTGATCTAGAAAGGGGAGGGGATTTAAAACTTGAGACAACGAAGACTAAATAGTGATCAGGAAAAGGGAAGGGGATTTAAAATATCACACCAACAAGCAGACTGAGTCAACGAAATCCCAGTAAGATGACTTTGTATTGATCTAGAAAGGGAGGAGATTTAAGGAGGGGATTTATCCGATTTAAACTGTCACACCAACAGGCACATTGAGTCAACGAAATTCCAAGTAAGATGACTTCATAGTGATCAAGAAAAGGGGAGGGAATTCAAATATCACACCAACAGGCGGACTGAGACAACGAGAACAATCGCATCTAAACAACCGATAAAAAAAGGCAAAGTACCATTGAAACATGATGGACGACACACGAAAGAAAAAGTAGCCTAATTGACTGATCGGAAAAAACAGGTGTCAATGGTTTAAGGTATTATTGCGACTCATGTAGGAAACAATTGTAGATTAGATCAAAGGCTTAGATATTTTTATATTTCAAGAGTAGGATCTTAGCTTTGAAGTCACCTCTAAGAAATCTTGTAACTTGCATGCACGTAATCTATTCGTGAAATCCTTTCAGTGTTTAGTGACAAATGTGAACAATGACCATGTCCTCATACAAGGTACAAAATAGATAATTCAGAAAATCATAAATCATAAAATCATAAAACGAAGGCATACAAAATCAGGGATAAAACAGGAACCAAAGCAAGCAAACAAAAACATCCACCTGAATCCTCCTCAGCAGTCCTTGTTATCCAAAGCTTTTTTTACTTGTTTTTTACTTCCACACTACTTATACATTTTTAATCATCTCCATAAATATTGCCTTGGTTTACAAAGATAATTTCTGTCGACAGACTTATTTTATACATAAAATGATAAATCAAGGTTATGGCATAAAACACTGAATAATTACATTTGAAACAAAATATGCGGTGCAATAAAGGCCGAAATTATAGAAGCGTCTAAAAGCAGATATCCATTTTATGGCATATTGTTTCAAGATCTAATGAAGATTTATTTCGTAATGTCGTCTTCATCGATGCAAACATCATATACCGTTAAATCTAAAGCATCAGTCTGTCAGAAATTTCACACAATAGTTGAACTGCAGCATCTGTCTGTCAGAGAATCTCAAATGCATGCCATCATTGTGTTGTGTAATTTACGTTTTTTTTTTCTTAAAAGCTTTCAAAGATAGACTGCATACTTAAAAGAAATCAATTACTTTAGCGTATCCTTGGTCAGGATAATTACAGCCAATAGTTCCGTGTTCCCTGTAATGATGAACATAGTTTATTTCAGAATTTCGTGAAGTGGTCAATTACGGATGTAACATACCATTCATCATTTTGAACCATGCAGGCGCCGAAAAAATAGCCCTGTTTTCCTTTTCTGGAAGAAGTTCTCTTTATTGATGACTTTTGACCTTATCTTAACATACTAGCTCAATACCTTTCGCACGAGACTTTATTCGTTGAAATATGACTGTAGTGCTCTTGAATCATTGTCGACATCTATAACGTGCCAAAAATAATGAAAAAAGATTATATATATATAGTTCCTGGTTAGAGGTTATGATAATAGCAAGACTTTTTCAATGTCATATCCATGGTTCTGATATAACGTCGAATGATAGTCTTGATTATAACACTTCCAAACACTGAATCGTATGCATCCACATATCGATTGCGAACTTTTCTGAATGGCTGTAGTGATCGGTACACGTGTTGCTTGCAAACAGGAGAGGATTACTATCCCTGTGCATCTGTTTTAATTTCCATTTATAATTCACATATTTTTATGCTTATGTTTTGTTTTCGTTTCCACTCACTCACTTGCTTTGTATTCGACCTTTACTCACTCACTTGCTTTGTATTTGACTTTCACTCACTCACTTGCTTTGTATTTGACTTTCACTCACTCACTTGCTTTGTATTTGACTTTCACTCACTCACTTGCTTTGTATTTGACTTTCACTCACTCACTTGCTTTGTATTTGACTTTCACTCACTCACTTGTTTCGGATTTGACTTTCACTCACTCACTTGCTTTGTATTTGACTTTCACTCACTCACTTGCTTTGTATTTGACTTTCACTCACTCACTTGTTTCGTATTTGACTTTCACTCACTCACTTGCTTTGTATTCGACTTTCACTCACTCACTTGCTTTGTATTCGACCTTCATTCACTCACTTGCTTTGTATTCGACCTTCACTCACTCACTTGCTTTGTATTCGACCTTTACTCACTCACTTGCTTTGTATTCGACCTTCACTCACTCACTTGCTTTGTATTTGACTTTCACTCACTCACTTGCTTTGTATTTGACTTTCACTCACTCACTCACTTGCTTTGTATTTGACTTTCACTCACTCACTTGCTTTGTATTTGACTTTCACTAACTCACTTGCTTTGTATTTGACTTTCACTCACTCACTTGCTTTGTATTTGACTTTCACTCACTCACTTGCTTTGTATTTGACTTTCACTCACGCACTTGTTTTGTTTTTGACTTTCACTCACTCACTTGCTTTGTATTTGATTTTCACTCACTCACTCACTTGCTTTGTATTTGACGTTCACTCACTCACTTGCTTTGTATTCGACCTTCACTCACTCACTCACTTGCTTTGTATTTGACTTTCACTCACTCACTTGCTTTGTATTTGACTTTCACTCACTCACTTGCTTTGTATTTGACTTTCACTCACTCACTTGTTTTGTATTTGACTTTCACTCACTCACTTGCTTTGTATTTGACTTTCACTCACTCACTTGTTTTCCTGTTGCCTTTATGAAGATGAGACGGGAATTTGATTGATTATTTCGTTAGGATAGAATTGTGGTAAAACAAAACTTAATCTGAAGCCAAAATTGCCAATAAATGTCTTTTTACCGACGTCTGCTTTGTAATGAACAAAATAGCCATGACTGCCTTAAATCTGGTTTTCTTATTCTTTGCTGTAGGTACCTTTACTATCCATGAACATGATGAATCCCTATTGTGAAAATTTTATTACTGTCTATAAGCCATCGTAAGTTCTGTTTCATTCTATAGTTACGAAGATACAGCTTTGATAGCTTCATGCACATGTACAATCTGTCATAAATGTACAGTAACGACATGTTCATGCATGAAACACGTAAGTAACTCTAGGAGTAGGACGGTAGGGACGTATCAGATCTGCTACTTATGAAGATGAGATCATGAGAATATATTTAAACTGCAAGTTGATTTCCTATGTTAAAGGCCTATTCAATTTTGACGTTCATTTCACGATGAACACAATCTGACCCCAATCACATAACGTGCGCGCAGTGGGCGGGGCTTACTGATTTGCGAACCGGAGGAGATTCCCAACATGTCGACGATTAATAAGACGATAAAAAGAAAAGAAACAGACGGGGACAACCAAAATAATTTCCTCAAATCATTGAAATGTGAATAATAACTCTATGTATATTGTAAATTATGAACTTCAATGTACATTGTGGATGGCGCTACCGAAATGAATTTATGCGGCACTGACTATATAGTACACTTAAAATAAAAAAAGGCTTTATTTACTTCAAATTGTAATTTTAAAAAATCAAAACTCATGATGAAACGTTTTATAATAATAGATATTTAAAACAGGTATTTACAGTGTGAAAACGTTTTAAACAACTTGATTGTAGATGGCGCAACCGAAATGAATTTATGCAGCACCGACTGCTCTCATTATAAAATGACGCCTTATTTTCTTCAATTTTATAAAAAGTTAAATTTCATCGTGATAACGTTTTAAAAAAAATATATTCAGTAATTTTTCAGAATAGATTATTTTGATCCGTTGCAATGGATTATATCTTGTCCTTCCTGGTAGGGAGAACTGACACGTGAAACATTAAGATCTTTAATTTTCACTCAATTTCTGTGAAATTTCGAAGCTGTTTTCAAAGATGTTTTACATTTGAATGTCTCTGAATGTAAATATAAGGAATGAGTGTCTTATTTAGCCATGAACATAAAAAATAAGACACTCATTGCTTAAATGAAATAACTATTTTAGATATAATACGTGTAAGGATATACTTGAACCTCCCAAAATCTTAAGGTTTTTTTGGGGGGGGGGGGCGCTTTAATCGCTGTCAAAATGTATTCAAAAATGGTAGATACTAGCCACTAGGAGATTATTCTCCCTGACCACATATCGTCACTTCCTTGAGGGATTGGATTTCAGATACAAACATAGTTATTATGTTATTTACCTAACGTTTGAAGTATTTTCGTTTTGTTTTTATTCCCCAATCAGTTGTATGATTCATGAGCAGTATATCATCTTTTCGTTTTTTTTCATTTGAAAATTAAATCGCGTCGGGGAATCTCAAAATAAGTAAGCATTATTTCTTTTAAGTTTCGAATTCAAATAAATGCGTCATCAATTTGAGAACTATTACATCTTCGCAAAAATACGACTGGAAAGGAAAATAAGATTCATTCAGAGATACTTTTGTCATGAAGCAAAAAAGGACAACGAATTTTTTAATTATTACATGAAAACCGAATGTAAACAAGCACAACTCTCCTGCTTTCTTGGGTAAACATATGTCTCAATCGATTGCGCAGTATATCCCTAAAGGTATGGTTAATGCACTGTGATTGATCCAAATTGAATCTACATGCTACTGGCCAGTGCCTTGCATATTTATTCATTTGGAAGTCTACCTGTAAACTTGATTGTGATTTTGAGGCATATGGCGTTTAATATTGAATAATCGAGTATCATTGCGATATCGCGAAAATAAAAAGCCCGTAAATAAAAGACATATAAGTTAAGGACAGTCAAATGACTCAAATGTTTAATCTCATACAGTGAAGAGTTCACTGTACCATACTGCCGAGTTGTTGATTATGTCGATTGTTATATTGTTTATATAATAATGTGACAAGTTCAGCTTAAGAATAGCAGAGACAGCCAATGGGTTCCATTAGAATAGATAAACCAAATCTAAAAAAAAAGAGCATATATATAGCCACATCTAAACGGAAAATATGCAGAAATTCGTAGAACCTCCCCTCCCAAAAAAAATCATCACTTCCCTTCGCTGCAAGTTTATTTTTATATTAAAAACTAGGTAATTTATTTATTCTGCTTTCGAGCATTTTTTAAAAAATAAAACTGAAATGTATAATACATATATGACAGTAACTGCTATACGATGTGTACAGTGGTAAAGTAACAATTAAGATAACTCTTCATTGCTCGACAGAAATTCTAGTAATCTTAATATTTCTTGATATTTTGCAGGGTAAGGTACCCTCCTCTTTTTTTTTTTTTATTTTGGTTCAAAGATCATACTCCATGGATGTTAGGTTAAAATTTTGAGAAAAAGTTATATGTCAGAAGTTAATTATATTCAATTTTGTACTTTTGCCTATATAAAGCCCCTGTCACACCTTCACGTTCTGGCATGGCGTTCGCACTACGACCACCAAAATTGTACGAAACGTGGTGTGAACGTAGTAAGGACTCGGGGAACGTAGTAAGAACTCGTTGATACGTATTGAGGTCGTAGTAAGGACGCCGACGAACGTGCCCGTACGCCGAGCCACCACGACCGTTTTGAACTGTTCAAAACAGTCGTAGTGAGGACGCGGTGATTACGGAACGTGTTAGGGACTACTTGCGAACGTATTGAGAACTTCATGGACGTATTAGAAACGTGTCGCGAACGTAGTAGGGTCGTAGTACAGACGGCTAAAACTTTTACATATAACCATATGGAGATCGTCACGTCTCTGCCGTCCTTACCACGTTCTTGGTTTTAGAGGTCGAAAAAATCAAAATAGACCTCATACAAACAATTTATCCTTTGAACGTGTCATGATCGTAGCATGAACGCAGTAAGGACTTCGAGAACGTAGTAAGCACGCCGTACTATCGTAACACAGACGCCTTCGTCGTAGTGTGAACTTGGGGCCGATCGTAGTGCGAACTTGACTAAACGTATTAAAGACGGGAAGGACGCGCTACTAACGTGTTACGGACGCCAAAGGTCGTGTTGCGCACGTAATGGAGTCGTCAATTATTGTTTCGGAGAGCCCTTCCGGGTGAAAAATGCCACGTTCTCACTACGTTCATGAAAAATTTCAAGGACTTCAAGGACGTAGTAAGAACGTCTCGAGAGAACGTGTAGGTGTGACAGGGGCTTAAGGAAAGCCAAAATCTGTATCTAAGCAATATGAAAACTTCTGGACAAACTCAATAATTTTGTGATTTTATGCTACGTAAATTTTATACTACGTAAAATTTATAAGAATTTAAGATTTTATACGAATTTAAGATTTTATGCTACGTAAAATTTAATAGAAAAATATACGAA
This sequence comes from Pinctada imbricata, assembly GCA_033119305.1. Lineage (NCBI taxonomy): Eukaryota > Metazoa > Mollusca > Bivalvia > Pterioida > Pteriidae > Pinctada > Pinctada imbricata. The sequence goes on from VSWD01000010.1 coordinate 87,562,958, forward strand.
ATTGAAAATGAGAATTGTAAGAAATGGCCTTTTTAAGTTATGTGTCACGTTATATTTCATAAAACTTTACGTCCAGTCCCTATACGATAACATGCATAAACTGATCAAACAAACTTGTCAAGATTGCGTAAGGATTCCCAGATGTCGATAGTAGTGTCTGGTTTAAATGGCTTTATACGCTATAGATACCATAAAATCCATTCAAATGGACATTTTCACAATCATTTCTCTTTTACTTAAAAATTTTGTTTTATTCCGATGTCGTCGACTTATAGCTTCGTTCATATTTTCCCCTGTGATTACATCTTGTATAATTATGTTACGGAAATTGACATTTTAATAATACAGTAGAGTAGACTTTCAATCTCTTTAAACTCAAACAGCTACTCGGTGCTTTTATCATCAGCAATTTGCAATCCCAAGACTCTATTTAAAACACCACAGCCTTTATTTCAAACATCAATCGTATATTTTATGCAGTCTGAATTTATACATTTATACATTTTCTCTCTCTCTCTCTCTCTTTTTTTTTTTTTTTGCAAATTATTACGTCATGAAGTACAAGAAAATAAACTTCAAAGCTCGTACTTTAATCAATTTATTGTTTGACTTGTGGCACATATATCATTCATAAATGAATTTGATGCTGCTCGGTGCTGCAACCGAGTGTTGTTGGAGATCTGAAAACAAAGCCACATATAATCTATCCCAGTCAACAAATCAGCGAGTGAGGATTTTGTTCCTTAAAACCGGGAAACAATAGTACTTGCACAAAACAAGACAAATAAAATAATTTTTCATACATTATTTACTCAGGTTCATGTAATTTTCTTTTTATTATACATACTGTTTCTATATTTTTTCTATCATTTCAAGACTAAATATAGAGTACACCTTCAAAGTATCTTTTCTCCGACAAAAGACGATGTGTACTAAATCACCTTGAACGACAAGACAGATATGAAAAGAGAAGAAACAATACAGTTGTCTGGTATTATTTTGACCTTCACAAAAGCAGGACATGAATGTTAAAGCAGATATTTTGGAACAAGCATTTCCTGGCTTTGATATTGTTCTGTGGATGATGTTTACAAGCACAAGATGTAACAGTTCCAAGTACATGACTTGATATTATATCTTTAAAACGTTTGTAGATCATGCTTACATAGTTTTCAAACATCACTGAGTTCTCTAGGACGGTGGTCTCCCTTTGTGTACTAAGTCAATCACAGACACGGTAGGGGTTTACTTCTTATAATCATAAAAATCTGATAATATGTATGTGGGAGATAAGGGATCTTGAAAAACAAATAGATGAAAGAATCTCAAGATATATCTTACTCATAGGTATAGTATTTTCTTTTATCTTTGGATCTTCTTTATTTTCATTATTTTACGAAAAAAGTAGTGCAAGTACCCTCAAGCTGAATTTGAAATGTACTTGATACTGAAGTGTCGCACAGATTCACCCGAGAAAAAGAGTAATTCATCAAATACGTTTTCATCACGTTCATTGTACATGAATTTTCTTCACTTAGCTTTTGTTGCTCTCCGACGCAAATGTTTGGTGACTTCTCTTTTAACACTTTCGTAAATTGTTCATTTTGCACTCCAAATAAGCACTAGTGAAAACCCGTCATGTTAATTTAAAGGAGATACTGTACTGAGATTTGTTCGTCAAGAAAAGGAATGGAATAATTTCTTGTAAATTAATGTTCTTCACTTAACTTCTATTGCTCTCCAAGGCAACCTTTTGTGTCCTCTTCTTAAACTAGCTGTTTGAACTGTAAGCAAAGTTTATTTTTTCCTAGTTTTAATTGTTTCCTAGCGATACTTGAATGTAGAAAAGAAATCTCCCACAAGTCATAATGAATTAACTACCAGGAAGCTGGATAATTGAATCGTCATACAATACACCAATGGGCAACAATTGCTTTGGATTCTTACTCAAAGTGAAAAGGATTTGGACTTGAACAGAACTTGATAAATATAGGATCTCAAATGAATTTTCATTTCATACGATGTATTATGAAACGAGTTGTGAGTTTTATATCCCCGAGCCTTGGCGAGGGGATATAAAACGCACAACGAGTTTCATAATATATCGTATGACATGAACATTCATTTGAGATTCTTTTTATCACATGATATTGCCTAAAAATGTGTATTTCTAACGTGAAATCAACGTTTCCGAGAACTACTGAGGCGAATCACGCCGTGATCCAGAAGTCGTCTGCTACGCCATGAGAAGTAGTGTCCCCATCATATAGATATTCTGTGCGTAAGAGAAAAGTGTTTCAATTTTGAATAGTATTTTAATGCAAAAATTAATTCAACAACAACAATTTTAATCATTGATATTGACTCCGAGTCTGAATTTAACAGTTGACCGATATTCGAAAGGTCACATTTGTCAAGGTCTATGTGATTAGGTTCCAAACTTGACCAATCGCATTCAAGCAGAGTGATATGTAACGTGTTATCATATCATATATTTATGAAATGGCTATATGAAACTGCATAACGGGCGAATCATGTGATAAAAAATGTTATGTAGGGAATTATTTTATTTTACATATAGATTTCTTCAAGCTGCTTTGTTAGAATGTGTCATATTGAAATATACATGTATGTTCTATCGTAATACTGTAATATACACATGTGCATTTCAACAAAAGCAATGTATCATCAGTTATGCTAGAGGTGGAAAAAAAAAAGATCCAAATAGTGAATATAGAAAGAGAGAAATTCCAAACATGATCTATAATGTATGCTAAAAAGCCAGCTAAGGACAGAGTTTTACCATGAGAGAGATACTCCTTAGTTTCAGAATAATTTATAAAATTTAAGATACATGTAAGAACATTTACAAATAAATTTCAAGTCTGTGCAGAAGAACATTAAAACTATGCGAACGATACAATCGGAAACTGACAGTCTACCAGCAGAGATACCAACTTACCATACCGTATAACCAGAAGTTTTCGCGAGTATAAAATTTCACGATATTATGGTAAAATAGGGTATATTTCATTAAGAGCCAGCTAAGGACAGAGCTATGCTATGAGAGAGATACCTCTTTGTTTATCAAATTTAGATTTAAAATTTTCAAGTCAGTGCAGAAGCACAGTAAAACTAGGTGAACGATATCCTCGAACTAACAGCCTACCAGCAGATATATTAGCCTAATGGTTGAAATTATCGTATTGAAATAGATTTTCTATCGTAATAATTTTGTGCACAATATTCGCATTTCAACAAACAATTTATCATCGGTTATACTCGAAGCCGAAAGAGAGAAAATCAAAATAGCAAATATATGAAGAGCGAAATTCCAACCATGACCTGAAATGTATACCAAAGAGCCAGCTTAGGACAGAGTTATGTCATGAGGGAGATAACCCTTAGTTTCAGAATAATTTACCAAATTAAGTATCAGAAAATTAACAAATAAGTTTCAAATAAGTGAAGTCCATCAGCAGAGATACTAATTTATGGACCATATTTTTGGTATTTATGATTCATTTCTTTTTGAAAATAAACATCGATGAAGTACAGTACTCATCAGTTTTTCATTCTCAAACTTTTGAAAAGGTAAGGCGAAATCATTATTTAAAATTTCCATTGGATCAGTTGCGAACCCCGGAATAAAAAATATTCCGAAGTGATACCAGGTGTCCAGGGAGAGTCTCCATGAAAACTTGTCCAATTTGGTGATTGTCTCTATGTACATATTGCATCAACCGAAACAGGAAGTACACGTTTAGCAAGGTCATAAGCAGCGTTGTTGGCATGCAACACAATTTCAAAGCTAGAAATAAATGTTGAACCGCGATGAAATTAAATGAAGTAATCTTTGGTTGATCGAGGTTTCAACACCATAAATTTATGTCACAGTCGAAATGTCGTGATAGATTCTATTACTCTTTTTATCAGCATTTCTACTAGTGTTGTACAGTAACGATAGTCGCCGATGTCGCCGCTATCGTCGCTGAAACTTAAAAGTCGCCGACTATCGATAATGGTTTTGAAAATCGATTGTCACTATTGAAGTTACTTCGACGCAATTTCCGCCATTTGGGACCATAATGGCTTTAGAACGAAAAAAGAAGACCTTCCTTCTCAAGCAAACTTCAAGATTTTGTTATTAAGAACAAGGAATGTTCATCACTTCATATATTTCCATGATTTTAAATAAAAATCAGATTCTTAAATCACAAGTTCCCGATAATCGATAGTGAAAATTTTCTGATTTTACAACACTAATTTCTACCATTAATTTCTTTAAGATTTGTACAGTAATATTTATTCATCCACTATTGGCATGTTTCCTCATAAAGAAGTGAGAATAAACTCTCTAATGCAAACATCTGCAATTATTAAAGAGTGTCTGCCAAGCTCTGCAAGTCTTGCATTATTCAAATAAAGAATAACTAAAATTCTTTCTTCAGTTTGCTAATGTTTTTATTGATAATAATGGATCATGTGCAGAAGAAGAGAAGGCACTGGAATGACACACATAAAACTGCGTTTGAATCGCGTTGAGTTGTTTTATTTGCCAAAAATCATCATCTATACTTCTGATCAATGAAAATATTAAATGGAGAAGGCTTTCAAGCTTGTAACTAATGATTAGCATTAATTTTGTTTCCTACAATACATTTACTTTGAGAGATCAGCATTTTGCCAAAGTTATGTTTCTTTGCAATATTCATAAAATTACAAAAAATAACAACCTTATCAAAAGATCACGTTCTTAGAGATTTTCAGTTTCTGTTACTAATTATTCTCTATTAGAAGCACAGCTTCCATTGCTGAACTCAGAAATAATGGTGTTATTGATAATAGAAACCGGAGTGTTGACAAATTTCCCACGATACAAATAGGCGAATGAAACCAAGATGTAAGCTCCTTTAAAAAAAGGATATAAGAACCGATAATCCCCAGCGTTTACAACTTGCGTGATGATGGGGGACAACACTTTATCACTAATGATAATGTACATGAAAACAATGGTAATTATATGTGTGAGTGATGACAAATTTACTTTTAGCATCTCCGCTGTGGCATAGAAAAAATAAGAGGTCAGTCACCCTTAGAATATTTGTACTCATACAAGAGATTCAGAGCTAAATTAGAACTTACTTTTTAAAATGGTGTAAAAACTTAAAAAGAAATATCAATCTTCACATAATCATATTACACCGTTGTGCTTGAGAAGGTCAATTATTAAAAGGAAACACAGCGCATCTGAAAATCGAAAAACTGTCTTTTTGACAATGTTGAACAATACATTTACAATTACTGCGGGTAATTTAGATGTACACGTGTAGCATTTCTTTTGTTAGATTACAAGACAATACAAAATGAGAGACTGTCACTATCATTTTTGTTCGATTCCCTCGTATAATCTTTCTATGAAATACCGCTTGGCCAAAGATCATTTCCCAAAAGAGAGTGTTCGATTGAATCGGTAATGACGTCATGACACGTGGTGGTGACAGGATGAAAGAGAGTTTGAGAGGATGTTCCCGCTGATATACAACAAGTCTCCAAAGATCAGATCAAACTAGATGTAATAGATTTAGATCTGACGCAGTGGGCACACAGATTGTCAGCATGATTCATTGTTTGACAATCGGTTTCATCTACTTGAACAGAATCTATTATAATATGTCATGTCCCATTGATATTTGGGATGAGGATATCAAAAAGGATTATCATTCAAAGAAAATGAAAAAAAAAAAAGAAAAGAAAGAAATGCAGAGTTGATTAAGGTATTTTGGTATTGTTAATCATTCAGCACTTTTAGAGCAAAATAAAATGCACGACACCCATACTAGTATTTTATTATTTTTGTGAATGACACATCGCATAGAAACAAAAATCGGATTTACGTATGGCCAAGAATGAACATGTGCTCCTTTACTACTATAATGAAGTTATTTCAAGTAATGTCAATGACAAAAACTAAGAGTCCCCTATCGGCGTTGCCGGTAGGGGACTAAATATGAATAATGACCATATCCCTGTATACAGCACAAAATCGATAATTCAAAAATCAGAAACCGAAGGCATACAAAATCAGGACAAAACAGGAACCAAAGCAAACAAACAAAAACCTCCACCATAGGTAGGGGTAATTTGTATTGCTTGTTGCAAGACGGAATGCATCTATCTAATTAAAATTCAGCTCTCTCTTTATTTCGTAAACTGCAATAAAGAAAACTCAATTTTGATTAGATTGAGAATGTATTTACTCGGATACATATGTACAAAACAAATTTTAATTAAGTAGCACTTAAAGCTCAACAAATTAAGTATTGGTGTACTGTTCTTTCGAATAGCAGTACATGCAAAGAAACAAAAATATGAATAGAAATGAATAAAAATATTTTTGTAGAAGTAAACTATGGCAAGATGTAACAATATGCACTTTATGCGCATTTCAACAAAATAGTTTCATCAGTGATGCTCGGGGCCAAATCCGGAACGCGTAGCCCTCCTCGAGCTCGCACTATCACCTCAAATTGGTTTGCATACAACCTTAAGTTTGAATTTGTTTCGTCCTCGTTCATAAACTCGCCTAACGTCTTATAAACGAATGTCCCATCAATACCACTTTTATCATTTGATGCTGCTCCTCCATGCCGCCCTTTGTTATCAGATAGCGTGGGTACGTCGTAATTAGGTCAACATCGATCAAGTAAAATAACACTTTAAAGTCAAATACACCAACCTTGTGCTTTCAAATTATGACATCTATGACGAAGAAAACAATAATCAACAGTATCTGTTTAGTTTAAATCCATTAAGAAGACTTTAAAAACGATTTCTTTTCTTCGTTAAAGATGAGCGTCCTTACAAAACAACAAGACAGAAATAAGTGATTGTGATTGGCTAAACGCTTATGCAAATTAGTGACGGGAGAAAGCATTAACTTTCCAGAGGGAGAAATCCTTAATTAATAATACAATGTACAAAAATGAAATAGTTTGTTTATAAAATATTTTATTGCAAATAAAATTGTATTTGTCTGTCTTTGTTACAGACGATAGAGAAACTGTTTGTTTTATATTAAAATAATGGGGTTTTTGTTTTGTTACAGGTGGTTAAAATGCTGATCATCGTAGTATGCCTGTTTGTTTTGTGCTGGTTACCGTTCCATGTTTACAACTTTCTATCTGAGCTGTACCCGGACATTAATTTGTAAGTACAAATATAAAGATATTTATGTAGCTGCATAAGGAAAGTTGAGAGCATATTATTTTCAATTAAAACATTTACTGATCAATATAATGTTCTAAATATTACTTACAATCTGATTCAGTGAATGAAGGTACACAGAACCAAAATCCAAAATCCAAAAATTACAATCAAATGTTATTCAAATTCTTGGAAAATATAAAAAAAAGAGAGAAGTTCCCCAACATTGAACTTCTTATTACCATCCATACCTTGATTCGAGACCATATTCAAGTTCTCTTTCTATTTCCATATATTCTTATTGTTATATCATAATTAAATGTGGATAGAGATTGGAACATTGAAAAGTGAAGGTAAAACACAGTATTCCATGAAATTATTTTTTAGAGATAGATCTCCAACATGATGACATTACAGTGATCCAGTGGAGGAGATCTTTAGTCTTCTTCTTTAGTCTTAGATCTTTTAGCTTTCCTGATGAAACAACTTTCAATTATCTACACCACAACCAGAAAATGCAGTACAATACTTATAGGTCACTGTTCGTTAATGAAGTTACTGTCTCCAACTGCTGATTTTGAATCCAACCTTTAGAACTTTGATTTTCACTGTACGTATTATGAATTTTACTTCCTTGAAATACGCCCTCGATGTGTTTTGAATCGTTTAAGATCGTGATTTATTTTTCAGCATGCTGAGTAGGAAGATGATGGAATAAAATCAGTCAGATATAAGCTACCCAGGGGGCTACAAATCTCCGTTAATCTAATAAATAAAATCATAAAATGATGAAATGGCTTAAGATATAATGTCATGATACCCGTTTGAAGTACATATGTTCAGTACAGAAAATCAAGCAATAAAGCAGAAGCATACTTTTATTTCAAGAGGCCCGCGTTACACACATAGTGTTTGGTGTGTGAGGATGTTCTTGTGAGAGTTTAATCATTGTCATGGAGTCTTCTTTCTGTTCAATTCTGTTCGTTATTTTCTTTTTTTTTCTAAAAGATCAAGACTTTATCAACCCCCTCCAAATAAAAAAGAAAATAGAAACTTCTCTATCACATGTGGTACAAATTGTTAAGCCTGATTCCGAAACGCAATAAACATGATGAAGAAGCTTTTATTGTTTGTCTTTGATTAAACCACCAAGAAAACTTAATTTTCTTGTACTGAAAAATACAGAAATAAGAGTGATAAATTAGTTGCATAAGCCCCAGGAAATCCAGCAAAGACATAAATGAAAAATCCGAAGCCAAGATTTGTGAGGAATTTTATGTAAGAAAAACAGCAGCTTGATAAGTTAATAGGTTTTTGAGGTGTTTATTCCTTTGTTTCTTTCAGGTACAAATACATCAACATCATATGGTTTTGTTTCAATTGGTTGGCGATGTCCAACTCTTGTTATAACCCTTTCATTTATGGCTTGCTTAACGTAAGTATGTCTAATTACGATATTAATTTTGTTTTGTTTTTTTTTCGGGGCTTAACAAATGTAAAATGTAAAATTATCCTTTTTATTCAGAGAATGGGTTTTGTTTCCATAGAAACAAACACATTTTAAGAAAAAAAACGATACTACTTAAACTGCACCTGTCTAAAAATATATAAAGTCATAACCCGGCCAGTGGGCTATGTGTTGACATGAACTCAACTCAATCTAGGGTGACGTATTTATCGAATTCGTTAAAAGTGATGGTTTATCGCCAACGATCGCGGAAATAAATCACAAAACTCATTTGAGGATACCTAAGTAATTTAAGAGCTTCTAATTTTCTTTTAATTCTTTTGCTCCAGGACATTTTTTTTCCGAACACATCAATCACTTTGATTTTTTCTTATCTTCTTTACGAAAGAATCTAGACCTTTCAGAGTGTTTTGAGGTTTTGTCCAGAATGAACTTTAGTGTTTTACATAAAAGTTTTCAGTCTCTAGTGCAAGCATTCTTGTGACTTCGCTCTAAGTCGTTATGCTATTGATTTCCTTAGAAATGTTTCTCTCATCAATAAAGTCATTGTAAAGTATCATTTCTGATTTTCAATAAAGGATTTTCACTTACTATAAAGCTTTGGTATTTCACATACTAACCAGACGCTGACCTCAAAAAGATCTGGTATGATTTAATACGAAAGGGATTTAACCATGGTATTGAATACATTTTTTTCTTTCATTTTGTAATAAATTCTAAGGTTTTTCTCGATTTCGACTTGTTAAACATTCCTCGGATATGGTATTCTGATTTGTCTTACAGGAAAAATAACTATGCAAATACAAATTATATTTTGTTTTAGACTATACTATGAGGTTTTGTTAAAGTTCTATACTCTATTCATATAATAATCATTTTTCTTTCCAGGAAAAATTTAAGAGAGAATATAGACGGTTATTTAGACTTTGCCATGACAGGAAACGGAAGTACCAGGATCCTGATTTGGCAGACTATTCAGACGACAGTGCCTCGCCTTCACAGAGAGGAAGTCTTCTTCTAAACGGAAAGGAAATGATTCATTCTAACGGACGTGTAGTCAGTTTCCGAATAAAGAAATATCCCGCGGACAGAGGAACCGGAAGTTCATATGTGTAGTTTTGTTTCGATATGAAAAAAAAATATCAAATGAATATGAAATAGCACATCGATTTAGAAATAATCAAAGTTTACAGTTTGAGTAATCGATTTGATGTGAGTGAGTGTGTTTCTGTAAGATTTCCTTTGGATACATTGTCCAGATTAGTGTTTAAAAAGGCAACCTTTTGTTTCTATGATGTTGTTTCGAAGATTTATTATGTATCTTGTATTAAAAGATATGCATATGTGTGATTAAGCTTAGATAGTATATACCTATCACTGTTTTACTTCTGTAAGGTATAGCAGTGCAATATAAGTTAAAAGATGTGGGTACGGATTTCGTAGAAGATGAGGCCACTGGTCGAACGTCTTCGACTCTGTGACAACTCGTTCTGGCTGAAATATTCTGATTATAGAACTTATCTACAATTTCATTGATTATATCTGTGGATTGTTTAAAAAGTTGTTATCACCTGTAATATTGCATTTGCATTTGAAAACAAATTGTTATTCTCCTTTAAAATAATTTTATCTACTGAGATATATGAAGATCTAAAACATTAATTAATATGCCTTAGGAATTTATTGATACAACTTAAATAAACTTTGTGAATGTCATAAATACGTCGATACTCTTGATTTGTCATTTTGTCCGAACAAAATAATTGCTGTATCTAAGTCAAAATCAGATTGAAGTTGTAAGGTATCTTTAATTTGACCAGAAAAAAAAGTAAAAATCCACCGAGCATGTTTAAGATCAGGATTAATAGAGTGTTGTTGGAGATCCTCTCCTTTCTTCAAGATAAGGTGGTCCCCGATTTGACGATGTTACAGTGATTATAGCGGAATGCACACACACGGGACGAGAAAAAGGAACAAACAGACAAAATCAATGAGAACAATTATCACATGGGACAACACTGTGCGTAAATAATATCCACAGTGTCCAATTGTAAACAAGAAAGTCATTGTAGGTGGTGCCACTTAAATAAATTAATGTGGCGCTGCACAAATCTAAAGTGATTAAAGTAAAAAATAATTAAAAATTAAGAAATAAATGCTGTTGTACTATGGTCATTGTATCGAAACTAAGAGAATATATATACTGACTGCTTGAAATAGATTTTAATGTTGTATTCTGTGGGTGAGATACAATATGAAAAAAAAAATTATATTTACATGGCTTCCAAAATTTATTGTAGGATATGGTGAGGACCTGTTACTATCAATTCAAAATAAATGCAACAAACAAAAGAGATACAGCATCAGCGAACAGTTAGAAAAATTGGCAATATCCCAACATAAAAGACTGAAAAACAAACGCAAAGAGTTTTGACTGAAACGCGAAAGACAACACATGTATAAGAGATGTTTCCAGTGTCGATTTAGAACGACCATGCATCTTCTATGCTTATAGAAGATGGTGTATTTATCCAGATTACGTACACATGACCCTTCTGTCCATTTATCCGGATACATTCAGGTCTCTCAAGGCGATTGTAAATGCCTAAAGTAGAGTCAACTATGTAAGACTTTGGCAGTCCCTGCTTTGAAGCGACCTTATAATCACCGGAGACATCCGATCGACTGTCAGATTGAACTGCTTCAGGGTCCAGTAAAAGCACAATCTTTACGTATGACAAAATTGTTTATATATAGACCACAACGAGAAGAGTCACCACCTCCGACTGCTAACGGATACAGACAATTATACTAACCAAGAGGAGTAACTTTCGACTGCTAACGGATTACTAACTAATAAGAGGAGTAACTTTCGAGTACTAACAGATACAGACAATACTAACCAAGAGGAGTAACTTTCTCTGATTTTCGCAGGTATTTGAAAGCTCAATACCAACATCCTTAATAAAAAAAGAGAATAATATAATTCAGCAGTCATGCCACCTCAATTGATTTTTGACTTTCTATCAGCTCGAATGTTTCTATACTTACGTATTCATGTAACTCGCATAGTTCATGTATATTATAATTGGTTGTGCTTGTTGCGCGCGTTTGTCTTGCTGTGCTCGTTACGTCATCTTTATAGAGATCCTATACCTATACTATTTTTTGTCGCTGGTTGACTAAATTGTGTATCGATGCAACTCTAGATGAACGGGTATTCTACCTCAGTCATTTTTTGTGTAGTCAAAATTTCTACTAGTACAATAACTCTGTTAGAGGCAATTATAAGATTCATTGTGTTCTTCATATCAGTAGGGAAAGGTTAATTGCTTAGAAAGAGAGACATCTAAAAAGCAATGCATACTGTAACTTCTGCTCTTAATTAAACTCCCACTTGCTATCCCCGAAGGTTTCTCATCTTTAGATTACTTTAATTTTTATAACCCAACACTTTTATCTTAATGCTTCTATTGTAATGTAATCTTCCAAGGCCAAATTGATTCCACCAACCTTGGAAACAAATGTTATGTCGTTTTACTCATTAATTGTAGATGTAGATGTAATTATCAATGTGAGTTAGCAAAAGGATTGTCAGTTTCATTCTTATTTTCTGCATTCTGTTTTTCCGTGTGCAAATGTCAATTACACTTCAGTCACCGCATGTTCAGACGGAAAAACCGTCGCGCCATGTCTTCAAAAGAACAAATACCAATCAAGGATTTTTGAATTATACGATAGTACATTGCATTCTATTTATGTGGACTATCATCTCTGCGTACTATATTATTTTAAAATAACTTTACTATTAACGATATTCTTCTTTAAAAGAAAGGAGGGGATCTCCAACAACACTAGGTTGCAGCACCCACAGCAAAACCCCAAAACACCCAATGCAAAAACACAGAACAGACACCTACAGAAAGAGACGCAAAAGGGACAAGGAACACCAAACCACATCATAGAATCATTAAACATAAAAGACCACCCATAAACCAACGAGAGCAATTTATGGGCAACCAGTGCCAACCTAGGACGGCCATCTGCCACGTTAATAGCAGACGGTGTGGTTATCCTGGATTACGTTCGCACAACCCTCCCACTATTCCGATTTTCTTAGAATCAGTGAATTAAGGGCCGATCCAAAATTCAAAAGCCATAATCAATGGGCAATCAAAACCAAAGAAAACAACTTTAATTGCATTTATTTTAGCAAAGGAGCAAAGGGAATCCAAAATGGAAATGACATCATGTGTCCGGGGAGAGTAAGCATCTTTTATTTGTCTTTTTTCATTTTTTTTTTAATTGTGTTTCATAGAAATGTAGTATGAATACACCATAGACAGGGACGAAGGAATTTCACTACTGAAAGGAATGGAACATTTATGATTTTGCGTCGTCCCCTTTATCATATGTTTAAGTATGTCGAATATTATAAATCAGTATAGTTGAAATTAAGTGATATAAATAAACTGCCGATTTATAGTTAGTCGTTAGTCTCGTCACACTATTCATTTCAACACTTGTAATTTGATTCTCGTTGGTCCTAGGTTTCGGAATATTGAAACTCATATTTTAGATATTTCTTACAAGGATTTATATATAAAAGACAGATTTTGAAATTAAAATGTAAATCCGTTTTTCCCTCTCGGAATATTGCTTATCTTTAAGAATAAATTTTGGAAGATTTGGGAAAATCAAACATACATGTACGTGGATTTATGGCTTCAATTTATCAACCGTTTATACTAAATCCAAATTTTGATCGAATAATTGAGCATTAACTTGGTCATTTACATAATGTGAAAAAAAATCACAAAATGCTTTGGCTGTCTTCATAATGCCTTTATGTAACAGCAACAACAAAATGTGTTATTTTGATATTATGTTCATTGTCCAATATTATTATCTCGCTCCTGGCTCAAACTTCGTCATTTAAGAAATGAATCTCATATTTTTTCTGTTGATGCAGGTTTCACCCGAAAAATTGGACAGAAAACTGCATCAGTGCGCGTAGCGGAGACGGAATGTTGCTTCTCATGAAAGGGAAATTAGTTATGTGTAAGGTCACGCTTGTCATACAGTGGGGTGTTTGAATGGCCATTTGCGTCGAAAAATAGAAGCGGCTCTGTCGCTCTTGGTTATTTCCTTGATCTCTAGTTCATAAGGATAGATTTCGTGTAGGTGACCCTTAAAGTTCGGATTATTGGTGGATATGTGAGGTGCCTTCGCCCAGTGGAGAAAGCCTGGATGAAGTCAGCTACATACATTAAATATTTCAATATTGACAATATACAGGACTCTCCTCCACTCCCTTAGAGTATTTTGCTTCTACCGTAACTATAACTATACCTATGTTAACGAATCATCATAACCATCAAAACGATTACTAAAGAATCTTATAACAGACTACATAAATAAAAATTACAGAAGTACACATCAGTTATTCAGTCCCACAGTCGAGAAGGCAAAATCATAAGATTTTCCACAGGAACGGTTGCGGACCTCGGAATGAACAAAATTCCTAATTGAGACCAGGTTCCCGGGGAGAGTCAGCGTCTCCTGATTGCATGCAACACCCAGCGCAACAGCTCCATGGAAACCTGTCATATATTGTCTCGATGTACATTTTGATGTACATATCAGGTAAGTATGTCTTGTTTGGTGATCATGACAGCCATTCAATAATAATGTAAAATGTCATTAATCATTCTGGAAAGGGGGATCTCATATGCTTTTATTACATCCCCGTAGCGACCGAAGAACTTCCTGAATGATGATTTCAGCCGTTGCGTAACGTAACCCTTAACAAGTAGCTTACTTGCAAGCCGTCTGGCTCTTATGATGAGATCTTCATATTTGGAACATGCCCTGGCGTACCGTATCAGTTGAGAAACAAAAACACCATAAGCAGAAGAAGACGGAATGTTGCTTCTCATGAAAGGGAAGTTAGTTATGTGGAAGCTGAAATCGTCACGCTTGTCATACAGTGAGGTGTTCGAATGGCCGTTTGTGTCAAAAGATAGGAGTATATCCAAGTACGAAGCGGATCTGTCACTCTCTGTTGTTTCCTTGATCTCTAGTTCATGATGATAGATTTCATGTAGATGATCCGCAAAATTCGGATTATTGATGGACAACACGTCATCTATGTATCTGAAGGTAAAATTAAACTTAGATGCGAGGTGCTTCGCCCAGTCGAGATCAAGGTCTGGATGAAGTCAGCTTCGTATGAATATAAAAATAAGTCCGCAATCAGTGGGGCGCAATTGGTACCCATGGGGACTCCGACTATCTGTTGGAATACGGATCCTCCACAAACACAACAAAAATGTTGTCAATCAAAAACTCAATCATCCGGATGATATCGTCTTCGGTGTACTTTTTGTTTGAATCCTCCTTTTGTTCCTTCGCGAAATAAGTATCCTCCCGCCTTATTACGAGGTACATGTATTTGTATCTTCTATT
Source organism: Pinctada imbricata (assembly GCA_033119305.1). Lineage (NCBI taxonomy): Eukaryota > Metazoa > Mollusca > Bivalvia > Pterioida > Pteriidae > Pinctada > Pinctada imbricata. Next base: position 87,578,100 of record VSWD01000010.1, read on the forward strand.
ACCTTTTTTCTGAAAGAAAGGTGTTGCGAATAATAATGACCAGTCTGTTTTTGAGCTTTTGGTGTGGAATGGTAGTTTAGAGCGTAGAGAAGTCGACAGATTTTGTGCTGGTAATATGATTGAAGTTGGTGGCTTTTAAATTTTCCAAAAGTTCATTAGAATTCTTTAGGATCCACATCTGATTGATTCCATTTCTGGAATATGCTGTCTCGCAGTATGTTTGAAGACCTTGCTTGATGCGAGTTAATATTTTCGTAAGCAAAATGAAAAGAGGTTTTGTTGAGCACCTGGACGAACCGGCAATGAATCGGTGTTTGTAAGGATTTTTGTGCATTTTTGGAATCCAGTAGATATAAGGCAACTCAAGATCAGAGTCATCAAAATAAATACCGAAGGACTCAAGAAAAGATTTGTGGTTGTCAAGTATTTCAGATACAGATAAGTTTGTAAGTGTGTATGTTGGATTTCCACGTGTTGAATGTAGTCCTAGTTCCTCTCTCAAGCATTTGAAATAGTATGACTTATGTCTCGTCCATGCTGTAAATTTATCTGCTCTAAAATTATGCTAATGAATTTGAAGACGTTAAACAATGCAAACGAAAGTAAAATTGTTTGCTGCTTTGTCAACAGGAACAATGATATATTTTTCATGGAGGTCAGAAAGTTCTTTGGCAACAACAGGGTCATGAAAAATTGACTCGTGTCTGTTGTTAACCTAGTGCCAAAGACGCCCAATTCTTCTTTTAAGTAATTCTCCGATGGATTTCATCCATTCGGAGAGTGTGTCTAGTTCCACGTCCTCCCTTTTTGCCCACCGTATGGCGTACTCCTCACATGCATCCATAGTAATTTCAAAGTTTTCCCGCCATGTGAAAGAACGGGGTTCCCTGTATTATGGACCTTTCTAAGTTTACTGTTACCAACGATATTAAGGTCACCAGTAACCACATGACCACATGATTGGTAGATGAAAGTAGAAAATATATAATAACTATAGGCAATTCCCTGGTTATAGAATGGTCATTTTATCGAGAAAACATAGTGCATTGGAAAATTATATTCAGAGTACATTATACATATTTCCGCAATCAGTCGTCATATTTATTTCACAATTAAATCTAAAACGAAGTTAAACTATTTCTAATTTGAAAACAATAAATATCAAGCAGATAAGCCTAAATATATATTTCTCTTCAGAGTCAGTCGGCTATTCATTCTATGGACACTCGTCTGGTTTTTATGTTTTTTGTAACATAGTAAATGCTTTGAGGATATCTTTGTGTTTTGTAAATCGATGGTGCAGATTATTCTGTTAATGTGACTTCTAGATGAGGTGGAGATAAAGGTTTGGAGAATCCAAGAAGGCTCAGACGAAGATTAATTGTTAAACGTGGCAAAAATATTTTAGCTGCATGTAAGGTTTCACATTAATGATTTCGGTGTAGTGCGAAAAATACGGATTATATCCTCGATACTGCGATAATCATTATATAGTACCAAAACGTTAACATTAAAGCTTTACATTTCAAATATTCAGCCGATGACCTGCAAAACAATTACTTTACGTAAGATTATAAGGAAAAAGTATTTTATTGAAAGTTCTCCCTTTCTTCACAAAGAATTGTTGTAGAAACTAAGAATGAGATGATATTTAGAAATGTTTTGATATTACAAAAATGTTTCATTAAACTTTAAGAATAAAAGATGAGGAGGACGTTGCCGTAATCATAATGGAGAGCACATACATGAGAAACGAAAAGAGGAGATAGCACCCAAAACGTCAACTAACAGACAGATACAACGAGACTAAACACATCAAAACAACCAACAAACAAGCAAAAATACCATTGAAACGTTCAGGACGACAAGCAAAAACACTATTAAAACGTTCAGGACGACAAGCAAAAACACCACTGAAACGATCAGGACAACAAGCAAAAACGTTCAGGACACTTGATTTGCTTTTTCAGTTTGCTAAATGTTCAGGACTAAAGCCTAACATTCAGCCTACGAAGCTGAATTCGTTCAATCTTTTGTCTCTGAAGGGAACAGATACGTAGCGTCTAACTTTAACTTCACTTACAGGTACATAGACGATGTGATATCCATCAAAAATCCAAAATTCGTAGATTACCTCAGCAGAATCTATCCTTCGGAGCTTGAAGTCAAAGAAACTACAGAGACAGATAATTCAGCATCCTATCTGGAAATAATGTTGTCCTACGACACTGATGGTCACATGAACACCTCACTCTATGACAAACGTGACGACTTCAATTTCAACATCACAAACTTTCCTTTTCTGAGTAGCAACATCCCTTCGTCGCCAGCTTATGGCGTATTCATATCTCAGTTGATACGTTATACCAGAGCAAGTACCAAATATACAGATATTGTTCTGAGAGCTAGGCGTCTTTCAGATAAGCTTCTTAGTCAGGGATACGTTTGTGACCGACTAACCTCGTCATTGAGGAAGTTCAATGCGATATGGGGAACTCGTCATACATTATGATGTCCCACCCTCCGAATTGAGGTGACGGGTGTTGCATGAGATGCTTATTCTTCCTGGGCACCTGGTCTCACTCCCATTTTGGGAGTTGGCTTCATTTCATATGGTGGAGGTTTTCTTTGTTTGCTTTAGTTCTTGCTTTATCCTGATTTGGCATGACTTCGGTTTATGGTTTTCTGGATTATCGATTTTGTACTGTGTATTGGGATATGCACGTGCAGAGGAGGAAGTCAGACACGTGATCGATCCTGTAGTGATCCAGCTCCACAATATGGTGGTGCTGATTGTGTATTGGGATATGGTCATTATCCATATTTGTCATTGAAAAAAACACAGGCAATTTGGATAGGAAAATATATAGGCAGTATGAAACGTCTGTACACGGAATTTCAATTGACGTGGAACGAGTCCTCTTTTACCGCTTTAGGAATAATCTTTTCAGCCGAAATACACAACATTGAAAATGTTAATTTCATAAAAAAATTTCTGAAGTCAAAAATGAAATTACACAGAGGTCCAAAAGGCACTTAACAACTTTAGGAAAAATCTCAGTCGTAAAGTCGTTACTTTTACCTTCTACACACTTATATTCTCTATTCCAACGCCTAATGAATCTTTTCTCAAAGAAATCAATGATACATTTTTCAAATTCATATGGAACAATAAAAGAGATAAAGTTAGTAGAAACCAGATGATAAAGGACTATAGCGAAGGTGGATGCAGGATGATTGATATTCATTCATATATCAAAGCAATAAAATTAACATTGTACGGACGTCAATGCGACTGGGAATCTCTATTTTCAACGATATGTCGATGTGATGTGGAAAAACTTGTCAAATTTGGTGATGAATACCAAAAAGTATGTGTTAAGAAGACTTCTGATCCATTTTGGATAGAAATGCTCACCATATAATATGAATTTATCAGAATTGTAGAAAATAATCCCTCTTCATTCAATAAAACCTTATTGTTTAACTCATACTTGCTTATAGACAAAAACCTTTACATTGCAAAATTTTCGTCGACAAAAATATTCTTTATGTTTATGACTCGTTAGATCAAGACGGAAATATATTGACCTTTGATAATTTCAAAACAAACTTTACGTCTTTCGACATTATAACTTTCATACTTTTTTGGCATATATATTACATTGTTTAGATTTGAGGATCACTGATGAGGGTTAAGTACCCGAAACGTGCATGTCTGGTCCACGTTGCCAATTTATCTGTTCTTAAATGATGCTATTCAATTTGAAGACGTTTACATTTAACAAAGATGTTACCTTTATTCATTACGTAGGCCTTCGCAATTCACTATACAAAACATGTCCAACCCTAAAAGATGGTGCTATAAAATATACTTTACCCTGCACCGATTTACATTAAGGTATTGTATCAAGATAATAAAGGTTCTCGTTCCATATATGACATGTTAATAAATAGTATAAGATATATTACAAATTATCAACAGAAAATGGGAAGGGGAATTAAATACTTCCGACATCAATTGGAAAAAAAACAAAATTTAAATATATTCACCTGAACCGGAAATAAATATTATTCATGGATCCAGTACAGAATTACTCACCGAACACTGGGAACAAACAAAATTTTACATGCTATGAAAATAAAATCTAAACCTTTATGTTCCTTCTGTAACCAAGATAATGAATCTATAGTACATTATCATATGAATGTAGACACATAAAAGAGATGCTTGAAAAATTAATCGAATGGCTTAGCACTAATGCTAAAGACAATATTGTACTAAATAATTTAAACTTAAATCTGAAATTTTAAATTTTGACTCCCTAAAATTTAAAATTCTATCCGAAATGTAAGTTTGAAGCATATTCATGCAAAAAAATGACACATTGGAATTATTCCGAAATCAGTGGAACAAGTATGAATTCCTTATGAAGCTATCTATTAAATTATGATGATTGACATTCAAAAAGTAACTGATGAGAATAGCATACATCTGTGCAAGACCAATGCACTCTTTGTTACCCAAAAACTATGGTGCTTAGAATAATATCAATATCATGTTTTAATGGTCTTCAAACGTGTAATGATATGTACCCTTACAAAGATGTAATGTCATCATATTATCGAGGATGACTATTACATATACGATGAACTGTGAAATGTTATGTTAGTATTATTTTATTTATACCATTAAGCCCCTGTCACACCTTCACGTTCTGGCATGGCGTTCGCACTACGACCGCCAAAATAGTACGAAACGTGATATGAACGTAGTAATGACGCGGGGAACGTAGTAAGAACTCGCGGATACGTATAGAGGTCGTAGTAAAGACGCCGACGAACGTGCCCGTACGCCGAGCCACCACGACCGTTTTGAACTGTTCAAAACAGTCGTAGTGAGGACGCGGTGATGACAGAACGTGTTAAGGACTACTTGCGAACGTATTGAGAACTTCATGGACGTATTATAAACGTGTTGCGAACGTAGTAGGGTCGTAGTACGGACGGCTTAAACTTTTACATATAATCATATGGAGATCGTCACTTCTCTGCCGTCCTTACCACGTTCTTGGTTTTAGAGGTCGAAAAAATCAAAATCGACATAATACAAACAATTTTTCCTTTGAACGTGTCATGATCGTTGCATGAAAGCAGTAAGGACTTCGAGAACGTAGTAAGCACGCCGTACTATCGTAACACAGACGCCTTCTTCGTAGTGTGAACTTGGGACAGCTCGTAGTGCGAACTTGATTAAACGTATTAAAGACGGGAAGAACGCGCTACTAATGTGTTACGGACGCTAAAGGTCGTGTTGCAGACGTATTGTAGTCGTCAGTTATTGTTTCGGAGAGCCCTCCCGGGTGAAAAATGCCACGTTCTTACTACGTTCATGAAAAATTACAAGGACTTCAAGGACGTAGTAAGAACGTCTCGAGAGAACTTGTAGGTGTGACAAGGGCTTTATACAATGTGATTATTGGAATGGCAACGGTCTTATTCTTCATTCAATGGCTGCAATGTAAGCCTTTTAGCGCGAAATACATATTGGCGGAGAAATGAATATCACTCTTTCTTATTTCGTTCCTAGTTCTTGTATATTTCATTCAATCATATTTAGTATAAAATTTTTGATGGATTAAAGAGGAGAAAAAGTCAAATATGCTATATTTTATGGTCAAAAAGGTCGATTCTTAAAAATTGCACCCCCTTTCTTTGTTTTTCGTCTCTGGGGTAGTGTTGCCCCCGGGGATACAGAACCCAACTTTGCCAAAAAAAATTGTATAATGGTTACACACCCCCAGTAAAAGTGGCTTTCTGTATATCCGGGGGGGGGGGCAATGTTCAATAAAACTTTTCCGTTTTCTATTGATTTCTACGAGAAAAAAAAAGTTTTGATCCCAAAATTAGCAATATTATGCAAAACAGATAAAAAGTAACTTCATATTCTGATGGGATGCCGTATAGGTATATACATTTTACGGAAAACAGTTCTTGAATTTCAATTTTCAATATTCCACTTATCAGGGCAGATTTTACGCCTTATCTTAACAGTTCCTTTAAGCTGAAGAAGTAATCCTTTAAAAGAGAAACGCTGTATACGTTTGGGATACGGGGGGTGGAGTGTTTCAATATGATAAAAATTAAAGTCCATTTTATTAAATTTTCTTAACCAGACTTCCTACTGGTGGGCGTTTGAGCATAACAACAAACTGTACATATTTTAATCAATAAATGGTGGAGTTGGGTGCCTGTAAGGGAGGAAGGAGGCTCACTCACTTACGTCGTGAGACAAAAGAAAAAAGTAGACGTAGCAGTTTGAGATTTCCTTGTCTCACACTCCACGTGACTCCTATTATGACGTCATAGAAAGAAACGTCACGCCATCGATAGATTTGTGTAAGTTTTGGTATCGATTCTAGCTTTAAAAAAACATTAACGTGATGATAAAATGAGGTGAGTGAGAAAAATAATCAATCACGACGTTACGACTGAGACAGGGGAATCTCATCCTCATGCAAAAGATTTGCTACATCCACGACTCGGAAAGTCTCGTAATGGATTGCGATTTTTTTACACTCGGATGAGATTCCCCTGTCTCAGTCGCAACGTCGTGATAGATTCTATTAATCTTATGAACAATCTCCTGAGTCCAGTGCAGGCATGGAATGTGATTTGATGTGTTTTGATGTCGCATTTGGTGCTCCTTGTCCCTTTTGTGTATCTTTTTGTGCTTGTCTACTCTGTGTTTGCACAGAAGGGTGTTTCGATGTGTTTGCTTTGGGTGTAACAACGAGTCTTGTTGGAGATTCCTCCTTTCTTTGTATGTAAGGACAAGGACAACAATTTTTGGATATTGGATGTTATTGGACCTGATTCATATGTACAGTAACTTCTAAACTGTCTATCTCTGATGTACAATAACTACAGAATTCACCTTCTGCGTTGTGCACTCCTGGCATAAAATACATTTTCAATATCTTCTGATATACAGTAAATACTTGAACTATATAATTTTATGCACCAACCTATACCTACACAAACTTGATATTGCATTCGATACATGTATGCTGAATAGGGTATAAAAAACGAGCAAATTTATGGAATATATTTTCATCTAATTATATTCGTACTTTTTGACTCTTTATATCATTGAACCTATCATTTTACGACCATAAGTCTGATGCAAATGGAATTTATAGACAGAAGAATTAGGATTAATACAAAAAGCACGTTGCCAACAGCGAATCCCTTTGCTTGTATAATGGATCATCTGCTATCAGATCAATCAGCTGTCATATGTAGTAGAAATTCCAAAGAGCCTATTCTATAATGCTGTCAGTTACAAGCATCACCGAGGGAGCCCATGACTCGTACTGTTTGCCATACTACTTCCGAATATCAGCCCCAAGATCTTCAGCACCGTTGAACAAGATAAGTCAATTGTTATTGAAGAGATATATATGTATATACATTTTGCCTCATTTATTATCTATTGCTTGAAAATATCTAGCTATCTAGAAAAAAAAAATAGATTTCATTTTCATGACGGGCTGTAATTATTCAGGATTCCTATCAGAGACAATCGAATTATTTCGATTTTGCAATAAAAAGACCGTATTTGATGTCGCAAAGCCCCTGTTATAGAGTGAGCCTTCCCCCATAGCCAGACTTCCCCCCGGCGGTCCTACTCTAGAGTGAGCCTTCCCCCCGGCGGTCCTACTCTAGAGTGAGACTTCCCCCAGGGGAAGTCTCACTCTAGAGCGAGACCTCCCCCGGGGAAGGCTCGCTCTAGAGCAGGACCACCCCCTTGGGAAGTCTCACTCTACAACTAGTTATAGAGTGAGACTTCCCCCATAGTGAGACTTCCCCCCCCCTCCTCTCCATGCGATTGGAATTCAACCCGTCGTTGTGCTTGAGTTCTGTCAATGTTGCTTTGAATAGTTAGCTGTGCATACTAGGGGTGTCACGATAGTGGAAACACGTTATTGCGATAGTTTTTCACTGTATTGCGATATATTGTGATTTATTGCTTTCTTTATATTTTCAGTAAAATCCAGGCATACACCTTCTGGACTTCTAATTGCTATAACACTAGAATTGGATGAAAAATAAAGAGTTTAATTAGAAGAAGAAATTGCGATATATTGCGATACGCATTTCGTATCGCGATAGGATATAAATCATTTGTGTATTGCGATATATCGATATATTGTGACACCCCTAGCGCATGCCCAACTGTAACCAGTACAACCTTCATATATCTGACCATGAGGACAATGGAAACAAAAGCTTTTTACTCGTATTTTAGCAGTTATTCTCATGCGAATTATACATGCATTTATTTAGATATTCCTCGTTATAAGTACATTGTAGAAATATGTCTTCGTACGACAGATGTAATTATAAACTTGATCTACATGTGTTTGCATACAAGGTGTCGCTTCGCCTGAGGGACACGGTACGTTCGCTTGACATGTGCAATACGAACTTCGTAAACTCGAACGTCAAAAATTGGAATACCCTTAAAACACGAAGTGTAAACATGGTGCCAATCGAAGTTTAATAACATATATTTAATTCGATAACTTGAACGACTCGTCCCTTGCGATTCGAGTATTCGACGTTTGACTGTATTACATAACGATAGTGTACGGTCGCTTTTATAATGATGAAGAGACCGTATACTATCGTTGTTAGATATTGCACCTGTCAGGCAATCAATCAATCATTTATTTCTCATAAACCAATGTTTACAATGGTATAGAGTTTTCATAATTTTAAAGATATATATATATATACAATGCTGGTGCTCAAGAATAATCAAGGTGCAAATAGATAGTGCAAAATGTACAAATAAGCGACTAAATATATGACTTTAAGATTTCTTGTTAACAGTAATATAGTGAGATACTAAACCTAAGGAGGACATACATGTATGTTAATTTCATTTATAAATTTACAAAGTTTCTTTAATGTTGAAAAATCGTTCCTTTGGAATAGCTGACAAAATTTCAATGTATTAACATTTCTTCTATAGTATAGATCCAAATATTTTATTCTTTCTGGTCTTAATGAAGGACATTTGAATAAGTAATGAAATTCATCACCAAGATCATCACAATTACATAGCGTACATTTCCTGTTTTCCCTATTTACAGAATTCCACCTTCCCTTTTCTATTGGCAAATGATGATTTGTTGTCCGAAATCTGCAAAAATTTACCCTATCTTTTTTCCCAAGTTTGTCTAAGTAATCTTCAAATTTCCAATCATGTTTAAATATTCTGTAGCTAATTCCTTTTGGAGAATTAAATATGTCGGAATTCCATGTTTGTATAAATTGATCAATCAGTCTCATTTTTACAGATGTTTTTAACCATAGTATGTTTATATTTCTCTGTGCATCAAAAATATTGTTAAATCCACACTCATCTAATATTCGTTTTACACACAATAACCATTTTGAATTAAAAGTACGATTAGTTAATGAAAATAAACAATTTATCAATCTATAAAAATGTACAGATACTTTAACCCCACTATTATAGGCTAATTTTGACCAATAATTTATCATTCTGGTTTTTATATCTATAGATAGAGGGTGCACACCCAATTCTCCATAAATCATAAAATTTGGAGTGGATTTTTTTACATCAAGAAGTAATTTACAAAATTTTAAATGAATACGCTCTAACATTGTGTAATTGCAGAATCCCCAAACTTCACAACCATAAAGTAATGTTGGTTTGACAATTTTTTCAAATAAGTCGTATATACAGCTAATACTTAAGTTATGTAATCTGCCTCTTCTTAAAACTTCGTACATAGCTTTAGTTCCTTTTTCAGCATTTCTCTTTAATGTTTTTAAAAATGATCCACCTGAGGAGAAAACGGTACCCAGATAATTGAATTCTTTAACTTGCTCTATTCTTTCCCCATTTAAAGTAATATTAATATTTGGGATTCTGCCATTTGCAAAAATGATAACTTTAGACTTGTCAACATTAATTTTCAATTTCCATTTATCACAATAATTTGAAAACACATTTAACATATTTTGTAATTCTTCTTTTGATTCAGCAAAAATAACAGTGTCATCTGCATATAATAGTAGAAAGAGCTTAAAGTAAATACCAAGGTTATATGAAAACAATTCTGAAATGCTTGATAAACCAGATACTTTATTTTGAATAAAAAATTCTTCTATATCATTCAAATATAGGGAAAACAAAAAGGGTGAGAGATTTTCCCCTTGTCTGAGACCATTACTGCAAGGAAAGAACCCTGAAAATCCTCCCTCAAAACTAATTCTAGATTTTATTCCCTGATACATATTAAAAATAATGTCAAATAGTTTCCCCTTAATGTTGCTAATACGTAATTTATACCAGAGCCCCTCCCTCCAAACTTTATCAAATGCTTTTTCAAAATCAATGAAGATACAATATAATTTCTTTCTTAAATGTTTAAAGATGTCAATAAGAGAGTTTAGAACAAATATGTTATCTACGGTCGAATACCCTTTTCTAAATCCTGTTTGATTTTCGCCTATAAGAGTTACCTCCTCTGAAAATCGCTGTAATCTATCGTTTAAAATTGAAGTAAATAACTTCCCTAAACAACTCACTATTGTAATAGGTCTATAATTCTTGGCTTCTGATTTACTGCCCTTATTTTTGAAAATTGGAATAATGTTTCCTGATAACCACACATCTGGCATTTTTCCTGTATCTAATATAACATTAAACAATTGTATGAAAACTTCGATCATCTTTACTTGAGAACTTTTTATATATTCATTATAGATATTATCATCTCCACAAGCTTTATTATTACTAAGCTTTTTAATTGCTTTTACTACTTCATCTTTTGTTATTCTAGCATTCATAATTTCATGAAGGTTTTCGTTTTCGTAAAATTCTTCTAAATTTATAGGTATTTGTTCATTATCGTTTTCGGATTCATTTAGAGTCTTAAAGAAATCGTATAATGTCTCAATGGAAATATTTCCTTGTTGTTTATTGGGTTTTTCTTTAATCAGTTTCCAATATTCTTTTGGATTTTTACTTTTCAATGTTTTCATTTTGTTTTTTATTTCCTTTCTATGTTTCTTAATGCTTTTATTCATTATAGATTTATAAGCTTTAGCATTTAAATTCATTTCTTTTCTATTCTCCTCTGTTCTTATATGTTTATACTTTCTTTGAGACTTTCGAAATCTTTTTCGCGCCATCTTACAATCATTTTCAAACCATGGCTTCATTTTTGTTTTTTTCTTTCTAAAATTTGCTCTTCGGTGATAGAGTCCGAAAGTTTTCTTTGCAGCATCAGTCATAATATCACACACATTTGAGACAATTTGATTCATTGAAGTTTCTGTAAGATTTTCAATTTCCAAAGTGTTCAGATTATTCATTACTTCACCAATTCTGTCATTATTTAAGTTACCAATAAATTCTTCACATTTTTCGTTATCCCATTTTTTAACTGTATATTCATTTACTATTTCATTGCTCTCTACTGAGAGTCTTTCAAATTTACAATCAATTTTAATAGTAACTGGGCAATGAACATCAGAAAATAAACTACAATAATCTAAAACCTCAAATGATTTTACGATACCAAAAACATCTGGTGAAATTAAAACATAATCAACTACACTAGAATTCTTACATGTAACTCTTGATGACTTTTCACCAAATCTGCCATTACAAATAAACAAGTTATTTCCTTTACAAAAACTAAGCATACTATTTCCAAAATTATTTTTCTGTTTATCTTGACTTTCTCTTATTAATGGCACTGAGTTTTCTTCTAAATAATGTAGAACATCTGATTCTAATAAAATTTCATCAGATTCATCTACTTCATCTACTTCAATAAAATCTTTTTCAACAGCAGTTCTTGCATTCAGATCACCTAAAATAACAACATTTTCATTTTGTGACAAGTTCAAAAATTCGTTTTCAATTTCTCCGAATGGATCGGAGCAGCAATATTTTGAATTTTCTGGAGGCACATACACAACACCACATATTAAATCATTATTCTGTTTGATAAAGTTCTTATCTATTCTAAACCACAAAACATATTTGCTCTCAGAATCGATAAATTTTATATGATCAGATATTTCTTCTTTTACAGCTAGAACTATTCCCCCCGATGAAGCGAAGCTACCGTTTTAGTAGAGTGATGTAGGCATGCACTGCACACGGAAGGGGAGGGGACTTAGATTACAGGCGTGCGGCTGGAATGGGGTATACGTTTAAGGCTTTTTGATTTTTAATTGGTATCATTTTCACTTCAAATATATATCACGACCTCTTCCCCACAAATTTTACAAACCCACTATGGACCCTATAAATACGTCAGAAACAGACCTTATAACTAATAGTATATTGTGGATCGGCGTAGCCATGTTGTAGGAACGACAACGTATGCCATCACATCGACGTAGTATATTGTGGCTACGGCGTAGCTATGTTGTGGGAACGTCAACGTATGCCATGACCACGACGTAGTATGTTGTGGATTTGACGGAGCTTTGATATGGGAATGACAACGTATACCATGACCACGACGTAGTATATTGTGGCTACGATGTAGCTATGTTGTGATAACGACAACGTATGCAATGACCACAAAGTAGTATATTGTGGCTACGGCGTAGCTATGTTGTGGGAACGACCAAGTATGCCATGACTAAGACGTAGTATATTGTGGCAACGGCGTATCCATGTTGTGGGAACGACAACGTATGCCATGACCACGACGTAGTATATTGTGCCTATGGCGCAGCTATGTTGTGGGAACGACTAAGTATGTCATGGCCACGACGTTGTATATTGTGGCTTTAATTTGGGAACGACAACGTATGCCATGGCCACGACGTAGTACGTTGTGGCTTTGATGTGGGAACGACAACGTATGCCATGGCCACGACGTAGTACGTTGTGGCTTTGATGTGGGAACGACAACGTATGACATGACCACGACGTAGTATGTTGTGGCTTTGATGTGGGAACGACAACGTATGCTATGACCATGACGTAGTATGTTGTGGCTTTGACGTAGTTTTGATATGAGAATAACAAGGTATGACATGACCACGACGTAGTACAGGTTTATTGTGGGAACGGCGTAGCCATGTTCTGGGAACGACCAAGTATGCCATGACGACGATGTAGTATGTTGTGGCTTTGATGTGGGAACGACAACGTATGCCATGACCAAGACGTAGAATGTTGTTGTTTTGATGTGGGAACGACAACGTATGCCATGACCACGACGAAGTATGTTGTGGCTTTGACGTAGCTTTGATATGGGAATGACAACATATGCCATGGCCATTTTAAGCGGTTTCAGAGAAACAGTCAAAAATATGAAAGTTTACACCAGGCGGACGACGAACGGACTGACGAAGCGCTATGACAATAGCTCAAAACAACCCTACCCCCCCCCCTAAAAAACAAGAGGCCCAAATCGGCCTAATATATAGCGCACATGGATGGTGCGTGATGACAATAGCTCACTGGAGCCTTCTGCTCTTGTGCGCTAAAACTAGACAAAATAACGAAAAAGAAAAAAACATGTACTACTTGTACAAGGTAACTTATAAAAGAAATAAAAAAGCTAGAACTGTCCTAAAGGTACAAATACCCCTCCCTCCCCGCCCCGCCCAGCCCCAGCGGCAACAAAGTGCAAACCGCACGTTTGACCTATTGACCCTAAAAGGGATCTACCTAAGTGATGGACATCATATGTGTACTAGTATTTAATTTCAACATCAAAATCTTCGATATTTTTCAAGATTTTGTAAATATGTTTTTTGCAGTTGATAATCGGTGTAAATTCTCCACAAGTAACTACAAAACATAGACTTGTAAAAATGTACGCAATTACATGAATTCTCGACATAATAAATTTTCACTGGTAACTTGATTCTAAATGATACTTCACACAATTATTGTCCATGACCCAAGGGTGTGTCATGACCTTGACCCAAGGCCATATCTTCAAGGTCAAGGTCAAATGTGTACTCATAGCCAAACTTCTTGCCCGAGCCATAACTCCTTACTGCCATGTTGGATTTGAATCATATTTCATACAATTGTTGTCCATGACCCAAGTGTGTGTCACGACCTTGACGCAAGGTCGTATCTCAAAGGTCAAGGTCACAGTGCACATATAGCCAAAATCAGTGTCCGGGCCATAACTTTTCAATGGTAACTTAGACTTAGATGATATTTCGCACAAATATTTGTCCATGACCATAGGGTGTGTCTTGACCTTGACCAAAGGTCATATCTTTAAGGTCAAGGTCACAGTGCACACATAGCCAAACTTCTTGTCCGAGTCATAACTCCTTACTGCCATGTTGGAATTGAATAATATTTCACACAATCGTTGTCCATGACGCAAGGGTGTGTCATGACCTTGACTCAAGGTCATATTTTCAAGATCAAGGTCGCAGTGCACAGATAGTTAACATTTTTTTCCGGGCCATAACTCCTTACTGCCATGTTGGATTTGAAGCATAAGGTCATATCTTCAATGTCAAGGTCACAGTGCACAGATAGCCAACATTTTTGTCCAGACCATTACTCCTTACTGCCATGTTGGATTTGAATCATATTTCACACAAGTGTTGTCCATGACCCAAGAATGTGTCACGATTTTGACGCAAGGTCGTATCTCAAAGTTCAAGGTCACAGTGCACAGATAGCCAAAATCCGTGTTCGGGCTATAACTTTTCACTGGCAACTTGGATTTAAATGATACTTCCCACAAATATTCGTCCATGACTCAAGAGTGTGTCTTGACCTTGACCCAAGGTCATATCTTCAAGGTCAAGGTCACAGCGCACACATTGCCAAACTTCTTGTCCGGGCCATACCTCCTTACTGTCATGTTGGATTTGAATAATATTTCACACAATTGTTGTCCATGACCCAAGGGTGTGTCATGACATTGACTTAAGGTCATATCACAAAGGTCAAGGTCACAGAGCAGAAAATCCGATACTCGTAGGATAAATTCCGCGAACACTTCAATGAACAGTTCCGTATTTAAAGCTTTAATTCGTTTCAAGTCCGAGTTGAATTCGTTTCAAGTCCCAGTTGAACAGTTATAAATAACCCAGACAAAATCTGTGACATACAGATGAACATACGGACAGCTAGACGACTATGGGAGACATGATCGCCAGTAATATTGATATGAAGTAACTCCTAACTGATTGCTGGAGCTATTATTTAAGTATAGATCACCGGAAAAGAGACGAGTTAACACTGCAGTAGGATCACTAAATGGGGAGAAGACTGGCTCTAGAGAGGGGGTGGACAGGGGGTAGGTCTCTCCCCCTCCCGCCCCTTACCCCCCCCCCCCCCCTCTCCCGCACCCTTGTCTCCCTCCTCCCTACTTGGAACGGCGCGCGCTGCGCTGGCTCAAAATTTTCCTCTTTTTTTTCTCTCCCTTTTTCCACTTTTTCCTCCACTTTCCCTCCTCCCGCCCCCTCTTCCCCCATTCCCCATCCCCACTTCTCCCTCCTCCCGTCCCCTCACCTCCCCCTCCCGCTCCTCATCTCCCACCTCCCTCTTACCCTGTCCGCCCCCTCTCTAGAGTGAGCGGCCCCCTCCCCGGTGTGCGGGGAGGCGCCTAGAGTGAGCGCCCCCCTCCCCGGTGTGCGGGGAGGCTCTCTCTAAAAAGGGACTGCTGGGGAAGTCTCACTCAAAATTGGGAAGGGGGGGGAAGGCTGGCTCTAGAGTGAGCCTTCCCCTAGGGGGGAAGGCTCACTCTAGAGTGGGACCGCCGGGGGGAAGTCTCACTCAAAATTAGGCAGGGGGAAGGCTGGCTCTAGAGTGAGCCTTCCCCCTAGGGGGGAAGGCTCGCTCTAGAGTGGGACCGCCGGGGGGAAGTCTGGCTATGGGGGAAGGCTCACTCTATAACACCGGCAATCTATAAACTGGCATATCAATCTAAATTAATGGACAAAGATTCTGTTTTGACTGATGGATGCAATGGGTTTCCTGTCATGAGCAAGGTTCCCTCCTATCATATAATGACTGAATGATTAATGCTTGAATAAAGCTCAATATACATGCCCAATCCGAATTCCCGAATCTCTTCTTTTTCATTCATCATTTGCTGCTCCATCTACTCTTTATTTGATTAAGTCGCATCGTGTGATTTGAGGAGGCGACGAAGGATAGAAGTCTCAAATTTAAAACTATAGGTTTATAGAATGAAACGCTCATCAATTTCCTTTCATGAATCCTCAACATAATGGTTTCTTTTCCGGAGCAACGATAACCTAATGTTTAAAAGGACAATTAAAGATAACCTGTATGATAGCGTAAGTGAAGTTTTCGTTCATGTCGTCGTCTTACGTCACCACGCACGACTAGATGGTGCGACTAAAATAAATTTGGTTTGTCTAATAAAAAAACTTTGACTTGACTTACTATCCGAAACACTTGTCTGGTGCATTAAAAGTGATGTTGTTCAAGAAGGTTACGAGTTCAACTACACTTCAATTATCTTTCAGTGATTAGCCTATTATATAAAACAATTGCGCGTTCAGCAATCATATTAACCATATTGCGTCTTTAATGCAAGTTTAGTATCTGAGTGAGAAATACGAAAAAGGAAGCTTAATTTAAAAAATAATTAAATACCTCTCTTCGCATTATTTAAAAACAAGAGCTCAATGGTAAAGAATTTCTGAATTTCCAAAATTTCATCTGGGAATTTTAAACCCTGCTGTCCGATCGACGCATTCGAAAACTGGATAAGCATGATTTTGCATATTCAACTGGAGATTTTTTTAAATCAAATTGATACCATCGATTAGAATGATACGGAAATTCTTTAGTTATATATGATCACCCGAGCATATTATAAACACAAACCTCTTTTTGTGGGCGTATACATATTCTCCTAGCTTTATTTTGACGTAACAGATCTTGGAATATTCATCACGAAGACAGTTTTCATATGAAATGTTGTAATTTACATATCTAAAGTCGAGAATTCCAATATTATTAAGTTGGACAAAACACATTTTCGAAATAAGAGCTCTATCTCAAAATAAAAAATTCCACGATAATCATTGGGTATTTATAGAAATGAATTTGAAAATATCTAAATAAGGCGTAAAATATGCCCTGAAAAGTCGAAATTTCAAAATGCAAAATTTGAGCATTTTTTTTTTTTCGGTAGAAATTTCAAGTAATTTGGTCCACATATGAATCTGCTGTCAGATGGGATAATTTATGCAAAATAAGACCGATATTTGGGTCAAAATAAGCGTTTTTTTTACACAGAAATCAATGGAAAACGGAAAAGTTTTATACAACATCGTCCCCCTCGCTTTACAAAGCCACTTTAACCAAAGGTGTATATCAATAGAACACATTTTCTGGCCAAGTGGGGTTCTGAAGCGAGGGGGGAACAATGTCCCACATGCGAAAAATGAAAAAAAGGGGATGGATGACTATTTTTAAATTTGGCTCTAGAGCGATAAAGTAGATTATATTGCCATCTTTTTCATTTTATATCACGGAACAATCTATTCAGAGTGCGTTCCGATCAAATATTTCAAACCGTTTGGAAGGAAATAAACGAGAAAGTTGTCTATTTCTACACCGTGTGTATTTCGCGCCAGAAAGCTACATTAGTGGCTGAGAAGAACGAAATAGAACCGTTTTTTCAGTTTCTGGATGCAGAGTTTGCAGATTATATTGATATAATAACCTCAAAGTTAATTTCGCTTATCCAATTTTGAAATGAAAAGGTAACAGAAGCATAATAAACGTAAAAAGTGTAAAAAAAAAAAAAATGCATTTTTTGTGCATTTTCCATCGATATTTAACGTTTTCCGTCATCTGTACCCCTACCTCTTCAATCCGTAATCATAACATCTTTCACTATTTTTCTAAATAAAATACCTACTATGAATCTTAAAATACTTTATATTTTTATCCTGACCAACTCTCATCTAAATTGGAAGGACAGCGCATGAGAAATAATCGAGTGATTTCAGGGCTAAATCCGGCCCTTATCTTAACAGCTCCTTTTACACTATATATATTGTCAAACTTCTCCGCGCTTTCAAAGATAAGACAAAACAAGGGAATGTATTGCTATGTATAAAATAAAGCATTAGAGAGTATAATGACGTTCAAAGTGCCTTAATAAATGATTTTCTTAATACAATCAAAGCTTTTCTGACAAATACTACATATGAAACGTATCAAAAGTGATATTACATAAAAGCAAGATCATAGACTCGTCTCAGTAGGGACGTTCGCTAATGGATATTCTATATAGGGTTCGATGAACGTAATTCATCGCCTATAATGGGAAACAAGATGAAAATTACAAAATTCTCGGAAATTACAACAATTTTAACAAATCTATCCACTTTTGTTCTGCTTTATTTTCCATTCAACTGAATAGTTCAAAATGCCAATTTTACAGTATTCAGACATAGAAGAGATTTTCATTAATAGATAAATAAAAAATGACGGAAATTGAGAGTACTTATCTTTGTGTACTTTAGAAATCTTGTACTTTAAAAGAAGTGCTTGTGCTCCCTCTAATTGTTCTGAATGTTCTATCTTCTGTCTAACCATTAATGGTATTGATGTTTCAATTATGACTCGGATTTGGTTCTGTGATTGTTTACATCCAATGCAATAAATGACATAATATCTCATAATTTCAGATGAAGACTTGATATAAAGAAATAACATCGATTTAAACCAAAAAAGTATCCACTTAAGATTAGGGTTGCAACGGCTCCATTTTCATATCATGAGTTAAAAAAGATCCTGACGATAATCTCAACAGCACTCACAATAGAGTACCAAATTGAGCATCAACGGACCCCTGCCAAGCTAGAGGTGGGTCCAGGTGCCCGGGAGGCGTAATCATCCCCTGTTGGCTAACCATACCCGCCGTCGATGTTCACGCACGAAAATGAAATAATATATAAAATACATGCACTGTCTGAGGTTATGTCAATATAGAAAGTGCTATGGCGACAATGTCAGGGAAAAATATCCAAAACACTTACTGTCAAACACCTCGCGGGGAACTTTTTTACGAGCTCCACACGACAAAGGGCATAAGTGTGACACAAATGAGTTGAAGAAGATCCTGACGATAATCTTAACAGCACTTACAATAGAGCGCCATTTTCATATCATGTAATATTTAATACCAAAATTAACGATAAATGACATGACCTCGGCTATTAACATATTAACATATTTGCAGATAAAAATAATACTTCATGATTTTTTACATTGCCGAATGGGTATTTTAGGGAAAACTGCATGTTTTTTTATGAAAAAACGCAGAAAATAGGGAAAACTTGTCTTTTTTTTATGGGTTCTGCTATCAAAGATTTGAAAATCAGAATATATTCTATTTAAAATTATACTCTTCAAATCAGAAATAATTCAAAATTCTATGTCTTAGGGTCAAAACTTTGCTTTTTTGCATAAATTATTGTGCTATTTAGGTCAAGGTTTTCGCTTTCACCAACTAGTAAAGACTTTCTGGGAACTGAGCAAAATTTACGGTCAACTTCTTTTGAAATTCGGACCCAAACAAGCAACAGAGTATATTACTTTGGGTATTTCACAACCTTCATTTTATGGTGACATAATTAACAAAATAAGAAGAATTAAAGGTAGACAGCATAACCAGAATCATCAAACGAATTTTATACCATTGATATGATCCTAATGTCACCAGACGGACACTAGGCTTGGTACTTGACCAATCTACAGTCTTGTACGAGCGCATTTTTAAGACTTGCACTCTGCCTGACTGTGACGACAGGACTCCATGACGGGCGCTGTCCAAACCTCTTTAGGGAAGACAGGGCCCGACCACCTGTCCTCTCTGAATGTCAGTCGGACTCCTCGGGTGATAACATATATGAGCTCGCTACAGCCGGTAGAGCGCGGACTGTATTACGCACGTCCTCTTTTTATATCCATTTACATATTCATCTGCGTTGCTGGGGCCTCTGCGTTTTACAGTCTTGTTTGTGTGTGGTCATTTTAACAGTGAGGAGTTATTTTTACACCATAACTGTACTTCTTCGAGACCCCTGGGGTGACCAGAAAAGTGGGAGGGTTGTGCTCACGTAATCCAGGATAACCACACCGTCTGCTACTTACGTGGCCCATTGGTCTCGTTCGTTTATGTGTGGTCTTATATTTCATATTTCTATGTTGTGTGTTCAACAGGTGTTCCTTGTCCCTTTTGCGTCTCTTTCTGTTGATGTCTGCTCTTTGTTTTTTACATTGGGTGTTTTGAAGTTTTGCTGTGGGTGCTGCAACCGAGTATTATTGGAGATCCCCTCCTTTCTTTCATAGAAATCATTTTGCTCAAAAACAAAATCGGGTACACATCTGTTTGACTGCTTTAGGATAAAGCAATACCATATATGTAGAAAAAAATTATGCAAATGTAGACCCTCTAGGTATAAGTAAAAATTACAAGTTGTTGCCATGACAACCAGCAAAATCCTATGATAAGAACATACTGCCGTTAGAACTGTTTATTTTTCCAGAATTTCTCGAAATAGCATATAACTTATATAAAAGGTTAAAGAATCCCGAAAAATACGGATATATATGAATTATTGAAATAACAAGCATTACAGGGGTACATAAAGTTATCTTGTGGAATTCTAGAGTAAGACTAAATTGTTTTAATAGGCAAAAATGGATGTTTGTAGCGAAAAAAAACGAGACGGGCAAATTTTGATTTTTTTGGTCTGAATAGATAGAGGGGATGTTCATCTACATGTGGACATATCCGTCTTTCTTCCACCTTAAGTTTATTATAAGTCGCAACCCTAACCTTAAGAACATTGAAAACAACATTTTTTCATTCTGAAAAACGTTATCTAATTTCAGCCATCTGACTAAAGCATATGCTATATACATCGGTTATTTGAAATTTACTCGTCGTTACCGATTGGTACCAAAGTTTAGCAATTTAGCTATTTTCGAAGTTTGACAGTAAAGTTATTTTTAATATTAAACCGTTAATTATGCGGAAGGTTTTTGAGACGGAGCTTCTCTATCCACACAGCGGCATTTTTGTTCTTTGAAGAAGAAATCTAAGCGTTAGTAGCGCGGGTACTAATATTTCTGATCCAATTATTAATAGGTTTATTTATACCTATTAAATTCAGTAGGGGACTTCCATAACAAAAATTGTCATTTCATCTGATAGCTTTTTACTATTTAATCCCAAATGCATGTCTGTTAGATGATATTCTCATCGAACACTAAATGAAATGTAAACGTCTTCAAATTGAATAGCATCATTTAAGAACAGATAAATTGGCAACGTGGACCAGACATGCACGTTTCGGGTACTTAACCCTCGTCAGTGATCCTCAAATCTAAACAATGAAGTATGCCAAAACAGTAAGAAAGTTACTATGTCGAAAATGTGTATCGAAAGACGTAGCAGGATTGGTGGGATATGATGCAACAGGACCCACTTTTTAGAAATTTCAAGAAATTTTGATATCAGAAATTTAGAATGCGTTGAAGAAACGATCAACCTAAATTGATCGAACTTGGCTACATGTGCCCTCGGGGACTCCTGGTCCACCAGCAGTGACACTCACCAAGTGGTATAAATGTAAACGTCTTCAAATTGAATAGCATCATTTAAGAACAGATAAATTGGCAACGTGGACCAGACATGCACGTTTCGGGTACTTAACCCTCGTCAGTGATCCTCAAATCTAAACAATGAAGTATGCCAAAATAGTAAGAAAGTTACTATGTCGAAAAGGTGTATCGAAAGACGTAGCAGGATTGGTGGGATATGATGCAACAGGACCCACTTTTTAGAAATTTCAAGAAATTTTGATATCAGAAATTTAGAATGCGTTGAAGAAACGATCAACCTAAATTGATCGAACTTGGCTACATGTGCCCTCGGGGACTCCTGGTCCACCAGCAGTGACACTCACCAAGTGGTATAAATGTAAACGTCTTCAAATTGAATAGCATCATTTAAGAACAGATAAATTGGCAACGTGGACCAGACATGCACGTTTCGGGTACTTAACCCTCGTCAGTGATCCTCAAATCTAAACAATGAAGTATGCCAAAACAGTAAGAAAGTTACTATGTCGAAAAGGTGTATCGAAAGACGTAGCAGGATTGGTGGGATATGATGCAACAGGACCCACTTTTTAGAAATTTCAAGAAATTTTGATATCAGAAATTTAGAATGCGTTGAAGAAACGATCAACCTAAATTGATCGAACTTGGCTACATGTGCCCTCGGGGACTCCTGGTCCACCAGCAGTGACACTCACCAAGTGGTATAAATGTAAACGTCTTCAAATTGAATAGCATCATTTAAGAACAGATAAATTGGCAACGTGTACCAGACATGCACGTTTCGGGTACTTAACCCTCGTCAGTGATCCTCAAATCTAAACAATGAAGTATGCCAAAACAGTAAGAAAGTTACTATGTCGAAAAGGTGTATCGAAAGACGTAGCAGGATTGGTGGGATATGATGCAACAGGACCCACTTTTTAGAAATTTCAAGAAATTTTGATATCAGAAATTTAGAATGCGTTGAAGAAACGATCAACCTAAATTGATCGAACTTGGCTACATGTGCCCTCGGGGACTCCTGGTCCACCAGCAGTGACACTCACCAAGTGGTATAAATGTAAACGTCTTCAAATTGAATAGCATCATTTAAGAACAGATAAATTGGCAACGTGGACCAGACATGCACGTTTCGGGTACTTAACCCTCGTCAGTGATCCTCAAATCTAAACAATGAAGTATGCCAAAACAGTAAGAAAGTTACTATGTCGAAAAGGTGTATCGAAAGACGTAGCAGGATTGGTGGGATATGATGCAACAGGACCCACTTTTTAGAAATTTCAAGAAATTTTGATATCAGAAATTTAGAATGCGTTGAAGAAACGATCAACCTAAATTGATCGAACTTGGCTACATGTGCCCTCGGGGACTCCTGGTCCACCAGCAGTGACACTCACCAAGTGGTATAAATGTAAACGTCTTCAAATTGAATAGCATCATTTAAGAACAGATAAATTGGCAACGTGGACCAGACATGCACGTTTCGGGTACTTAACCCTCGTCAGTGATCCTCAAATCTAAACAATGAAGTATGCCAAAACAGTAAGAAAGTTACTATGTCGAAAAGGTGTATCGAAAGACGTAGCAGGATTGGTGGGATATGATGCAACAGGACCCACTTTTTAGAAATTTCAAGAAATTTTGATATCAGAAATTTAGAATGCGTTGAAGAAACGATCAACCTAAATTGATCGAACTTGGCTACATGTGCCCTCGGGGACTCCTGGTCCACCAGCAGTGACACTCACCAAGTGGTATAAATGTAAACGTCTTCAAATTGAATAGCATCATTTAAGAACAGATAAATTGGCAACGTGGACCAGACATGCACGTTTCGGGTACTTAACCCTCGTCAGTGATCCTCAAATCTAAACAATGAAGTATGCCAAAACAGTAAGAAAGTTACTATGTCGAAAAGGTGTATCGAAAGACGTAGCAGGATTGGTGGGATATGATGCAACAGGACCCACTTTTTAGAAATTTCAAGAAATTTTGATATCAGAAATTTAGAATGCGTTGAAGAAACGATCAACCTAAATTGATCGAACTTGGCTACATGTGCCCTCGGGGACTCCTGGTCCACCAGCAGTGACACTCACCAAGTGGTATAAATGTAAACGTCTTCAAATTGAATAGCATCATTTAAGAACAGATAAATTGGCAAAGACTTATTACATACATGTATGTATACTTTTTAAGATTATCCGAGAACCATCTACAGTATAAGGAATATGAAAGTCATTTTACTTTGCTTTACTTCAAACACACATAGTACGCCAACGCAAGGGCTTATTTAACAGACTCTGCATCTCATGCAGAAGACATATAATTTGGTATGATGGATCTGATTCATTGTCATGCTTTGTAGACCTTGGTTTGAAGTTAAAAGAAGACATGCCTAGTCATTCAAAATAGATTTTTTACGTGAATGGCTAGGCTCAGATGGTAATTCATGAAAGGTAATTAATGTCCTAAGGATTAACAGGGCTGATTACCATAAAAACCCTTAATTTGTTACAGTCATTTCCGTTACCTATACTTACTGTACGCCTTTATGCTTTTGATATACGTAAATTGTGAACCTGTGTGAAGCTGTCTTGTTTGTGTTGTCTTACAGTGAGGGGACTATTATACAAAACAATTGTGCCTTCTTCGAAACTGCTGGGTAACCGGACAATTATGACTAATTTCCCTAGGTATTCTGGGCAACTACACTATTTGATACTAATGTGTCAGATGGCCGTCCTAAGTCGGTATAAATTGCCCATTGGTATCTGGTTTATATGTAGTCTTTTGTGTTAAGTATTTTGGTGTTAAGTATTTTGGTGTCATCTTTGGTGTTTGATCTTCCATGTCCCTTTGGTGTCTCTTGTTCAGCTTGTCCACTCTGAGTTTTTCGAATCTTGTTAATTCTGAGGGTTTATTTAGGGGGGGTGTTGCTGCATTTGAGTCATGTCGGAGATATCCTCCTTAACTTCACATAATTTTATTCTGTTTTGTATGCTTCATTTCAATGTATGATACTTGTCCCCTAATTTTTCATGCTAAATCTGTATACTTACACTTCAGCTTCGTTTCCTTCAATACAAGTAACCAGAGCTCTTGATTGCATTTTCCAATGCAAACCATTGACGCACGTGCGTTTTGACACTCAAAGCCGCATCACATTACAATGGTTTGCGCATAGATTCCCCTTTTTAGCATATATGCAATCAAGTGTTTCCGTCGTTGTGAACGGTGAAAAAACGTATAAACAAGCAGATATTGCAATTTCAACTTTCTAAAAATAGTTCGAAGTCTGTTATTTTAAAAATAGAAATAAATTATACGCAGAGTACCAGACATGGTTGCGATTCAAACACTAAAATCAGGTAAACATTCTTCGAGTGATCTTTCTTTGTTTACGATGGATCAATACAATTTGTCGGCGCCCAGTTTCAAAAACTATCACTGAAAACCGATTGTATTTATGAAATCTAGAAATTTTCAAGCCAATACGATTGCTTCATACGATTTTTCAAATATGTACACCACGCTTCCTCACGACAAGATCAATGATCAATTGTCCAAACTCATTAAATGGTGCTATAATCGAGAGGGGAAAATTTATATTTGTACATCTGAATCAAAGGGTTTCTTTTCCGCTACAGAATACAAATCATACAAATCATGGACATGTAGCGACCTGTGTAGTGCCTTGTCCTTCCTCTTGGACAACATTTATGTAAGATTTGGTGAGAATCTCTACAAGCAGGTTGTAGGGATTCCTATGGGTACAAATTGTGCGCCTCTTGTTGCAAATTTATTTTTATACACATATGAAAAGGAATTTATTCAAAATCTTCAAAAGCAAAGAAAACATGATGATGTGAAATGCTTCACTGGTACTTCTAGGTACCTGGATGATATTCTTACTGTCGATAATCCTGTTTTTGAAAAGTATAAAGATGTTATTTATCCACAAGAATTGACTCTAAACAAGGCAAACTTTACAGACACTGAGACACCATTTTTGGACCTAAATATCAAAATTGTCAATGGAGAAATTCATACAAGTGTATATGACAAACGAGATGATTTTGGATTCAACATAGTAAATTTTCCCTGGCTTGACGTAGATGTCCCTAGATTACCGTCATACGGTATCTACATTTCACAGCTCATCCGGTATGCTAGAGCATGTACTGATGTTTTGGATTTTCATAATAGAAATCTACAAATTACAAAGAAACTTTTAGGTCAAGGTTTTCGCTCTCATAAACTAGTAAAGACTTCCTGGAAATTTTACAAAAATTATGATCAACTTCTTTTGAAATTCGGACCAATACAAGCAACGGAGTATATTACTTTGGGTATTTCACAACCTGCATTTTATGGTGACATAATTAACAAAATAAGAAGGATCAAAGGTAGACAGCATATGTATCGAAAATGCGTCAGAGTCATCAAACGCCTTTTATACCGTGGATATGATCCTAATGTCACCAGACGGACACTTGGCTTGGTACTTGACCAATATACAGTCTTGTACGAGCGCATTCTTAAGACTTGCACTCTGACTGACTGTGACGACGGGACTCCATGACGGGCCCTGTCCAAACCTCTTTAGAGAAGACAGGGCCCCGACCACCTGTCCTCTCTGAATGTCAGTCGGACTCCTCGGGTGATAACATATATGAGCTCGCTACAGCCGGCAGAGCACGGACTGTATTACGCACGTCCTCTTTTTATATCCATTTACATATTCATCTGTGTTGCTTGGACCCCTGTGTTTTACGGTCTTGTTTGTGTGTGGTCACCTAACAGTGAGGAGGTTGTTTTACACCATAATTGTGCGTTCTTCGAGACCTCTGGGAAATCGGAATAGTGGGAGGGTTGTGCGCACGTAATCCAGGATAACCACACCGTCTGCTATTTACGTGGCAGATGGCCGTCCTAAGTCGGCACCGGTTGCCCATTGGTCTCGTTGGTTTATGTGTAGTCTTTTGTGTTTCATGTTTCTATGTTGTGAGTTGGTGTTCCTTGTCCCTTTTGCGTCTCTTTCTGTGGGTATCTGTTCTGTGTTTTTTGCATGGGTGTTTTGGGATTTTGCTGTGGGTGCTGCAACCTAGTGTTGTTAGAGATCCCCTCCTTTCTTTTATGACTACATATGTAATCCGGTAAACTGACCAAAGTCGTGAAATCGTTGTTGAACAGTTTTTTCTGAGTTTATACTTCAAATCTATCTATTGGCACAAACACTGAATAGTTATTATCACATAATATCCTCCATAAAGGTAGAACATACACTTGTCGAATCTGCGTGTTATCGTCGGAGACCGACATTCGGAGCCGCATCACTCAAGATGAAATCTAACGTTTCGCAACCGTATTCAATTCATGTAAAATCGATATCAAGATGAAACAAAGACGTATCTGTTTTGATTCTTTTTTATTATGTTTGAAAATAAGAGTATATTGCATGTTCTGTGGGTTATAAAATGGCTAAAACGCGGGTGCAAATTTAGAACTACTTCTCAACTTTCGACTGCCGTAAGCTGTTCTGTAAGCTGTTCTGACATTGTTCTTCCGCCCTCGGATAAAAGAAATACGATGTATAATACAGAGATGTCAAGTGAGAGATTCTTTTCATGAAAATAAAATGCATATAAATATAAGAATTGTTATTCATATTGTGCGTTCGCATTGGCACGTGCAAAATATTTGATCATGGTAAAAATTCTGTGCAGCACGAAGTGCTGCACCTTGAATTTTAACCATGACCAAATGTTTTGCACACACGAATGCAAACGCAACATATGAAAAACTATTCTTAAATGTTGGTTAATATCTCAATAATCATTTCAATCAATCAATCAATCATGCATGCATGCATGCATAACGTTTTAAATTTTACTGATCGGACTTTAATTGTTTTCGCATTTTTCTTTCTTGTGATAAGAATGTTTATATGACAAAACATTTATCTTAACATTGTTACGTTAGATTTTTTTGTTAGTGATATGGATGTCCTTCTTCTTTGTATAGCTTCTAACAACATTTGAAGAAAAAATGACTTTGTGACTTTTCCTTGTTTTGATATGAATAAAAGAAATGAAAGAAATCACCAACAGCACTCGATTGCAGCATCCATGGCAAACACCGAACACCCTCCACGGCAAACACCGAACAGCCCTATGTGAAAACACTTAGCAGACAAGCACATCACGATACGCTTAAAGGTACAAAGTAATCTAAACACAAAAGACGACATACTGATTACAACACCAAACACAAAATACTACACATAAACAAACGATGACGGTCTCAAAGAAGGCTTGTGTACAAAAGTACGGTAAAATGACGACACAAACAAGGCAACAGAACCGGGGGTTCAAGTAACACATATACAGTTTACTCTCGTTTACCCAAACTCGGATAACTCGAATTTACACTGAACTCAAACTATTTTAATGTATGAGCAATGCTAAAAGAATTAAGGGAGCAAAGCTTCTCATTTTATTTTTCAGATATTTGCAGTTTCTTATTCCATGTAATGAACGATGAGTCAATAAAAAATATTGACAAACCATATCCCTATTAAGAATAATGCGGGAGGGTTCCAACTCTATACCTTCTTGAAGGAAATTTCAAACCAATTAGTACAAAGTACAAACTCGTTAATCGAATAATCATCTAATCTAGGGCATACAAAACCAGGATAAAACCAGGACTAAGGCAAAGGAACAGAAAAATCTACCATAGGAAGAGAAGTGAATTCCCTGCGATGAAGTGAGATCAGGTGCCCAGGAAGAATGAGTATCTACTTCTTGCAAGCGACACCCCCACTTCAAATCGATAGAAAGGTCGCAATCGGTAACTCCCACAAAGGAAGATTTATTCAATGGACATTTCGAACTTACTCGTACCTGTGTCTGTATCGATCAGGTGAAGCGTTAAACATGATTAGACACGTTATCCTTGCTGGTTCCAAATAATTTTGCATTTAATGTACATTTATATTTTCTTGCTATATTGTAAAAACTGTTCTTATTATGATTATTTTATCAGTTTATATTCAGATGGATATCAATCAGTGCTCTGCGGGCTGGAGCTAGCTCATGGATGCAATCATCCGAGAAGTACGACTAGCATTTACATAGGAATTAGTTTGGATGCATTCTCTTATGAGTAGAAGTAGAGTCATCATTTAAATCTAAGATGTTTCAACTGAAATAATGTTGATGAAAATTTGATATTTTGACTATGTTCATTTAATAATTTCGTTCCATAAATTGCCATTTGATCAGAAAGAAATTTATAGATATTCATTTGTGGGGAAAAACACCACATAGCTCGGGACAACAATTCTTTACAAATATTTTTTAAACACCATAGACACGTATACAATGCATAGACAAGGACATTTTTGTATATAAACACAGAACGTTCAAAAGAGCCTATGTCGGCCGACCCGTGGTCCTAGCAAGGCTCGAACCAGCAATCTTAAGATTACTGGTCAGACGCCCTATCCACTAGACCACGGCATATTTACAAATATGGATGGATCCTATTTCATACAGGAGGACGTCCTGCAAATGAATTGTAAAGTGTCATGTCTAATGTAAAAAAAAATTCAAAAACAGTGAATGTATCCATTATGGCTTTTGATGATCCTAATCTGAAATATCTTTCAACATTGTGAACAAAGATTGTTATAGTGTTTCAAATTTTCAGATTTTATTGATAAAAAGTTTGCAATGACACAGTCAGTCACACACAAATATAAACCCCTGGTTAATTAGTTTTCAGTAAGTCACATTTCCTCAGAATGGAGTCAATGAAGTTTCAGCTTGCTCGAGGATATTGTATCACTATAGGTATGGGACGAAGGAATGTTCAAGCTGAAACATGAACAAGTCGTTAATTTTCTCTTTGTTTATATATGTTTTGTGGTATTTTTCAAGAACAAGCATTAACCCCCACCCCCACTACCACCAAAATGCGGTTAAGTGAACCCTTGTGCCCCTTTCTTCAATAGACACAGAAACACAGATGAGATTCAATTTTCTAGTCTCTTGCTACATAATTTGCGTCAGACTCTAAGTGCTTATATAGTGCTGTTCTGATTGTGCATTTTTCCAGCTATGTATCAATAATGTATCATTTGTGTTGATTTTCAATTATTTGTGTGTTATTATTTTGTTTGGGTAAGTTATATATAGGGAGGGAGTATCGCGGATATTGCCATTAAGCAATGATAGAATCTGAAAGGCGTTGCAACCATTTTCATTATCTTTAATAGCATCAGCAAGGGAAGTAAACAAGCTCAGAGAGATCAGGGTCTTTGCTACTAACAAGATTTTTAACGGAGACAATCCGGTTTGTACAGACGGTAAACTTCCGATTTTCGGATGGATTTCAACATGATTTCTATGTAAAACATTAATACCGTATTTCGAATGACAGACGTTAATAATGATTTCTTGAAGATAAATTATTATTTTTGTATGATGAAAATAGCTCTTATATAATGAAATACATAATCTATTATTGTCTGGTCCATGCTGTTAATTTATCAGGTCTTAAATGATGCTATTGAATTTGAAGACGTTTAACATCAAGAAGATGTTTTTTGTTTCAAGAATCCAATTATTCTTTACCCACGTTTTCAAAACTGTGCTCTACGGAAACCTCTGTGTATATGAATTTTTACTTGAATCTTCAAAAGGATTACTTATTGGAGATCTCCTCCCTTCTTTTTATTTTCAAAAGTTTAATAATTTTCAAATGATAACTTATTTTCAATTAATGAAAGTACGAGCAACATAAATAAAGTATTTCAAAATGTTTGAAAGTACCAAAAAAGATTTAATCTCAAAATATAAGTCATGTCTTTAACCCTATACGATTCGGTGATGATCGTCAATATAGGTTGTTTAAACAAAAATCCTCTGTGTTATGTGGTGTTATAAATAAAATTTTAGGTGAGAACCCTCCAACACACCGAATTTAACAATTTACTGGATAGGACTTTTTTCTGCGCGATCTAAGTGACGTGCTTGCTAGCAAGAATGAGATTAACTTATCTGCTTTTAAAAGATGCGTATGCATTGGAGACGTTTAACATTTATACCACTTGGTGAGTGTCACTGCTGGTGGACCAGGAGTCCCCGAGGGCACATGTAGCCAAGTTCGATCAATTTCGGTTGGTCGTTTTTTCAAACGCATTCGAAAATTTCTGTTTTCAAATGTTCTCAAATTTCTTAAACCTGGGTCCTGTAGCATCATATCCCTGCCATCTTGCTACGTCTTTCGGTACATTTTTGAAAATAATTTTCACCGATTTTGGCCATATTTCATTGTTTGGATTGAGGATCACTGACGAGGGTTAAATACCCGAAATGTGCATGTCTGGTCCATTTTGATAACTTATCTGCTATTAAATGATGCTAATGAATTTGAAGACGTTTTACATGCTTACGCAGCCCAGGTACCTGATCTCATCTGCATCGGGGATTCACTTTTGCTTCTTTGCAAAATGTTTATGTTAGTTGTATTATTTTAAAAAAATATCCATAGATGCTATTGTAGAATCGAAATTTATTGTAAGCTGTAGAAATGAATTTTATGCGGCAACGCACACATGTTTATTGCTATAGATTTAACTCTCCTCTGGTTAGTCTGAAAGTTTGTATCAGTTTAAAAATATTTAAACATATAATATTAGAATATTAATGGTGATTGCTGTATTATTTTAGTGTTCGCTGTCTTTCTATTTTGTTATGGCAAGTTCCATAAGGAATTTCCATTTTTTGCGGACTTAAAAGAAAGGAGGGGATCTCCAACAACACCTAGTTGCAGCACCAACAGCAACCTCTCAAAACACCAACACCCACTGTAAAACACAAAAAAGACACGCACAGAAAGAGACGCAGTAGTACAAGGAACGCCAAATCACAGAAAAACATAAAACACAAATGACTACACATAAACCAACGAGACCAATGGGTAAACGGTGCCGACTTAGGACGGCCATCTGCCACGTCAGTAGCAGACGGTGTGGTTATCCTGGATTACGTGCGCACAACCCTCCCACTATTCCGATTACCCAGAGGTCTCGAAGAACGTTCAATTGTGGTGTAAAACAACCTCCTCACTGTCAGATGACCACACACAAACAAGACCGCAAAACGCAGGGGCCCAAGCAATACAGATGAATATGTAAATGGATATAAAAAGAGGGCATGCGTAATACAACCTGTGCTCTGCCGGCTGTAGCGAGATAATGTATGTTATTACCCGAGGAGTTCGACTGACATTCAGAGAGGACAGGTGGTCGGGGCCCTGTCTTCTCTAAAGAGGTTTGGACAGGGCCCGTCATGGAGTCCCGTCGTCACAGTCAGTCAGCGTGCAAGTATTATGGATGCGCTTGTACAAGACTGTAGATTGGTCAAGTATCAAGCCCAGTGTCCGTTTGGTGACATTAGGATCATATCAACGGTATAAGAGGCGTTTGATGATTCTGACGCATTTTCGATGGCAATTCTGTCTACCTTTGATCCTTCTAATTTTGTTGATCATGTCACCATAAAATGCAGGTTTCGAAATACCCAAAGTAATATATTCTGTTGCTTGTATGGGTCCGAATTTCAAAAGTAGTTGACAATAATTTTTGTAAAACTTCCAGAATGTCTTTGCAAGTTTGTGAAAGCGAAAACCTTGACCTAAACGTTTCTTGGTTATTTGTAAATTTCTATCATGAAAATCCAAAACATCAGTACATGCTCTAGCATACCGGATGAGCTGCGAAATGTAGATACCATAAGATGGTAATCTAGGAACATCATCATCAAGCCAGGGAAAATTTACTATGTTGAATCCAAAGTCATCTCTTTTGTCATACACACTTGTATGAATCTCTCCATTAACAATTTTGATGTTCAGGTCCAAAAATGGTGTTTCTGTGTTTGTATCTTTCGCCTTGTTTAGAGTCAGTTCCTGTGGATAAATAACATTTCTATACTTTTCAAAAACTGGATTGTCGATAGTAAGAATATCAGAGTACCATTGAAATTTCACATCATCATTTTTTCTTTGTTTTTGAAGATTTTGGATAAATTCTTTTTCATACGTGTATAAAAATAAATCTGCAACAAGAGGCGCACAATTATTACCCATAGGGATCCCTACAACCTGCTTGTAGAGATTCTCACCAAATCTTACATAAATGTTGTCCAAAAGAAAGGACAAGGCAATACAAAGGTCACTACATGTCCATGATTTATATGATTTGTATTCTGTATTGGAAAAGAAACCCTTTGATTCAAATGTACAAATATAAGTTATCCCCTCTCGGTTAAAGCACCATTTAATGAGTTTGGACAATTGATCATTAATCTTATCGTGAGGAAGCGTGGTGTACATATTGGAAAAGTCGTATGAAGAAATCGAATTGTCTTGAAAATTTCTAGATTTCATTTTGTCAATCACATCCCCTGAATTTTCAATAGACCAAAATAAGTTTACATAATTCCTGTTTAGAACAGTTTCACAATATTTTGCTACGTGTTCCTTTATCAACGTGAGTGCTGACGTCAGATTTCTAGACAAAAATTGTAGTTGAGCAGTTGCTAGAATTAGCAATAAATCGAAATTTGTAAGGAGACTTGTGCAGTTATGGTATGCAGTATAGTGTAGGAAGATCCAGTTTAGAAATAGGGATGTTGAATGAAGAAAGTTCACTGTAATGTTTGTTCAAAATGTTAGGAACACTTTCATTGCTTTTGATATAAGTATTTGTAGACGAAAGTTCCGAAACCAAACTTGATATGTAGTAACGTTTTCAAATGATTATGGTGTTGTTGGCTGCTTTGTCTGCAGGAGCGAAGACATATTTTTCGTGTAAATTGCGTAATTTGGATTTAAAATATCTTTCAGATAATATGGATAATATCGTTTTTATTTTCGTGCTTAAACATCGACGGCGGGTGCGGCTAGCCAACAGGGGATGCTTACTCCTCCCGGGCACCTGGTCCCACCTCTAGCTTGCTAGGGGTCCGTCGATGCTTAATTTTGTGCTCTATTGTGAGTGCTGTTGAGATTATCGTCAGGAACTTCTTTAACTCATTGGATTTTCGAAAAGATGAGGATTTTTTTGGAAGTTATATATTCGAATATCGGTAATATCCAATATGAGGTTCTTCCAGTCATTCAGAGAATGTGATTCGACCCCTTCCGATTTACACCATCTTTTTGTATAGTTATCTAAGGCTTCCTTTAGTTCTTCGCGACATTTGATAAAATCTATCTTGGATGGAATTCTGTACTTAGGTCCTTTCTTGAGAAGATTGCGGAGCTGCCTGCCCTGGATAATTGAAAAGTCACCTGTAACAATATGGCCAGCTGGTTTATATAGGTATTCAGAAGTAGCACATTCTCAAGAAGTAGGACTTGATTCAAGAATTTTAGGATCTGATGTTACTTTATTGTAGTTAAATACGAAATTTCGAATAGGTTTTTTATATACTTGTAACAGATTAATTAACAATTATAGTGTACATCTATATTTCAACGAATTTATGCATGGTGGTGCAGTAATTATCTTAAACCCAACAACTCTTTATTTGATATATAATGTTGACAAGTGACTTAAGATAAATACAAAGTATTAGATTCTGGACAGCAAGATATTTATAAAGTGAAACTCTCGTTTTCGTATTCATGTGTGAGCTTTATCTTCAAAATGGATCTCAACAAGGAAGCTAAGACTGTTTTGCGCTCAAAATGCCTCATAAGAGGAAAAATGTTATGATCGCTGAGCGATATAGTCCCCTACCGGCGGCATATATTTATGTCCTGCAACTCTGCCTATGAATTACTCTTCAATTAAACATATATGAGTTTAAATTAAACTTACTGTCTGTGCAGCTCAGTTCTGAGGTTTTATCTGCTTTACCCTTACGGAAATCACCTATGCACGAAGTATGCTTTAAGCATGCTTTTTAAGTACTTAAAGTGTGCTTCTTAAAAAATCACAAAATGAAAAATATCGATTCGAAAAAGAGGTCAAGCGTGATGAAAGTTGAACTTGCTCTGTAACTATCCAAGACTAAGCTGAGTATCAAATTTTACCTGAATATCTCTATTTGTTGCAGAAAGAAGTCTGGAAAACTGACAAAAACTGAAATTTCCAAGTCATAAAGGGGCATAACTCCTCGAAAAATAGGTCAAGCGTGACATAAGTCGAACTTGCTCTGTAACTATCAAAGACCAAGCTGTGTATCAGATTTCATCTGAATATCTTTATCCGTTGCAGAAAAAAAAGTCCAGAAAACTGACAGAAACTTAATTTTCCAAGTTATAGAGGGGCATAACTCCTTGAAAAATGGGTCAAGCGTGACGAAAGTCAAACTTGCTCTGTAACTATCCAAGACCAAGCTGTGTATCAAATTTCATCTGAATATCTCCATCCGTTGCAGAAAAAAGTCCGGAAAACTGACAAAAACTGGATTTTCCAAGTCATCAAGGGGCATAACTCCTTGAAAAATGGGTCAAGCGTGATGAAAGTCAAACTCTCTCTGTAACTATCCAATACCGAGCTGTGTATCAAATTTCATCTGAATATCTCCATCCGTTGCAGAAAAAAGTCCGGAAAACTGACAAAAACTGAATTTTCCAAGTCAACAAGGGGCATAACTCCTCGAAAAATGGGTCAAGCGTGATGAAAGTCAAACTTGCTCTGTAACTATCCAAGACCAAGCTGTGTATCAAATTTCATCTGAATATCTCCATCCGTTGCAGAAAAAAAGTCCGGAAAACTGACAAAAACTGGATTTTCCAAGTCATCAAGGGGCATAACTCCTCGAAAAATGGGTCAAGCGTGACGAAAGTCAAACTTGCTCTGTAACTATCCAAGGCCAAGCTGTGTATCAAATTTCATCTGAATATCTCCATCCGTTGCAGAAAAAAAGTCCGGAAAACTGATATTCGGACAGACGGACAGACGGAGGGACAGACGGACGGACAGACAGACCAAGAGGAAACTAAGAGTTCCCTTCGGCGTTGCCGGTAGGGGACTAAAAACCTATTACTGACTAGAAACCTAATAAAAGCCTACTACTAACAAAAGCCTTAAAACTTTTCTAATTCGTATTACTTTGATTTTAATAAGCTATCGAGCTACTCGTTTATTTGGAACAATGATGTAATTACCAAAAAAAAAACCTTGAATTTATAGCAGACAAATTACAACACCCATAATGACATTCAAGATGTCTACATCAGACGTTGTTCTAGATCTGCCATTAATTGAATGTAACTTTGCCTGATCATCTTGGGTTTCATCAAATTGCAATTTTATGCAAATCAAGCTATAGCCTCTGTGAACTGATCGTATGATGTTGCAATTGAACAGATAAGGTAGAGCATGTGCACAATTTACTTTTTATAGTCTCCTTCCTGATTTAAACAGCTGAGATTTATGTTGCATATGTAACGGAACTATTCGATTAACCGGATACTCATATATCAACATTTACTGATTACTTGATTTAAAAAAAACTTTATATTAATTTACATAGCTTTTATTGAATAAAAGATATTGTATCAAACTATGCAAACGATAAGGTAATGGAAACTATTGCTCGTTAATTCTTATAATTATGCGAATATATTTATGCTGTTAAGTTCAATTTACAAAATAAGATTTTAAAACTGCAATAAGTAGAGAATAAGTGTCTTAATTTGTGTTTTGTTACGGGTATACAACACACAGCAAGTGCATTTATCGTACATGTAATGCGCGTTAGCGCATTTCATGCGATAAATGCACTTGCTGTGTGTTGCATACCCGTAACAAAGCACAAATTATCAGACTTATTCTATATATATGCACCAAAGTTGTCCGTTTCAGTATTGTTTTCTGAAATCGCGGTTTTCTATGTAACAAGGTGACGTTTTTATTCATGTCACCGCGGGTAAAGTTTGCAGGTTGGAACAGTCGTTGCGGAATGTTTCTTTAGATCTTATGTATTATGACGTCACGAGCGTTTTCATACGAAATACAAGTTTATTAATACGAACCATTAAGTAAATGGAATTGGTATTTACTATCCAAAACACTCTGGTGCACTAAAATTGGTTTAAAATTTTCTTCAAGAAGGTAAAGTCTGAATTGGAACACTTCCGTATTATTGTTTTCAGTATTCGAAAATCTGAAAATCATATCTTCAGATCACATAGTTGATATGCCTTGTTATAAGAAACACTAACTATTTTGTAACATTTTTGTTTCACCAAAAACGAAATCAGTATCTGCTATTGATACAAAGATATATGTTTCATTAATACTTCCGATTTCCAATCTTTTCTCGGATAGAACAAAAAGCAGTCCTATAATTGTAGATTTTTTAGACTAGACAGAGAGTGTATAATGGTCATTATTGGTTAACGATACATGAAACTAAGAAGTGGGTTGATCGTTATAATAACGATAATTTTATTGAAATAAAATGGTTCTTCTAGAAGACATCAATGAGGCTACACTTAAGAACACAGATTTTGGGCCCTTGTTTTTACATTTACCAAGTGCAAAAACGACAATGTCAAAGTCCTTGCATGTAAGTTCTCATAGCAATTATTATAACAATGTACAGAAATGTTTCAATACCAAACCAATAAAAATTGACTTCTGTGTCCTATTCATTTCATTAATATATTTTTTTTCGAATATATTTTTGTACATACTGATCAGTAACATACATGTAATTGCATAAAAATGAGTTAGCACATCCAACTTCCCTTATAAACATATGTATAAAAATTGAATCAAAAGAAGAATGTTCATTCAATTTTTATTGGTAGTGGAATCGTTAAAGTTTCTCAATCATTTGCTTCTTTCTATCATCTCCGTTACTACAGAAGTAATATAGCAGTGCAACGAAACATTTGGCGTTATTTCTTTAGTACCTAAGTGCTGATTAACTTCAATAACTTGTTGAAAACACTAATGGCACTTCAAGCTCATTACATATATAAGTGGTCCTCATAAAATGGTATTATCCGACACAAAGTGGGATAGTCACGCAATACATTCATTATCCACTTTTGGTAGATAATACTCAATAGATAGCTTCTTTCAACATCATAAAGAAGAAATATGCAAATTGGAACATATAGATATCGTTAATCATAAAATGGTACAATATTGTAATCTTGAAGCTTTTAAACATTTTGTGACGAATGTTAAACGTCTTCAAATTCATTAGCATCATTTAAAAGCAGAATTAAAGCATGGACCAGACATGCACGTTTCGGGTATTTAACCCTCGTCAGTGATCCTCACAATGAAATATAGCAAATCTCTGTGAAAATTATGTCAAATATGTACCAAAAGACGTAGCAAGATGACTGGGATATGATGCAACAGGACAATTTAGTAAACAGAAATTTTCTAATGCGTTTGAAGAAACGACGAACCGCAATTGATCGAAGTTGGCTAAATGTGCCCTCGGGGACTCCTGGTCCACCAGCAGTGACACTCACCAAGCGGTACAAATGTTAAACGTCTTCAAATTAATTAGCATCATTTAAAGGCAGATAAATTTACAGCATGTATATAAAAACAGTATGTATATAAAGACAGTGTATAATTTCTGTCAGTTTAATACCGTTATTGTGTTATGTTGAGAATAGCGAAACAGTTAATGAATGTCCGAAAAACAAAGTGACAAAAATGGAGAAGCAACCAAAGATAAAAATGACAGTGACACTTGACTCTCCCCTTTGAGAGAAAAAAATTTCCATTCATATTTTGGGTTTCAAATTTTGAGTATCCTGTCCGTTGTTTACCGCTTTGGATCGAAACGTATGGTGTTGTGATTCCTTACATAGTTATTGGGGTTTTTTTTCATTTATTAAGTAAGACTTAACAAAATTGATTAGTTGTTGCAATAGGATAGTGCCCAATAAAGAATTCATATGGTCCAGGTATATGAAATGTTCATATGACAAATATGGATATGGACCATATCCCAGTTCATAGTTATTGCTAACACTTCAACAGTTTGTCACGACAAAAAATAACTCCTTTTCGCGAAAATTTGAAATGCTTGCAAAAACTATTGACTTTTCAAATACCAAAGCCATATGGACTGACTTATTTTATTAGGCATTGCCCTACTGCAACGTCTCATCAATTTTGTGCAGTATCACTTAAATGATGATAAACAATCAAAAATATCCGTAAGGAATCACAACATCATACATTTCGATCCCACGCAGTGTTGGTGCTCTCCGTGTAAATATCTTCAGTCTTGGTTGTTTTCCATGTAGAATTATTTGTTGGGTCTATGTTTAGGTTTTAAAAATTGATGCTCGTCGTAGAGTATAACCGTCTGTTTCTGAAAGCATCTGAGACAATTCGGATAATTGCTCCAGAAAATAAAGAACTTGAGCCACGCTATTAGCTGTTTATCGTTTATTCTATGAGTTCGTATTGTACATTTATCTTTTTTCTACTTTCAGATTTTAAATATGCGGAATCATTCTTATACACGTTTGACAAAAATGACTAGAGATAACAAATCGTTATACCAGTAAATCAGTTGTCAGCTGCTGGAGTTGTTTTTATTGATACCAAGGTATTCAATCCCTATTCTGTTTTCAGTGATAAAAAAAGAAGGGAGGAGATCTCCAACAAGACCCCGTTGCAGCATCAACAGTAAAACACCAAAACACCCGATGCAAAAACACAAAAGACGAGTACAGCACGAGACGGAAAAGAGACACTCGACAAGTAAACATCAAACAGAAAAGACTACACATAAACCGACGAGACCAATGGGTAACTGGTGCCGACTTTGGACGGCCATCTGTCACGCAAGTAGCAAATGGTGTGGTTATCCTGGATTACGTGCGCACAACCCTCTCACTTCTCCAATTACCCAGAGGTCTCGAAGAACGTACAATTGTGGTGTAAAACAACCTCCTCACTGTAAGATGACATCACACAAACAAGACCGCAAAACGCAGAGGCCCCAGAGACACAGATATCGATGAATATGTAAATGGATATAAAAAGAGGGCATGCGTAATACAGTCCGTGCTCTGCCGGCTGTAGCGAGCTCATGTATGTAATCACCCGAGGAGTCCGACTGACATTCAGAGAGGACAGGTGGTCGGGGCCCTGTCTTCTCTAAAGAGGTTTGGACAGGGCCCGTCATGGAGTCCCGTCGTCACAGTCAGTCAGAGTGCAAGTCTCAAGGATGCGCTTGTACAAGACTGTAGATTGGTCAAGTACCAAGCCTAGTGTCCGTCTGGTGACATTAGGATCATATCCACGGTATAAAAGGCGTTTGATGATTCTAACGCATTTTCGATGGCTATGCTGCCTACCTTTGATCCTTTTTATTTTGTTTATCATATCACCATAAAAGACAGGTTGTGTAATACCCATAGTAATGTACTCTGTTGCATGTATAGATCCGAATTTTAAAAGAAGTTGACTGTAATTTTTGTAAAATTTCCAGAAAGTCTTAACTGGTTTATGAAAGCGGAAACCTTGACCTAAAAGTTTTTTGGTAATTTGTAAATTTCTACTGTGAAAATCCAAAATATCAGTACATGCTCTAGCGTACCGGATGAGCTGTGATATGTAAATGCCGTATGACGGCAATCTTGGAACATCACCGTCAAGCCAAGGGAAATTTACTATGTTGAATCCAAAATCATCCCTTTTGTCATATACACTTGTATGAATCTTTCCGTTTACAATTTTGATATTTAGGTCCAAAAAGGGTGTTTCTGTATTTGAAAGGTTTGCCTTGTTAAGGGTTAATTCTTGTGGATAAATTTCATTCTTATATAATTCAAAAGCAGGATTGTCAATGGTTAGAATATCATCCAGATACCTAGAAGTATTATTGAAACATTTCAGCTCATCAAATTGTCTTTGCTTTTGAAGATTTTGGATAAATTCTTTTTCATAAGTGTATAAAAATAAATCTGCAACAAGAGGCGCACAGTTAGTACCCATAGGAATTCCTACAACCTGCTTGTATAGATCCTCACCAAATCTAACATAAATATTGTCCAAGAGGAAGGACAAGTATCAGAGAGAAAATATCATTCCCTTTGAGAGAATGCTATTCAATGCGTATACTATTCCATCTCAATGACAAATATGGATAATGACCATATCCCTGTATACAGCACAAATCGATAATTCAGAAAATCAGAAACCGAAGGCATACAAAATCAGGATAAAATAGGAACCAAAGCAAACAAACAAAAACCTCCACCATATGAAAAGAAGCGAGCTCCCGATATGGGAGTGAGACCAGGTGCCTAGGAGGAGTAAGCATCTCCTGCTTGCATGCAACACCCGCCGCTTCAATTCGGTAGAACTGTCACTTCCGGTTACTTCCATTTCGGAAGACATAGAGTACAATCTTTGGAAAGTGGGACGTCATAGTTTATGACGAGTTCCCCATATCGACCGTAGAACTTCCTCAGTGACGATGTTAGTCGGTCACAAACACATTCCTGACTAAGAAGCTTATCTGAAAGACGCCTACCTCTATGAACAAAATCCGTATATTTGGTACTTGCTCTGGCATAGCGTATCAACTAAGATATGAACACACCATAAGCAGGCGATGAAGGGATATTGCTACTCAGAAAAGGAAAGTTTGTAATGCTGAAATTGAAGTCGTCACGTCTGTCATAGAGTGAGGTGTTCATGTGACCATCAGTGTCGTAGGACAACATTATGTCCAAATAGGATGCTGAATTATTTGTCTCTGTAGTTTCTCTGACTCTGAAGGAGAGATACTGCTGAGGTAGTAATCTATCCTGTAACACTCGAAGATTCCCGATGATGAAATACTCGGTATATGTCGGGAAATTAATGAACATCTACATAAATTATAATCGGAGGTACTTAATTAAGGTGCAGTATCCTTAATACTGCAGTGACTTCATTATCCATGGACATCAGTGGAGGGCTTTAACTGCGTGGTTGTAATCCGGACAGACACACCATTTTCTAGAGCTGTTTGAGATTAACTTCCGTTTAAGTGCAAGAATGTTTCATTTTTGTATAGATCATAAATATCATACTAGTATTTCATACATGCATTATGTTTCTAAAAATGTCTTTGAATCTTGATAAACTGATTCATCTAACCTTGGATTTCCTTATCCACAGATTAGGACGTACCTATATTCATTACGTAACCAGTTCATCCGCTTTCTAGTCGATGTTGTTTCTTTCACAAAGGCTGCCCTATCAGTCTTGAAGTGTTTGTCCGTTTTCTGTTTTAAAATAATCAAATGGTTGTAATTTATTTCCTTTAGGCATACATGTAATACCTGTGTTGTGGCGCAACAAGTATTTGCAAATTTTGAAGGTAATTTCATTGGCATTAGTACCAAGGTATGATTCAGACCTGGGGTACGAGAAGGAAATGTTCATGTGGATCGTACCTACAAAAACTATGTTCTCTATCAAATAAGATGTTAAGATACTGAAAAGGTTTCTTCCTCCATGTGAGATTAAGTATTATTTGTTGACATTCCATTTTTGTCATGAGATATGGACATTCATGAACTTAAGTTTACATATTTATAAATGTGACAAGTATACGTCCCGTGAGCTCGGTTAATGGACTTAAGCTGTTCGATATGTTATATATACCATACAAACTTATTTTTCTACTTTTGATGGTCAAAGGATCTTTTGGAGGCAATAAAGACAACGGTAAAATATTTATTTTATTCTAAAACTCTCGAACAATATGTAAATAAGCAAAAAAATCAGTAAACAATAATATTTGCAGAAAATTATCCATAGTAAGGCTAGAAAGAATAATAATTATATACATCGTTGAATAAATTTGCTGTCAAACAACCATTTAAGTGAAATAAAGCAAACGTGGATAAAACCAAAGATATACAAAATTTGATATTAAAATGATATACGTACGATCCAGATACCACAACATTTGTTACAAAGGTTGCAAATGGCCGTCCCAGGTCAGTACCGATTGCCTTTTGGTCTCATTGGTTTATATGTATTTTAGGGTTTTAAAGTGTTTAATGTTTAATTGTTTAAAATCGTTCTTGTCTCTTTGGTGTTTCTTTTTTATGCCCCCGGAATTAAAGATTCGGGGGCAGTTAGTTTTTGGCCTGTTCGTCTGTTTGTATGTTTGTCCGAAAAACTGTAACATTGAGCATAATTTTTGAATGGAAGGTGATAGAACTTTCATATTTCATATGCGTATTCCTTGTGACCTTTATATTGACACCAAAACTTTTGAACTTGTCACCTTGACCTTGACATTTGACCTACTTAACAGAAAATGGTGTTATACTAACACAGATGCCACCGGGGACATTCGTGTTTCACTAACACAGGCTTTATTGTCCTCATCTCCTGCATGTTTTCGCAACCGGATATCTCGATGTTTTCTGTTAAGTGAAGTATAAAGTAATAAAGGCAACGCAAGCGTAGCATCCCCTCGCAAATGCAACTCCAGCATCAGAGTGTGTATCATTGGGAATTTCATTTCCATCATTTAACGTTGACCTAATAAACTATATCAGAAGGACCAAAGGCAGATCAAACCTCAACCTCAAATGTTATAAAATAGTCGGTCGCCTGCTTTACCGGGCCTTGTTTAAATCTCGTCAGAGAAGACTGGGTCCTGATTCTCTGTCCTATCTGAAAGTTGGTCAGATTCTTGGGTGAATGATCTTGAGCTCGCTTCAGCCAGCAGAGCACAGACTGTTATACGCATACCATAGATTTTTTTCAGATCCATTTACATAGAATTTAGTTTAAACAGGCCGCTGCGTTAAACTGTCTTGTTTGTAATGTCACCTTACAGTGAGAAGATTTATGTTTATACCATTATTGCGGGTCTATGGAAACCTATGTGTTTCCGGATATGTGGGAGGGTTGTGCGCACGTAATTCGGATAAACACATCAATTGCTCATAGCAAATGGCCGTCCAAAGTTGGCGCCGGGTGCACATTGGTCTCCTGCATTTTATGTGTTGTCATTAATGTTTGATGCTTCTGTTTCGATTGTCTTGTATGATGTTCCTGTGAATATTATCGTGTCTTTTTTGTGGTTTGTAGTTTTGTCTGATGTCATTTACATATTACTTTCTTGTTGTTTTGTTTCGCTGGGTGAGTGCAGGGTGGCCATGCCGGAGATCACCCTCTTTTCTTTGATTGTCGTGATCAGCAAAATAATTTTTAAATCAAGTCCATAGTGACCTTGACCTTTTACATTTACATTGAAAACCAATAGGGTTCATCCTGTCCTCGTGTGATGATTGCTTATTTCTTCAATGCTTTTACAAGGACCTTTATCCTAAGTCTACAGTGACCTAGATAATCAATAGGTTTCTTCTTGTCCCTATGGGTAACTTTTGTGAGAGGTTTGATGTTTTCATGATGATTGCTTTATATTCCATGCTATTCACAAGGATTTAAAGCCTAAGTCCACACTGACT
This sequence comes from Pinctada imbricata, assembly GCA_033119305.1. Lineage (NCBI taxonomy): Eukaryota > Metazoa > Mollusca > Bivalvia > Pterioida > Pteriidae > Pinctada > Pinctada imbricata. The sequence continues at coordinate 87,622,276 of VSWD01000010.1, forward strand.
TTGACCCTTGACCTTTAAAGTCCACAGTGACCTTGACCTTTGATCCTTAGCCTTGAAATCAATAGGGTTAATTCTCTTCCTATAGAAACATTTTTTGAATGTTTGATATTTCTATGATGATTGTATTTCTTCTATGCTGTTCACAAGAATCCAGACACACACAACCTCACACACACACACACACACAAATAAAACCCGCACAGAGGATAAATGATTTTCAAAAGGCTTTGCAAAACCAATGTTTTTATGTTCATAGACTTATAACAGAAGCAATGCACTGTTCGCAGAACTGAAGTATGTACACCAATTCTCAGTCATTTTTTTCACTGCTCTTTAAAGCAAACCTAAAATATTTTTTTAATTGTGTCTTGTCAACGGAATAAAATGTTCAGTCAGCAGATAAAAAACGAACCACTCCTCGTACCAGTTATGTCAGCAATATAACAAAGAATCTATCATCTTCTACACCTCAGAGATGGAACTCGGGATTTCCTTTGTCATGATGTTCTCAGAATGCGTGATGCACTATAATTGTACAGATGGTTCGCGTTTTATCATAACATATAATTGACTGTTTAAGTCTGAAAACAGCCGGGGCTTTCATTATTTCTATAAAAGTATTTACTAACATTTCCCAGTAAGGAACAGAACTTCATATCTATGATTTTGTTTATTTCATTTTATTTGGATGATTAAGACGAATCGCCAATGATTTCTAGGAATAGTTCACACCTTCAAAGAGACCTCATAAGTGGGGGAACGAGTTTAAAGAAATACTTGAAAATAAGAATTTTCGAGATACACATGTACTTATTTTCCAATTAACATTGCATATTACAAAGAAGACGAGTTAATTGAATTATGCTCTCATTTTTATTTCAAATGGTCCTCAATCTTTTTTTTGTTAAAACTTCGATGCATAAGCACGTAAGCCCCCTCCCCTCCCCCCTTTTTTTTAAACACGATTGAAATCTCACTTAAAGTAAATGTAATGTAAATGTAATAATCTAACTTCAAAAAATTAAAGAGGGCGCTACTGAAATTATTTTTGGTGGCTCCGCTGAAAGCATCACTGATAAGAATCTAATATTCGAAAAACGTGTCTGGTGCATGTAAATTGGTTTGGAATTTTCTTCAAGAAGGTAGAGAGTTGGAACCCTTCGACATTATTAAAGTAAATTCATTCGTTTCTGGTGGGGTTTTTTTCTGACAGACAAAATAGGACAACTAAAGACTGAAAAGCAGATGTTTCCATCAGTCCAAAGATCATGCGAACGACATTAAATATCAGCAATATATTCTTATTCTTGACTATTCGATCAATGAGGATTAGGTATTTCCTGCTTGCATCTAAACAAAGATATACACAGGCGGAATGACGGCATTCTTTGTTACGGCCAAGAGAGCTCTGTATACTGGACAAATTTTAATAGATAATTAAAGTATATTTAGAGAACAAGACAATAAGCAAATCAGTTATTCATTCTCAAAGTCGAGAAGGCAAGGCAAAATCATAAGAATTTCCATAGGAACGATTGCGAACCCCGGAATGAATCAAATTCCGAAGTGAGACCAGGTGCCCGGGGAGAGTCAGCGTCTCCTGATTGCATGCAACACCCGTCGCAACAGCTCCATGGAAACTTGTCAAATTCGGTAATTGTAATTTCTATCATGGTTTACCGTCAAATTAATGCTGTATGTTTTTGATTTCATGAGAAGATGTCAGTATTGAGATCCACCCCATCACCCCTTACCTTGGAGACAAAGATGTTGTTATCCGATGTGATACCAGTGGCGACATCATCAAAGAACCTGCCTTTTTATCTGTTTATCTTGAAACAACGTTCTCTAGCAATACACCACTTGTGACATTGGCCAAATATGCATCAACCATGAAATAGAATGGGGAAGACACTACGATGATGCCTTTCAAGTCAGCAAACGTATGAATGTAACGGGAAGGATTGGGAAGCCTGGTGAAGACTTTCTGGAGTTGACAATTAATAATGTGCTGTGCTCAGACGAGGGGAAGTATCAGTGTGTGTATGCTGGGAAGGACGATGAGGGGAATCTTGATGAAGTTACAAAGAAAGGAGAACTGATTGTTTATTGTAAGCAAATGTTATTACGTTGTATCGTATCATTACTTAATAAATAATGAAAATTTATCTTAATGTGCATCAGGAAAATTTGTAATGCAGAAACCAAACAATTATAAAATTGTTCTCAAATTTCATTTCTTCCAGCTTATCACGGTATGCCTCAGATTACCTTGAACGGCAAGCCCCACCCTGTAGATTACATACCAATAGTACTGAAGCCCGGGGATGAGGTAGATCTAGAATGTGAGGGCAGTGTAGGAAAGCCACCGGTCCCTATGGCTTGGGCAGTCCATTACATGCGCAAAGATAGAAATTACAGAAAGATTGAGGAAGAAGAGGGAATAGTCGGAAATGGTAAATAAGCACCAACAAGTCTTGTCTTGATAAATCTGGACATGACTTCGTGAGAATTGTTCGAGACACGTCATAAATGGGAAAGGACCTTAAATTGTTTCAATGTTGTAATGAAATTTATTTTCACAATCAATTTGGATTCCAATTTAAACAACATCCGTTTCGGTTAAGTAATTCCCAAAGAGTATGTTTGTTAATTCAAAAGCTTTCATTTGATAGTATCATTATATTTCCTTCTTGTGTCCTCAGTTTTCCGTGAGATTCCAGAGGGCGACCTGTGCAGGTTCAGATCCAAATTACCACTGAAGTTTACAATGCCAGATATTCCCGATGACATTATCAGCATTAAATGTCAGACTGGATTCTCGTCTGCTGTCGTGCAGTTCAGGAATACTTTACCATATGAACGACCATTAGGTTAGATTTTATCTCTTTCTAATTTCATTTCCATAAGAAATGTGATGGTTTAACATTTTGCTCCTCATAATAAACATCCAAGAAGTATGTATCAATCATTTAGTCTCAAAGTCGAAAAGGCAAGGCAAAATCGATTAGAATCTCCATGGGGACGGTTGCAAACCTCGGAATGAATAACATTCCGAAGTGAGACCAGGTGCCCAGGGAGAGTCAGCGTCTTCTGATTGCATGGAACACCCAGTCGCAACAGCTCCATGAAAACTCGTCAAATTTCATATCATTTGGATTCTTTTTCGGCCTTCGAGCATTCACTGATGAGACATAATTTATTAAAATGCGCATATGATACACTGAAATTTTACATTAGAACATTGATGATTGAAATACCCTTAATATCCTTAATTGTTATGTAGTCAAGGGATTATACATTTATATTTATTAATTTTTCAGTACCTGCTCATAAAAGTTCCAGACTGAAAGGTACGAAAATATCAAAAATAGAGAGAAAGAAGAAAGAAAGCAAATTGACGCTTAATCTAAGAAAGTTTTAAATCCTTGATTTATCCAAATCAATGCTTACAAATGTTCTGGCAAAATACACAGACCGTATGGCCATATCTATTATAACATCCAAACATTATGATACAGAATCAACAGCAGAGCAATACAGGATAAGTTCTGATCTCTGAACTACCTTGCATACTTGGTCATTAAAATAACTAGTGTGATAATAACAATTCCATCCTACGACTGGAAAAAAGCTCTGGTTTAATGATTCGTAGAATCTCAATCTATTTTCAAAAAGTCGTAAAGACCTCTCTGTCTTCTTCTTCTGAATTTGGTTAAGGTAGGTCAGCGCGCAATTCCTGATTATGCCTGCGTCAGTCTTTAAACTGATCCATTTTTCCGTGCACGCTGCGAAAGACCAAGAAAAAAGAAAAACATTTGAGGACTATAAAAACACGGCTAAAATTCCTTTTAAAAAGGTCAACAAAAACAATTGTTAAATTTACATTGTAAATTATATTTCTTTAGAAGAGTTTATCTGAGAGTTTCTGGGGGACAGGGGTTAATGTGACCTAAAATTTTGAGGTTCTCTTTGTATTACTGATACTTTATTTGAAGTTTCCGAATATATTTTGTTTGAAATATTTGTGTATCCAAATTAAGTTCGTTGAATTGTACCTTTCTGTTTTCCAGACGAACCAGTTGTGATTCTAGATGATACCAACGGTGAGCAAATGACGTAATTCAGAATGGCTTTGATTTCTTCGTTTTTATCCTACTTGAATATCCCCATTGACTCTACCCATGTATGACTTTGCACTCAATTTTGATAATCTTCCAATGTTTCATAATGGAGATTTTCCATCTGAACCTTCGTGCGATTTAATTTCTTGAGTCATCTCTTTATCTCATTTGTTCCCACTTCTGCTTTATTCTAAAAGCTGATTTAAAATTATGTATATCTACTCCTTTGTATCTATAAGAGCTTTTCTAAGTACCTGATTACATTGCCCAGAAACGTAAAGCTTCATCCCGGTACCGTATTCATCATTAAAGCAAAGAGACAATCTATATTCCGGCATACTTTCCTAGTAAAGTCATTTGTTGAAACTTGAGAGTCATATTCTCTACCATGAAAATGACGGTCACTTTTTCTGGGATGTACTATTACGCTGATTTTTTCCTAATTGTGATTTACTGTTCTTAATCAGGCAAGCTAACAACCTTACTTTAATGAATCAGTTCTAATCCCTACGTTCTTATAGCGTTATACCATTGTATTAATTTGTTGTTTTTGTAGACGTCGCTGATTTAAGACCAAGGTTTCTGCTTTTCCTGACAGCGTACGTGGTGATCAGAATGGTGCACGTGACTTTGTGAAGGCGGCTGTTCGTGTAGACTAAATCTATGTTTGCCTTATCTTCCTCTTTTTTCAATAAAGAATATACAAAAATCTTTTTTTTTTTTCTGTGTAAATGCGTCGAGTTTCTTGTACGTCATTGGTTTGAAACGAAATTGCACAAAAACTCGATAAACTATACCTTCCATCATTTACGTATATGAAATAATACTTTTAACTTCTTAGCAAGCTGTAATTTATTTGTGCAGTGTCTTCATTGATTCTTAAAAATTCTGCAATATTAATCATAATTACATTGCAATTGAAAATTCTCTACATTGCATTCACCAAACTATAGTCATTGTCATTATGTTAAACAAAACATGAGAAATGCAAATATTGTTACAATAATTATCAAGTTTTAGAATATGAAAACCGTTAAATGATCCTTATTTATGAAATGAATAGTAAAAGCATGTATGGAATTTAAGGATGTAGTATCGTTATCGAGACTATCTACATTTATCTGTCTACAATAAGCTATCTGTGGATAGTTCAGATATCCTGAAGGTCATTTACAAGAGTCATAATGAAAAAAATATTGCATTCTCTGGACCCAGACAGACCTAGATAAGGCTAACAAATAAGCTGTTAGCTACTTATTTGTATGAAAATGCATCGATTCATCCTAATACGGCAGAAAGCCATCAAGACCAAAATCCTGTCGTATTCTCTAAATTATATCCTTGTTTTCCTTAGTATCTCTAGTGCAAAGTCGTCACTCTCCCATCCAATCTAATGCAATTTCATTTTTAGGTAGGATTTTTGTCGCATGTGACCAGATTTCTATTTAACCAAAATTGAAAAAGGTTTAGATTTCTTTCCCCCATAACAAATCCGAGAGAAAATATCAAAACAACCACAAATGACAAAACGATAGAGAGAGAGTGAATGGCATTCAAAACAACTTCACGACAAAAGCAATACATTTTCATTATTTCATGACGCACTTGTAATGTGGCAAGAATACTCGTTAAGCACACCATGATACTGAATTATTGTTGCTTTTAAACAACAGAACCTTTTCCTTTAAATTGTTCTTTTATCAATAATTATCATCCTCTTCGCATGAATAACTCGTATTTGTAATATGATGATTGTTCGAGTCTGCAACAACAGGACTGACACTTCAAGATACACTTATAAAATCATTTCCTACAGGCAGCTAAACGGTTCGCGGAGAAACATTTTTTTCTTAGAATATTTTCAGCCTAGTCGATTTGAAAAAAAAATGTGTAAGTTCCAAATCATCATGACCTAAACAAGTGCATTTATCGTACATGTATTGTGCATACTATAAATGCACAGTGTTTTAAATGTCTTCCCTGACATGGTCGCCATAGCACTTTTTATATAGACATTACCTAAGACAGTGCATATTTTGTAGATAATGTTTTCATTTTCGTGCGTGAACATCGGGTGCGGCTAGCCAATCGTCGATGCTCATTTTGGTGCTCTGTTGTGAATACTGATGAGATTGTCGTCATGGTCTTCTTTATCTCATTGCTGTGTGTTGCATACCCGTAACTAACCACGCAAATTATGACATGTATTCTATATACATAATACGGAAGTGTTCCAACTCTATACCTTCATGAAGAAAATTCTGAACCAATTTTTCCTAGACATGTGTTTCGAATATTAAATTCTCATCAGTGATGCTTCCAGCGGAGCCACCAAAATTCATTTCAGTATAGCCCTCTTTAATGTATATGCTCGTAAATGCATCACATTAGGTTAGTGTAACTTTTGATTTCTGGAATCGCGTTTCTCCAGTTAAATTGATACATTAAAATTCAGACGACCGCGTGTTTGATGTACATGTTAACAGTCGCCGCTGTCTGTTTCTGTAGAGTTTTGTATTGTGGCATCACGAACGTTTTCATACAAAATGCAAACGTTAATAAACACGTTCGTTTCAATAGTTTCATTATAAACATCAAAGAAGTACCCATTAATTATTCAGTCTCAAAGTCGAAAGGCAATGCAAAATCATTAGAATTTCCATTAGAACGATTGCGAACCTCGGAATGAGTAACATTTTGTCCTGAGACCAGGTGCCCGGGGAGAGTCAGCGTCTTCTGATTGCATAGAACATCCGTCTCAAAAGCTCCACGAAAACGTGTCAAATTCGGTTATTGTCTCGATGTACATTATTAGTTATAAAGTGGTTTACAGGGGGGGATACAGAAATATATTGGGTCGACGAAAAAAGTTGTACTGGGCGAGGCGAAGCCGAGCCCAATGCAACTTTTTTCATCGACCCAATATATTTTTGTATCCCCCCTGTAAAACACTGTATAACGAATTATCCCGCCGATGGCTTTTGGTTTGTGTATGTTTACGTCAACATATTTGAAAGCATCTCGGTGACGTCAACAGCGTAAAGCGTCTTGGGGGAAGCGGGATATTAAAATAATATCCCGTCAGTAGCATAATACAACATTATATCCGGTTCTTCTCGGCCAATCAGATTGCAAGAAATTTGCCAGAGGTGTGATAAATTGATGCACATATCAGGTAAATATTTCGTGTTTGGTGATGGTGACAGCCATTCAATCGCAATCCAGAATGTCACTGTAATGTAAATGTGAAAATCAAACTTCAAAAAATTAAAGAGGGCGCTACTGAAATTATTTTTGGTTGCTCCGCTGAAAGCATCACTGATGAGAATTTAATATTCGAAACACGTGTCTTGTGCATGGATATTGTTTTGGAATTTTCTTCAAGAAGGTATAGAGTTGGAACCCTTCGGTATTTTTAATATAGACACTTATTTCATGTTGCAGTGTTGCTACTCATGAAAGGGAAGTTGGTTAGCTGAAATCATCACGTTTGTCATACAGAGAGGTGTTCAAATGGTTATTTGTGTCGAAAGATAGAAGTATATACAAGTACGAATGACAAGTATGGATAATGACCATATCCCTGTATACAGCACAAAATCGATAATTCAACACCCGCCGCTTCAATTCGATAAAACTGTTACATCCGGTAACTTCCATTTCGGAAGACATGGAGTACAATCTTTGGTTGGATGGTTCAAATGGTCTATGACAGAATATCATCCACCATTCTGGAGAGTGGGACATCATAGTGTATGACGAGTTCCCCATATCGACCGTAGAACTTCCTCAGTGACGATGTTAGTCGGTCACATACATGTCCCTGACTGAGAAGCTTATCTGAAAGACGCCTTGTCTCAGAACAAAATCCGTATATTTGGTACTTGCTCTGGCATAGCGTATCAACTGAGATTAACACGCCATACGCAGGCGACGAAGGAATGTTGCTACTCAGAAAAGGAAAGTTTGTAATGCTGAAATTGAAGTCGTCACGTTTGTCATAGAGTGAGGTGTTCATGTGATCATCAGTGTCGTAGGAAAACATTATGTCCAAATAGGATGCTGAATTATTTGTCTCTGTAGTTTCTTTGAATTCGAGCTCCGAAGGATAGATACTGCTGAGGTAATCCGCGAATTTTGGATTATTGATGGACAACACATCGTCAATGAATCTGTAAGTGAAGTTAAAGTCAGAAGCTAACTTAGCTTAGCTAAGTATCTTTTCCCTTCAGAGACCAAAGATTGAATGAATTCAGCTTCGCACGAGTGAAGTAAAATGTCGGCAAGGAGTGGGCTACAATCGGTCCCCTTTGGAATTCCGACAATTTGCTGGAAGACCTTTTCTCCAAACACCAAAAAAAGGTGGCGATCAGAAAGTTTAACATCTGAATAAATCTGTTTCAGTGTACTTATTTTCAGAATTGGGCTTTTCTTTTACAAGGTAGCTTTTGTCATAGTTAACAACAATAAATTTGTATTTGCGATTGTCGTTCTTACTTGTTAACGCATTACTTAATTTTTGCGAGTCTTTCTTTTAATTTAGAATGTGGGATTGTAGTGTAAAGTGTCGAAAAATCAAAGACTTTGATCGAATGGACTCTACTAAAATGAGTGGATTTCAGATGTTCTAGAAGTTCCTTCGAATTCTTTAAAATCCACATCTGGTTGATACCACTACGAGAATATACTGTCGAACAATATTTTTGAAGCCCAGATTTGATTTCAGATAAAACTTTGGTGAGTAAGATCGATACAGATTTGGTAGAACATTTTGAGGAACCAGCGATGAAACGTTGTTTGTACGGATTCTGTCGCTACACTCGGATGTTTCCTTGATCCCTGATTCATAAGGATAGATTTCATGTAGATGGTCCTTAAAGTTCGGATTATTGATGGATAACACGTCAACTATGAATCTGGAGGAAAAATTTAACTGAGACGCAAGGTGATTTCGCCCAGTCGAGAGCAAGGTCTGGATGAAGTCAGCTTCGTATGAATATAAAAAATAAGTCCGCAAGCAGTGGGGCATAATTGTACCCATGGGGATGCCAACTATTTGCTGGAACACCGCAAAAATGTTGTCAATCAAAAACGCTAGCATCCGGATGATATTGTCTTCGGTATACTTTTTGTTTGAATCAGAGTGTCCTTAACGAAATAAGTATCCTCCCGCCCGATGACAAGGTATACTCATCTTCTGTTCCCATTTTTTTAAAAGAAAGGTGTTGCGAATAATATTGGACAGTCTGTTTTTGAGCCTTTGATGTGGAATGGTAGTGTAGAGCGTGGAGAAGTCGAAAGACTTTATGCTGGTAATATGATTGAAATTGGTGGTTTTTAAAATTTCCTGAAGTTCCTTATAATTCTTTAGGATCCACATCTGATTGATTCCATTTCAGTATGTTTGAAGACCTTGCTTGATGCAAGTTAATATTTTCGTAGGCAAAATGGATAGAGGTTTTGTGGAGCACCTGGTCGAACCGGCAATATTTCAGTGTCTGTAAGGATTTGATATAAGATAGTTCAAGATAAGTCATCAGTATGAATAACGAAGGACTCATGAAAAGATTTGTGATTGTCAAGTATTTCAGATACAGATAAATTTGTAAGTGTATATGTAGAATTTCCAGGTGCTGAATGTAACCCCAGTTCCTCTTTCGGGCAATTGAAATAGTATGACTTGCAAACGAAAGTAAAATTGTTTGCCGAATGAATTGTTTTCATATGTATATATACAATAAGTGGTACCACTTGCCAATAGTTTTTGTTCTTTTGCAGGTTTGAACAATGTTCAACAGGTTTGATTCTCATGACCAAAAGGTGTTTTATGACCTTGAATCAAGGCAATCTCTACAATATCATGGTCACTGAGAAAATTAATTATAAAATTTTGTTCAAGGTATAAATGACAAATATGGACAATGACTATATCCCTGTATACAGCACGAAATCGATAATTCAGAAAATCAGAAACCGAAGGAACCAAAACCGAAGGAACCAAAACCAAAGCAAACAAACAAAAACCTCCACCATATGAAAAGAAGATAACTCCCGATATGTTTAACATCGTCACGGATTTGAATATTTCAGAAAATATTATTTCCTTGGACGCCAGGGTACATCATGACTTGATTAAGGTCATATCTGCAAGTTCACAGTGAAAAGAAATTCTCAGACCTATCCAGTAAACCCTTACGTTATAACGTCATCGTCACTTTGAATATCATATCATAGACTTATTGCCTAGGACCAAATGATGTGCCAAGACCTCAAATGCCAATGTCACATTTGCAAAGCTAAGGTCGTAGTGAAAATAAATGAGAAGATCTTGTCCTGCTCATAACTTTTAAAATTCGTCATCAGCAGCATTTGAATAATATTTCAAAGAACTGTTATCCATTACTGAAGAATTTTGAAGATTCCACCTGAAAGTGAAATGATACATTTGAATATGCGGTTTAAACTGTCGCTTTCCAGTTTATACATTGCTTTTATGAAAAAGAAGAAATGCGAGGTTGTTCTAACCTGCAACCTGAACCCGCGGTGACCTAAATTTCAGAAAACAAGAATGACAATTGCGGTGCATATACTAGTATATAGAATAAATATCTTATTCTGTATTTACGGGTATAACATACAGCAAGTTCAGTTTATCAGACTGTAATGTATCAAGACCAAATTCATGCTGTAATCCTTGTTTTTCTTTGTGTCTCCCATGTCAAGTTGTCACTCTCCCATACAATCTATATAAGATATCATTTATGAGTAGGATTTTGTCGCATGTAGCCAGATTTCTATTTAACAAAAATTGAAAATGGTTTTGATTTCTTTTTCCCATAATACGGTATATCCGAGGGGAGATAAAAACCACCGCCATTAATGAAATAATTCAAAAAGGAGTGTATGACATTCAAAACAACGTATTTCAACACGAAAGCAATACGTTTTCATTATTTCACGACGCACTTTTTATATACACTATTATCACGCCTCAGACAAAAATGTTGGAATCTGATTGGTCAGATCATGGTCACATGACGCCGTGAAAAAAGCCGTATCAGGCTTGTAAATCCGTATCGGGCGAGTAGTTTATTATGACGTCGTGAATTGTATGATACAGAGACCCCCACACATACAGTAAGAGGTCTTCGACGTGATAAATTCGTTACACGGTTAGTTAGTGACCTGATACGGAAAAATACATGGTGTGAAAAGAAAACCCGTATCGGGCTCGGCTTTCGCCTCGCCCGATACGGGTTTTCTTTTCACACCATGTATTTTTCCGTATCAGGTCACTAACTAACCGTGTAACTAATAATACTCGATGGCACTCCGCGACATCGAATTAATGTTGTTTTAAACCAAATACTTCTTGGGAGTCTGCATCCACATATAGTGAAGTCTCCCAAGAATTCAATAGTTTATTTTCAGTTTGGATCATTTGAAAACAAAATTCAAATATGAGAATTCAAAGTCATCATGACCTTAAGAAGATTGAACTGTAATATTGCGATTACAAATATTCGATGGATGCATAAACATCTTCATTTTCATTCAAGCAGTATACATATCTGGCAAAGAATGTTTTAACCACTTATTCAACATTTCAACTCAATAAGCAAACTAAGAGAATATCCAAAATACCAAGTCTTAGGAACACTTCTGTGAAATATTATTCAAATAACAATTACTTGACTTAGAAAATATGGCCTTAGTTTGATGTCTTGACACACCCTTTGGTCATAGGTAATAATTCAGTGAAATACCCATTACAAGCATTGATCACTGACGAGGGTTAAGTACCTGAAACGTGCATGTCTGGTCCATGCTGCAAATTAATCTGTTGATGCTATTGAATATGAAGACGTGTAACATTCAAATAAAAGAAGTTGATATAGATCTAAATTGGACTGGATCAGATTTACCATTTCTTTTCACAGTGAACTATTGGTGCTGCAACAAGGTCTGGTTAGAGATCTCCTCCCTTCTTGCATATAAAACCTTGATAAAGGTCATGGGATCCTATGCAACAATTATGTGAAATATTATTTAAATCACAATTATAACTTAGACATGTCTTACTGTATCTTTTCAAATTGACCTTAACCTCTAGATATGACCTCGATTCAATATGATAAAAATGCCTTTTGGAGAGTAAACTCGAGAATACTCGCTGAGAAAAAGAGAAAGCATAAAATGGATCAAATATGCAACCGCGGCCAAGATTTTCTCCTAAAGGACCTCATATGAGACCTAGTCAACAACTGGATATCCAGGGGGTCCCAGACAAGGTGGCTATGGAATGCCGGGGCAGATGGGGCCAGGTGGTCCACCCAGAATAATGCCACATGGGGGCATGCCACCGCATCCTTATGACTATAAAGGAAATTCCCCTAGCGAGAAAAGTAGCATGAGGCCCTGGATGTCACCAGGCAAGCCTCTCCTCCTCATGGCATGCAGACACCACACGGCATGGATAGGAAACCACCACCTTATCCCAGGGCATCTCAGCATCAAATGAAAGCGAAAAAGAAGAAGAAAGTAGCAGACAATATTCTTCCCCAAAGGGTGAGAGATCTTGTACCAGAATCTCAGGCACATATGGACTTGATGCTACAATAATGAGAAAAAGGCTCGATATTCAGAAAGCTCTCAATGGACCAATGAAACAAAAGAGAAAGTTGAGGATTTTCATCTCTAATACTTTCTACCCAGCTAGGATGGAGAAGGTGTTGCATTATGGGAACTTAGAGTGGAAGGAAGACTTCTAGAGGATGTTGCCAGTGCCAAGGTGAATGACACTAACAAAATAAGGAGAAAGTTCTACCCCTTCTACATTAAAAGTTTTAATATTGAAATTCAAACTTGCGTCAATTCTTAGTTTATGGTGCCGAGGCCCAGATTTTATCAATTCTTAGCGACCTTCACATACCAGAAACCACCTTGATTTAAAAACATATTTCGTCTGTGAGATATTATTCAAGTGTCTGTAATAAGATTTCAAAAGATCTTAAAATATCCCTGCAGCAATATTCTTTGAAAAGTTATCTTGGATCAAGGTCAAGCATCTCTTGGGACATTGACCCTAGACCTTGATTCAAGGTCATGACACATCATTAGGTCCTAAGGAACATTTGTGTAAAATATAATTGAAATTTATCCACAAGGGTAGGAGTTATGCTCTAGACAAGGTGTGATGGACAGACAGACAGACAGGATGATTCCTATATACCCCCCAGACTTTTTCTGCGGGGGGTGCAACAACAACCACTGTGACATTGACCTTTCAGACATAACCAAGCTTTATGAATAGGTCTAGAACACAAGCAAGCCATGTCAATACAAGTATATGTTTAAGTAGGGCTACAAGACAGATGAACACCAATTTGAAAGTGATCCCCATATGTGGCCCTTGTGTTGCAAGTGACGTAAAAAGAAGCCTGTATCACTTACCAGAGTCCTTTGTCAAACAACATGCATGTATTAAGTGAGCTTTTCTAAAATGACAAATATGGATAATGACCATATCCCTGTCTACAGTACAAAATCAAAGTTTGGCAATCTAAAGCTAGCCATAAAGGTCTGATAAAATTTGGTGGAGAAGTTGAAAATGTGTCAGTCAATGAGATCCACTAGTGACTAAATTATTTAAGGGATTCAGTCAAAACATACAAACTGGGTGGATGAACTTTTAAGTTAGATTTCATGAAATTCTATAAAGCATTCGAGAAAGAAAAGTCAAAAATGTTTTGGCCAATCAGATCTGTTGGTGGCCATCTTGTCTGACGACTCAGATTATTTTAAATATTTCATTTGTCACAAACTACAGTATAAAGTGTTCATGTTCACAAAGATCAAACTGAAAAACATAAACTAGGTAGAGGAACTTCTTATATGTAGTTAGTGAAAGAGAAAAGTGGCACTAGTGCACTGTAAGCAATAATTATTATATATTTCATCAAACAATCACATCTTAGTGAAATATCAGTAAATGGAAAGTAATGAACTACATTTTGTTTGTTGTAATCTTATTTCAATGTCAATGTATGATTTAAGAGAAGAAGAATTTGACAATATTTCATACAAATATTCATGAATAATTCAAAAGTAAGATCTTCAAAGTGTTCCAGACCTGCCTACCTGTTTCTCACCATAAGTGAAATATTTTGTTCACAAAAATGTAATAAGCGTAATATAAACCACTATTTAAGAAATAAAAAATGACAAGCCGGGCTGTATTGTCTCATAATGCCCGAGCGTCCTCAGCCAATCAAATTTATTACCGAGCCGCGTCAGCGGCGAGGTGATAAATGTGATTGGCTGTGGACGAGAGGGCATTATGAGACAATAGAGCCCGGCTTGTCATTTTTTATTTCTATTCTAATGATGACCAAACTTACTGTCCTGTTCACTAATTCCAGAGCACCCTGTTTTCCTGGTTTTCTCTGAAATATGATAATGTCATCTTCCAAAAAGATATCGATTTTATAGTACTCCTTTAGTCGTAACAGAAAATACCATTGTTTTGGCTGTGCGTCAGCTAAGTTAGAAATAGGACGGAAAATAAAAAGTCTACGGGGATTTTCTATAGTAAAATCGCTGAAAATGTGTGACGTCGGAGGCTCTGACGTCACTGTTTACTATTGTTGACACAGAGAACAATATGGCGGCGGCTTGAAATTAACATGGGAATTTCCTGTAGACATTTGATTTTTTCACATTGTGGTTTGAAGGCAGCTGATAGAGTAAGTTGAAGTTAATTTCCAGTTACGACTAAAGGAGGTCAATTCTGGGAAACCAGTTCCTGCCGGTTTATCTGCTTTCAGAAAATGGGTAGGCGTGGCTTATCGCTATAGGGCCTATATTGGAGAATAGAGCCCGGCTCGCGTCTGTTGTTTTAATAGGGAAAAAGAATCAAGTCATATTAGAATGTAATTTAAAGAAAGACAAACATCATCTTTTATCTGCTTCAACAAGTAATTGTTACAAATTTTATGAATTTATGTGCTTGCCTATACAATATTAAAAACATTTGTTCAATCAAGCGCTCAAAAAATCAAACACGTCAATTTTCTCTAAAGTAAGTTTTAGGCGTAAAATGGAATAGTAAAAGAGTAGGGCATAATAAAGGTTGAAAATTGTAAAAACTACACCAAAATCGTAAAGGTAGGCAGGTCTGCTGTTCAAAAGTTAGTCAAAGATGAGTCTTCTGAGATGATTTGATTCATGAAACATAC
Organism: Pinctada imbricata; assembly: GCA_033119305.1. Taxonomy (NCBI): domain Eukaryota; kingdom Metazoa; phylum Mollusca; class Bivalvia; order Pterioida; family Pteriidae; genus Pinctada; species Pinctada imbricata. The sequence continues at coordinate 87,637,637 of VSWD01000010.1, forward strand.
TTCAGCGAGATATAGGATTGTAAGCATAATATAATTTATAGTTACATCATTCAATTTATGTCAAATTTTATTTCAATGATACATCATAATACTCTCATAGTTCTCCGGCGATATTTAATGGCATTACACCTTTAAACATTCTCATCAAATAAGATAAATTCTATTTCTGGTCTAAAAGTTCTTCAATATATTTCGATATCAAAAAGAAACTCCTTCCAGCTCTGACTTCACATAAGAGGAATATTTTCCGAAACAACTCGACCACATAATTTGTATATGATATTTTTTCATACATTACATACTGAAATGGAAGAAAACATCATATTCACAAAAACATTGTATAATACATACTTAAATTTTGGGGTAAAATTGAAACTACCGAATCTTATTTAGTCTGCAATACTCGTCTCTATTATATGAAAGGCTGTAAAACTGCATTTTCATTCTTTTTCTGAGAAATGATTTTACTCATGTTGACTTTGAATGATGACCTTGGGTAACCTCATAAGAGTGCTGCCTTAAAAGACAAATCAGTATCGAATACATCTTTCTTGTGAGTGCTTCACAGATCACATAACGGCTTTGATGATATAAAGATTTTTATTCCGACTATCGCTTCTTTTTCTTTTTAAACTTCTTCCTGACTCCTAGTGCCTCCTCTGTATCATCATTATCATCATCATCATCTCTCTTTCCTCTCTTCTTTCCTTTCCTCCCTGATGATTCACTCATTTCCTACAAATAAATTACATATAAATTCAATTCATAGAATATATCTCAAAAGTTTCTTACTACTACTAAGTGTTGCAGCTACCAAAAACTAAAAGTGTTCATACACTATCTATTGACATAAAATATGAGGGCTGATTTATATGTTGTGAGCCTTGTATTTAAGGATTTGAATTTCATCAGACATTTAGCATTATTTTTCTACATAATCCCCTTCAGTATCTATACACTTCTGCCACCAGTGTTTAAGGGCCTCAATACCAATTTTAAAGAACTTCTTTCTTGACTGGTCAAAAAGCCATCCACTGCAAGTATGACATCATCATTGGACTGAAAGTGGATGCCAGAAATAGCTGCTTTCAGTTTTGGGAATAGATGAAAGTCTGATGGAGCAAGATCAGGTGAATAAGGCCGATGCTCAATCAAATTAAAGCCACAATCATGAATGGCAGTCATGGCAGTGACAGACTTGTGAACAGGAACATTGTCCTGATAGAACAACACACCTTTAACTAGTGAGCTTTCTGCGGCGCTTTTAAAAGTTTAGTATTTTCCTGTTACTGTGTCATGAAGTGAAGCATAGTATGTGCCATTGATTGTTTGTCCTTTTTGAAGATGATCTATCAGCAGAATACCTTCTGCAACCCAGAAAACGATGCTCACAACATATCAATCAGCCCTTATACATTATCAACATGTAATCACTGGCCAACTTTTATAAGTAACTTTACCATGTACATTCAAACTTAAAATTTCAACATCATGAGCAATACATACATATAGCATCCCCTCTAACATCATCATAGTAAGTACATCTACTTCTAGTAACCTTGACTTTATGCCTTTTAGACTGCATATATATACCAGGACAGACACACATTCTCCATCACATGGACAGTGTGGTTACTTTGGGCGGATTCCTTTGAACCTGCTCGAACTACTCTAGGGCAATACTCCGAGTACTCCAGAACTGGTTGTCTAAGGAGTGGATGAAAGTTTCTGAGTAGCAAGATGGTGACTGGAGAGATGTTTTTCTTCCTAAACTTTTTGAGGACAAAACAACTGGGGTTCTTGACAGTAGAATTTAAGACTCAGACTTTTTATGAAATTAAATGTTTTAAAATCATTCTGTGTTGTCTTCTTTTATTGTCTGCTGTTTTCAGCCATTTTGGATGCCGTCATTTTCGAGGGCACTCTCACTACACCACCTCCTGACCAGGTGCAGAAGGAGTAGCTCTAAAGCTACTCAAAATCACTGCACGGGGTCGATCCATTCGTTTGGAGCAGCTCGGAGTATTCAGAGTCGGTCAAACGAATTTGCCCTTTGTATTAATGGAGGATCAAAATTTTAATATCATCCATTCGCCATATTTATTACCCAACTATAACCTACCATTTTGGCGTATCTCTGAGCCTCTGTTACCCTCTCCATAAGCTGCATTACTTCTTGCTCCTCTGTTTTATATAAGGGGAGTTTCTTACCGATCAAATGTTCAATTCTCTGATAGAGCTCCACATCATATCTTTACAAAACAAGAAATATGAGAATTAAAACCTAAGAAATAATTATGTAAAATAACTAAAGTATCCCTTCCGAACCAAATGATGAATAAATTTGTCTGCCTCTGTGTTTATATGAAATTCCTATTAACATAGAAATACTGTATACAGCTTTGAATTTGACCAGTCTTAATTTCACCAAATTTTTAAAAATAAGAGACTGATTTGCCCAGTATTGAAATCGCAAACGTACACATTGGTTATGCTTAATTTTATTTGCCCTGTCTTAAATTTATTCTCATGACAGTGGGCAAAAATGGAGAAAATAAAACAGGGGTGAAATTTTCCCTGTATACAGTATATTTAAGTGACAAGCATATGTATATGAACTTACTGGGAGACAAATGTGATGGCTTTGCCTGATCGCCCTGCCCTGGCTGTACGCCCCACCCTGTGTATGTAATCTTTTGAGTGGGTAGGGATGTCAAAGTTAATCACTACATCAACATGTGGTATGTCTAAGCCTCTGAAAACATGAAAGATTAAATAATGACACACGTGATACCTCTCAACTTGTGTTCGATCTTCGGTATGTTCTTTACTATGTGCACTATAAATGAGATTAAGAAATTAAATTGAACTGAAAGAGTGCATACAAAATACTACCAGCAAATATTATTCATTTTCTTATCATACATTCATTTTCAAATCATTTACATGTATGTATGAACATTACAACAAATACATTACCTGCTAGCTACATCAGTAGCAATGAGGATGGAACGACTCTTACTTTTGAACTTGTTCAAAGAACCCAACCTTTTAGACTGAAATAATTCAAAAATAGAAATTACTTATGTAAATTAAATGAATATGAGGTTTTGCAAAAGTCGAATATATAGAATTGGTTCTATGAAATGGAAGGTATGTTTATAATATGTATGAAAATCTATTTTATTCTAAATTAATGTAGAAAATCTCGACCTACCTGACTCATCTGTCCATGTAACGGTATAGCTGTTAATCCAAGGTTCCTCAACATCAGAGCTGTTCGCTGTGTGTTAGCACATGTACTGGTGAAAACCATAAAGGAGTTACCAGCTAACTCATTCAATACAGATACCAGATATACATCCTGTCAGCAGAGAGTAAAAAACAAGTACATGTACAGGTAAAAATCATGAAGGAGTTACCAGCTAACTCATTCAATACAGATACCAGATATACATCCTGTCAGCAGAGAGTAAAAAACAAGTACACGTACTGGTGAACACCATGAAGGAGTTACCAGCCAACTCATTCAATACAGATACCAGATATACATCCTCTCAGCAGAGAGTAAAACATAGGTAATCACAGATTACGAAGCTCACCTCGTGACAGCAAAATTCAATTCAAACATATTTCTTAGTACATGTATATTGGCTTTTAAAGGCAAAACCACTCAAGCAGAAAAAGTAGGTCAAGGTCATTTTATGAAAGTTTGATCAAAGATACATCCAATATGCAAGTTTGGTACATGTAGCAGTTATACTTTGCTCAATATTGGCTTTATAGAGCAAAATCACTCAAGTGGAAAAAGTAGGTCAAGGTCATTTTATGAAAGATTGATCAAAGATACATCCAATATGCAAGTTTGGTACATGTATCACTTATACTTTGCTCAATATTGGCTTTTAAAGGCAAAATCACTCAAGCGGAAAAAGTAGGTCGAGGTCATTTTATGAAAGTTTGATCAAAGATACATCTAATATGCAAGTTTGGAACATCTAGCACTTATACTTTGCTCAATATTGGCTTTTAAAGGCAAAATCACTCAAGCGGAAAAAGTAGGTCAAGGTCATTTTATGAAAGTTTGATCAAAGATACATCCAATATGCAAGTTTGGTACATGTAGCACTTATACTTTGCTCAATATTGGCTTTTAAAAGCGAAATCACTCAAGTGGAAAAAGTAGGTCAGATGCTGCATCCGATGCATGGGTCCATCTCGGCATCCAAAGATGAATCACTTGTGCAAGTTCGGTTACTGTACCATTAGTACTTTGTCAGATACTGAGCTACCCCAAACTTCTTAACCAAGTCACTCAAGCGGAAAATGTAGGTCAGATGCTGCATCTGATGCATGGGTTCACCTCAGCATCCAAAGATGAATCACTTGTGCAAGTTTGGTTACTGTAGCATCAGCACTTTGTCAGATACTGAGCTACCCCAAACTTCTTAACCAAGTCACTCAAGCCGAAAATGTAGGTCAGATGCTGCATCCGATGCATGGGTTCACCTCAGCATCCAAAGATGAATCACTTGTGCAAGTTTGGTTACTGTAGCATTAGTACTTTGTCAGATACTGAGCTACCCCAAACTTCTTAACCAAGTCACTCAAGCGGAAAATGTAGGTCAGATGCTGCATACAATGCATGGATTCACCTCAGCATCCAAAGATGAATCACTTGTGCAAGTTTGGTTACTGTAGCATTAGTACTTTGTCAGATACTGAGCTACCCCAAACTTCTTAACCAAGTCACTCAAGCGGAAAATGTAGGTTAGATGCTGCATCCGATGCATGGGTTCACCTCAGCATCCAAAGATGAATCACTTGTGCAAGTTTGGTTACTGTAGCATTAGTACTTTGTCAGATACTGAGCTACCCCAAACTTCTTAAAGGGGAGTGAATTGAGTGTACTATTATGATAGAACTGACTTAATTTCAATAATAAAAAGCACAAAACTGTTCATATCTGTTTGTAATTTAGGAATAGCGATAAATTGTGCTCGCGAAAATAATAACACCCTATTTTACCAAAAAAAAAAAAAATCATGAAGTTTGATAATTGCTCAAATTTCTGGTTATACGGTATTACTAGACATAAGAGTAAAATACGAGTACACATACTGGTAAGGAGTATTCAGTATTCAGTACTGATACTAGATATACATCCTGTCAGTAGAGAGAAAAATACACTTTTTGGTGAACATACTTCAATAACTTTATGTCTAAACCTAGTATTCATAGTAATCTGTAAACTAAAGGTATGGAAGAATGATTTCTTATAAAAGATATTATGAAGAAATAATATTTGTAAAGTAGCTTTATGTTTTACCTTAAATTTAGCAGGAACAAAGAGGTAGTACTGTTGTAGTTTATCCACAGTCTGGTATTTTGATGATACTTCTACTTTCACAGGGTTTTGTAAGGAAGCTCTCTGTAGCTTGGCTACCTACAATACATGTACATTTGTATATGCATTACAAATACAATCTCATGACAAACAGAAAACTTCTCTTTTTCTAACAAATTTATTTCTTAAATGTGAAATGTTAGAAAGATTGTTGAAGAAAATTTATGATATCAAAATCCATAAGTTTGACCCAAGTCACATTAATACTTTAACAAGTTATAAACCATGTAGTCATTACCTTTTTGGTCATTGTGGCAGAGTATAAATAGGTTGATCTTTCTCTAGGTATAACTTTCAGTATCTTGTCTACCTGAAAATTGTCCAAAAAATAAAAACCAATAATAATAATCCATAACACAAAAAATACATGATATTTGATTGATGTAAATGCTGTAATTTAACAAAAAGCCTTGGTATATAACTTCCGTAAACATGGTAAACAAACAACTGGGTTTCACTTTCTGCTCATAGTAAGTTGATATATATGTTGCTTGTAGAGTAGTTCAACTAGAATATTGAAAGAGAGATTCTAAACTATAGTCTACATTTTTGTACAGCTTATTGATGGAAAGGTAGACAGCATAATATTACTAAAATACACATGTATTGATTTGTGAGTTTATTTTATTTTAAACAATAAATATTTTTCATGATAATTTTACTAGAGACAAGGGACTCCTACCATACAATCTTGGTTATTAGCATCCAGACGTTTACATGTACTTCTAGAGAGACCAATTATCCATTTATTTATTTACTTATCCACAATGCACATCTTACCTCTTGCTCAAAGTCCATGTTTAATATTCTATCTGCCTCATCCATTACCTGTAAGATCAGATTCAATTACTTTATGTGTACAAAAATGTTGCTTATTTGCAGCATATTTAGCTGTAGAAAAAAAAAATTTCTAGCACTTTGCTCTGCCTCTACTTGTATGCTGTTATTTCTTTATCTGTGAAACCTTATGAAATTTTAGACCTCATCAATATGATTCTGAGGGGAACTTATGATTAACATACTATTTGTATTTCAATAATGGAGATTAAGTTAATGCCCTGTTTACACGAAAGGTTTAATGTGTATTAAATCGAATTGAATGCGCATTACATTTTGGCTGTGTTCACACGACAAATTTTATGCGCATCACTTTAATTCTCATTAAATTTAATGCGCATTAGATTTTGTTGTGTGAACGCAAAGCGAATCTAATTCGCATTAAATTTAGCGCATACGTATATGATGTACTTGAATTCTACAGTATGTATATACCACAACATGGCATTTTTAACCTCTGTTGCACCTCAAGTCATTGAAAAAGAGGCTAAAATATTTGATTTCATTCACTATGTGCACTTGCAGGGTGTCTCTTGACTTACATAGAGAAACATTGTACTATGATGTCATCTTATCTCTTAATGACGTCATACCGATATCTTATGATTTGATGGAAGAATGTAAAAAACTCAGAGAAAAAAATATGAGAAATACAATGAGTTGGTATAAATTCTACCCTTTTCTGATTTACAAATATACCCCTATCAGTGCAAATGTACCAACATCTAATGCACATTAGAATTTGTCGTGTGAACGCAATGCGAATCTAATTCACATTAGAATAATGCGCATCAAATCTAATGCGAATTAGATTTAATGCACATTTGTGTGAACAAGGCATAAGACACATACCAAAAATTTCAGGGCTCTGAGATTAAATCCCTTTGTATTTTCCAAGTGATCAATTAGTCTGCCAGGAGTGGCTGCAACATAAAGCATTATATTTTCTAATTTCTTCAATAATAGAAAAAGTATTTTGTAAATTCTTTAAATCAATCCCTCCTTGCATATTTTGTTATATTAAACAAAAGTGCATGTATAATTGATTCTGTAGTTAAACAATTTCTTTAGCCAATTTCTTTAGTCCATGATTTTGTCTTTTCCATGACCTCAAAATAAGTGGCATTACATGTGATGTCCACATGACAATAAAGAGAACCTTAGATGCGAGTACCGGTATGTTGTGTCCACATTAGATATTGACTTACCTATGATAATATGTGGTTTTTTAGCCAACGTGAGAGACTGTGACATCATATCTATACCACCAACAACCACAACTACATTAGATATTGACTTACCTATGATAATATGTGGTTTTTTAGCCAACATGAGAGACTGTGACATCATATCTATACCACCAACAACCACAGCTACATTAGGAAAATAAACATGAGAATTATACAATAGAAATATATCAGGCCATTAAAGTTCCAAATATTCACAAGTAAGACTTCTTCTAGGAAAGCAAAACATTTGTAGTATCATACCAAGCCCATTAAATCATACCTATAAAGTCTTTTGATTCAAGTTTTTTCATGTTTTTTTCTCATCAAACATTATCAAAATATCTTAACTGATAATGCAGGGATAATTTTGGGCTGCAAAACCAAGAGAATCTCTCATAATTTTTACAATCCTCTCACAGAAATTCTTGATTTTGACAAATTCTCTCAAGGAAAAAACAGATAAAAATGTAAAATTTTCTCATCAAAGGAAACAGCCAGATTATTCCTGATCATGTCATATATTTTATTTTATAATCAAGCATCTATTTTTCCCTGTTGCGTGATGGAACATGAACTACAGGGTTACATATCCCCTAGAACCATTTTTCAACAGGGAAAAAACAAGACAAATCCCTGTGTGACAGACTTAAAGACAGATATACTGTAAATTGGTTTTTATTCGTCAGGTACCAATTTTCGTCATTTTCGTCAGTGCCTCTCTTGACGAAATTACGTACCGACGAATATAAATTCTCCTGACAAAATAAAGTGTAGAAAGTAAAAAAAATTGAATCATAAACAGTTATTACGACAGACAAATGATAAACCAACGAAAACTGAATATGCACGCATAGTCACATATAATGTACCAAATTACCAATTACCAAATGATATGTTTTCACAGCAAGCTACATGTAAGTCGTATACATGTCTCTAATTGTTTGTTTACCAATAATTGCTATACAGACAATGAAAACAAACGCATACGGCCTATCTGAATGTTAAATTGGCATTTGAAATTTTAGGGACCTTGGATGACGAATTTACGTACTGACGAAATTGTCATTTTGAACAAATTGACGAAAATTGGTACTGACGAAAATAAAGCAATTTACAGTACACTACATGTAGTTCTTCTATAGACAAGTTTTGCTTGGTGGACTAAACACATAGAAACATACCACACTTAACTCCAATAGCGGAACCCAATGCCTCAAACTGCTCTGATATTTGGAATGCTAACTCCCTGGTAGGTGTGAGTATTAGGGCATACAGTCTCTGTGGACTGTCCAGCAGCTTCTGAAGTATAGGTATGGCAAACGCTCCAGTCTTCCCTGATCCTGTCTCCGCCAGGCCGATTATGTCTGAACCTAATTATACAATGGAACATACTCTCAGTATAAGGCGACAGAAATTTAATTTTTAGTTTTACGGATTTAATTTTTTCAAAATAGGGTAGGAGAAGGGAATAAAAATAAAATCAAAATCAATAAAATTAAACAATTCATGTTTTGTGCCACGAATTCTATCTTAATTCTGCTTGGTATCATGTTTTCAAAGCCGCATTCTCTTAAACACTTGCACAATAAAGATTAAGTGAGAATGAAAAGTAATAGCCAGTAATTCGGATGAGTGGAAGAAAAGAATGTACAATCAGTTCATTTTATTTTTTATCCAACTGTGGTAAAATTAGGGTCGGCGGATCTGTAAAACTAAGAACTAATAGGCTTTTCCACAAAATGTTTAAAATATTTCATCCTTGATTATTGAATAAGGATAAAACATTGTTGGAACACTATGTTCTATTGCACTACTGCAGGGTCTAGAATTCCCATTTCCCGTTGCACAGGGCAAGTGAAAAGTTGGGTCCAGAAAGTGCAAAGCAGTTGTTAATTTGCCCAAGGGTAAGTAGATTAGCTGAACATTTTTCCTTCTTCATTCAGATTTCTTTCGTATCTCCTTCTTCAAAGACAGGGTTTTGATTTATTCTGTAGAATCAAGCACTCAATTCATAGGGTGGCTTATATTAGGTACATGTAGGTATGCCAAATTTCAACATGGCCTTTAAAATGCATGTAAGTTGCGGTATACCTTTCCTTCTCCACATATAATTTTTCAATTGATGGGCAAGTGATTTTTTGGGTCAGGCAAGTAATTTTATGTCATGAGTCGCCCCTGGCAAGTAGGTTTTGAAAAAAACTCTAGACCCCTGCTACATTCATTGCACAGACAAAGAGAGGAACATGCATTTCTGGTGATGGAAGTAAAAAACAGACAATCTGTCCATGAAAATATCTAACATTGTACAATCTTCAAAACATGTATAATTCATCTTTATGAGTGGTTACATACTATAACAATTTGTTACATTTCTAAGATTATACACTGCCATCCAAAAGTAACTATACAAATGGTAAAATAGCTATATGCTTAATATACGTAAATCTCAATTCTTCTCTATTTTAACTGTTTAAGTCAGACGTAATGAATGATCTATCAGTAATCATCTAGTAACTTCTTGCTCCAAATTAAGGCAAGTTAAATCTGAAATTTAGTTTACTCAAAAAAATTTTGAAAATCTTGAATTTTACCCCAAATTAAAAAATTTTTCTACTGCATTATTTTGAAAAACATTTTTTGTGATAGACATTAGCACTTAGGTCCCTCATCACCATATAGGCATTAAAACATTTATCCAAACCCTTTTTTAGTAGATCAATGCATTTGAAAGGTGTATATTAATTCATGGATGGCAGTGTATATCTCCCTTTCTAAGTTTTTCACCTTGTAAAGCAACAGGTATTGCTTCCCTTTGAATCTTGCTCGGAGATTTCCATTTCAATCGTTCACACGCCTCACACAGTACATCCACAACTCCCTGTAATATAAATTATTCACATTCATTTTTAAACAGAATATGTCAGTAAATGTGTTTGAATTAATGCATAGGATTCGGATGGTTGTGACAAGAGGATAAGTGAAGTAATCACAGGTTCTCTGCCAGGCGCGAACCGCAGCCATCTGCTTCGTAGTCCAGCACGTTACAGAATGAACTAAAGGTACATCCTGATAGATTAGTCATTTAAAATACTGAACTATAGTACTTCTGGAACCATTACACCCTTCCCTCCTTTCTTAGAGGCATGGTGGTGTAACCTGCTGTGTGGCTTTCCTCTCTAACCTTTTGCAATGTTCTGCATCCTTTCCTGAGCAGACCAAGCTGGCCAAGACACATCAATTCTTCACTAAGGGTGAAACGTTTACACGTGTACACGGAGCCGTTTCGTTTAGTGGCTGTAAACGTTTACATAATTTCTAAACGTGTACACGAACTATTGTACATACAATAAAAAGAAATTCTTAAATATTGTTATTACTCTAAAAACTCCATACTACTATTGATCTCCTGAAGTGGCGAAGTCGGGCAATTGATTCTTCACTTAACGTACGTACAAAATGTACATGTATGTGCTGTTGGAATTATGTACGCATTCCTTGATTCAAACACACTGGACAAACTTTAAACAATTGCTTAAGACAGGAAGAAAATCATTCTGAAAATCATTCTTATCCTGTTATAGAAAGAGCCGATGTGGTCCAATGACATTGACACCGCCGCAACCATCTCTTTCTCCGTCACTGCCATCTATTTCTTCGCCCCTTTCACCGCCCATTAACGCCCTTCCCCCGATGGCCCGGTGTCCAACCTTACTGTTTTTGTAACTAACTTGTACTTTTGAATTGTGGGAATTGATCAAACATGTTTGAAAATAACAGTTTGATTTTTTTGGACAGTTTTATTGCTATATGCGAAACATCAGAATGTCGTAATAAAGTTACGAATATGATCTAGTAAAGAATAACTAAGTTGAATTTGTGACCATGTCTGCAAATAAACACTAATGGATATCACTATTCACAACAGAAATACAAAGAAGCGTTTAAACGTTTACGTTTCGTTTACAGCCCTCCGTGTACACGTTTAGGAAATTTGGTAAACGTTTCACCCTTATTCTTCACATTGTCCTAAATGAAGTAATCCCATCCTCGTCTAGGGCTGAGCGGTTTTATCACGGTACTGGTATATTGCGATACAATGCTTCGTAATACGTACCACGGTACTCATTTTCAAAAAACAGTTTTTGACGATATTTTTTATCTTCATATTTTTAGGTTGTTTCTTTACTCAAAATACAACAACAGGGTAATTCAAGGTGGATATAATTCTTATCTCCGTGTTGTTATGCTTTGCTGCACAGCCTAATACTATAAATACCAAGGAATATGTTCGACCTTTAAAATGCATACGTCAAGGAGAAAAGTAAATTTTCAACCAGATGATTGACTTCGAATGTTATAGAAGAACTGTCAAATTTGTCTGCACATGTCCATCAAACATTTTTTTTAAATTTTGAAAGCAAAAGTGAGGTAACGGAAAATGAAAATTATAAGGAATCTTGATGTTATAGAATATTGCAATACATCGCAATATTTTTCCATATATCACAATTTATTGCAATACAAATTTGACCCGCAATACTCAGCCCTATCCTCGTCCACAGTGAAGTTACCACAGGTTCCCAGTCAGGCTCAAACCATGATCATTCGCTTCGTAGTCCAACACATTACTGAGTTTGCTAAAGGGACATCCTGATAGTTCATTCATATAACATACTGAACTATCGCACTACCCCAAACACTACATAAGGAAAAGGAAACACTACATATGGAACCCCACAACCATCAATATAATATACAGAATAAAGTGTAAGTGAATTTTGCTAAGAAATATGCTACTGGTGGAGAAGTAATTATCGCTGATTTTCAAAGTAAAGTTTAAAAGTAATTAAAATTTGCTAGTTTTAAGCACTCTTTAAAGAGGTTGGAGAAGCAATTATCTCTGCTAGGGATCATTCTTGTCTAGTGTCCACAATATTTCAACTAAAATCATATCATCGGATTCCTATATTCTTTCTCTAATTAATTGTGAATCACTTTAAAACGAAGAAATTTATTACTTTCATTCATGAAAATCACATCTAACGATGTAAACCAGAAGTCTCTGATGAGACTGAAGCTCTACTGGCTGTTTTGTTAAAGTCACTAAATTGACATTCATTTTCCAACCGTGGGGTCAGGGGCTCACACAAAATATCAGATGCACATCTAAACCACAAACACATAATAATGCAAAAAGAATGTACTCTCAATGAATTATACTTTCTGAGATCTGGTGTTCACAAGATAACAAAGACATATATAGGAGAAAATGACCACACCCATTTTCAAAGACAGGTCAGTCTTAAAGTTACACAGCATCTCATGCACACAATTAGACCACAGACTCATGGAAATGGAAAAAGAAATATCTCTCTGCAGTATGAATTATTGTTTCTCAGAAATGGTGTTCACTAGATTTCATGGAGTTTTATCATGTTTATAGGAGAAAACGACCACACCCATTTCCAAGACTCTGGAGGTCAGAGGCTGAAACAAAATAACAGGCACACACATACACAAGAGACTGATTATATTGCAAAAAGAATTATCTCTCTATCAATTATACATTCTGAGAATTGATGTTCACAAGGTAACATAGACTTAAATATAGGAGAAAATGACCACACCCATTTCCAAGACCCTGGGGTTCAGAGGCTCAAACAAAATATCAGGTGCACAACTGGACTAAAGACTGATTATATTGAGAGAAGAATTATTTCTCTATCAATTATACTTTCTGAGAATTTTTGTTCACTAGATTACATAGACTTAAATATAGGAGAAAATGACCACACCCATTTTTGAAGACCCTGGGGTTCAGAGGCTCAAACAAAATATCAGGTGCACAACTGGACCAGAGACTGATTATATTGAGAGAAGAATTATTTCTCTATCAATTATACTTTCTGAGAATTGGTGTTCACTAGATGACATAGACTTATACAGAAGAAAATGACCACACCCATTTTTGAAGCCCCTGGGGTCAGAGGCTCAAACAAGACAGATTATATTGCAAAAAGAATTATTTCTCTATCAATTATACTTTCTGAGAATTTTGTTCACTAGATTACATAGACTAGTAAAGGAGCAAATGGCCACACCCATTTTTGAAGACCCTGGGGGTCAGAGGCTCAAACAAAATTTCAGGTACACAACGAGACAAGAGACTGATTATATTGCAAAAAGAATTATTTCTCTATCAATTATACTTCCTGAGAAATGGTGTTCACTAGATTACATAGACTTATACAGGAGAAAATGACCACACCCATTTTCCAAGACCCTGGGGGTCAGAGGCTCAAACAAAATATCAGATGCAAAACTTGACTTGAGACTGATTATATTGCAAAAAGAATTATTTCTCTATCAATTATACTTTCTGAGAATTGGTGTTCACTAGATTACATAGACTTATATAGGAGAAAATGACCACACCAATTTTCCAAGACCCTGGGGGTCAGAGGTTCAAACAAAACATTAGGTGCACAACTATGCCATGGACCAAACTAAATGCAAAAAGAATTAACTTTCTATCATTTATGGTTTCAGAAGAGTTGCGATCACAAAAAATTGTTAAAAGACAGACAGACGGACGGATGCCGGACAATATGGTATCGCATAAGCTCGACTGGTCTTTGACCAGTAGAGCTAAAAATGGCACAATTTGCAGTCGGAAAACATGTTTTACAAACATAAATTATGTTATTTTGTGTTACTCTATCCATACATATTCTTATTTTTGTGCAGAAATGACCATTTTAGAAGTTTTCCTAAAAACTTGATTAAAATGGTCAAAATGTATAGCTAGAAATAGCTATTATATCTCCTCATAGACTGTTCCAACTTAGAATTTGTTCCAAATTCAAGGAAAAACAGAAAAATCCAAGAAGAAGTTGAGAGCCTGGCTCGGAACTTGGTCTATGCTCTACATTGTTTCAGATCCAAAAACCTGTCACAGGCATATACATCTGATCCCTAATAACCTTTTAATCCAAATGCTACAGGTGCCCCTTGCATATTTCAGCACATAAATGTTGGAAAAATCCCTTTTACCTAAGTTACTCCCTTTATCAAAGTAACTCCCTTTCATCTAAGTTATATTTTAGATTACCGATAGAAGTCAAGAATTAATTTAACCCAATTCTTTTATTTTTTTAATGAAATCAAAATGACCCACTTTTAACACAAAACACCTTTTATTATTATTTTAGAATAAACCGCATAAAGCGAAGTTGGATAAATTGTTATGGCCTTGTGTAAATATGTAAAGCAAATGTAAATAATGGTTAAGTTTTAAATAGATTTTACAGCATTTTAACCACTGAGTTACACATGACTTATACATCCTCACTTAGGTATAATATTAATCCTACACTTCTTGTTAAACGCTACTGTAAATGTAATAACTAACTTCCTTAAATATATAGAATATCTCTCCAAAGTATAAGTTTATACTGAATACTGCCTTATTAACTTCTATACAACTCTGTATTCACCAATTTTTCAGGTGCTCCTTATGCATAGGAGGAAACTACACTGAACTGAACTGAACTGAACTAATAGCTATATTTGGTAGTTTCCTGAACCTGTACAAATGGAATCAGTGAATATTTTTCAAAAATTCTGATTTTAGTTTAATTTTGTATTGAAAAATGTTATTAGGCAATACAATGTAGCTTGTTCTAGCTATTATCAGAGTTTACGAATGAGACCAAAAATCCACAGGACATTTGTCCTCTAGTTTTATGAAATTTCTTAAAATCTACCGGACAAAGCTAAAAATTACCGGACAATTACAAAATGGTTTATTACAAATTTGTTGTTTGTTATAGAAAAAAAATCTGAGCGAGACTGAAAAGTATACAAACTTAAAAAAAATTACAACTCGTGCAGTGATTGGGAAGGCAAACTTGCTCATTGGGACTATAGCCCCTTCCACTTGGACTTCAATGGGCCATTCTCAAAATCAACAGCCATCTTTCTTCACGAAAGGGCCATTCAAAAAATGATCAATTTTCAAAAAGATTTACATACAATGTATGTATATATAATATAATACATCAGATGTTTTTTAGTCGTGAAATTCCTAATTTTACCATTTCCAATGAATAATTTACAGTGCATATATCACAGAACAGTCAAGATCAAACTTTCAGCCACCTATCCTGTATTTTTCGTGTCCAAGTATGGGCAGCTTCATTTTCAGCTTTGTTGAAAGGAAATGGGGGGTGACTGCAATTGACATTTCTGTACAAATTTTATTATATGTAAATGTACTTCAAATTGAACCCCTTGAATGACCACTTAAAATGACATGATAATTTTACAGACGAACGCATACACAAGTACCTTTACGTTGATAAGATACGTTAGTGGACGTTGGAGATTTAAATCTCAGGTGCAGAACAAGGATAAAAAAGAATGTAAAAGAAAAATCAATATTGTATTATTATACTAGCAAAGAACAATTCGGGTGAGCGGAGCAATTGTCATTGAACAGAAGAATTTTGTGCTTCTGACTGGCCATGTACAGTAAGCTTTGATCCACACGTTACTGCTACTGGTGTAGATCTAGGTTACATTACGTAAATATGAGTACTGAACTTTTAGATGGATTTGAAAACAAAACATGGATACCGTAGAGCAGTGCGCACTAGGACGCAGCGAGATGCCGATTTTATGGGCCTTTTTTATCAGAATGGGACTATGGGGCAGGGCATGGCCTTCCCAATCACTGCTCATGAACATTATTTAAATATAGGTGGCACGTTACTATACGGCACGTGGTCAGTATCTCTAGATATATTGTCAATTGGTACACTATTGATACAGTTTTCTCCAAAATTCATTTACAAAATGTGACTAAAGTGGGCAAGTAAGCATTACCGGTATATTGTGGCCATTCATAACTCGCGCTGTTACTGTAAAATGCTGAAAAATATACGGGACACTGTGATTTCAAATTCACTGAAACACGGTATCTATCGTTATAGACAGATCTTATTCGGGACAATGTAATTCCTTTAATTGAATACTTCACATTTCGATTTAACCAACGATTGATAATGTGACAATATGCCGGATACTTTTTATTCTGAAGTTTAAAGAGCGCGACGATGTCAGAGAAACAAATTTTACATGGATTTGTCTGTATTGTATTGTATATTGTATATGTTTAAAGGAAAATGATATGTTACTTTCTTGGAACAAAAAAATCATCGGACATTTTGTCCGGCTCGGAACCAGAAACTGTCGGACATTTGAAAAATCCACCGGAGATCCCCGGCAATCCGGCACTTTTCGTAAACTCTGTATTATAGCCTGATCAAGCTATAATAGCTCGATTTGAAGTTTTCCCCAACCTGATAATTACTTCTCCACCAGTACTGGTTGGGTACATATTATCGCCGGGCACATATTATTGCCACTTCATTTATATCTCTGCACATTGTTGATGTAGGAATTTAATTTTTTCACCTTTAATGGCTTAATTACATCTCTGAAACATGAAACGGTATACAAAATTTCAAATAATTCCATAGTCTGCAAATACTGAATATTATGATAGAAAGTTTGTAAATTTGAATGTATTTCCCCCGCCTCTCTGGGGAAAGGGTAGGTCTCTTCAACTTCCTATATCCCTTTGGTTTTTGAAATTTTTTGTACGAATTTTTCACATACGAAAAGAAGAAAGTCTTTCAAACAGGTTCAGAAAACTACCAAATATAGCTATTATAGTTATATATAGCAATTATAGCTATATTTAGTTATATATTTGGCAGTGGTTCTGGATACGAACGTTCGTATCTTTAGACCTATGTCTCGGCGTACAAACATGTTTCTGATTGGTCTCCAACTGTCACGTGACACGGGTCATGTGTCCATAAAATAAAAAGTTTATTTTTGTAACCATATGAAGGTATATGCTCTCAATCATTATAGTGATCACTGATCACTGATCAATAATAGACTTCGCACTTGTCGGCTGTTGTGTGCACGTACTGACACTCCGTCGCTCCAGTGGAAGTTGAAAATTTGAAAGTTTTGAGACGATAACAAATATGTACATGTAGATGTAACTCCGTGCTTTATACTTAATTAACTTTTCAGAATATGTCACAAAAAAGATACAATTTGAACACAAGATGCCTTGAAAAAAAAACGAACCAAATTAAAATATATATACAGAAGCTCACTACGATTTGTGTTCGTATGCCGAGACATAGGTCTAAAGATACAAACGTTCGTATCCGGAGCCACTGCCTTAGTCCTATATATTTTGGTCATTTTTACTGAAATTTTTATACATTTTTACAAGTAAGCATTTCCTATTATAGTTAGGATAGTAAAGCATAAATAAACATGACTTTCATTCCTGAAAAGCACATCTAACGACGTAAAAAATGGCAAAAATTTCAGTCAGAAAACATGTTTTTACAAACATAAATCATGTTATTTTGTGATACTCTATCCATACATTTCTTTCTTTCTTTAAATACTGCTTAACCCTCGCATGGAGTGAACTTAGCAGCGTGCGCGTCTGTGCATATTAGTTTGTACAGTGCTTATTAAGAGAGAAAAATATATTACAATTAAAAGTAGTTAAAAACAAAGTGTTAAATTAAGGGTTGAAGTGTGGGACCTGGGCAACAGTGGACCTAAAAGTGTCCAGGTCTCGGATGTTTACAATTTCAGCAGGGAGGCTATTCCAGAATATGACTGTTCGGGGGAAAAACGAATATTTGTAGAAGTCTCTAGGTGTATGAACCTGATAGAAATGGAAGTCGTGGTTTCGGGCCGAGGACCTAACTGGGACAGTAAAATGAGGTGGCATTTGGATGGCCACAAGTTGGTAAACAATTTTATAGAAGAGGACGACCCTTGATGTTGACCTTCTTTGTTGTAATGACTGCCATCCGAGCTTATCAATCATGCAAAAGACACTGCTATATGGGGAATAATCACTTAAGCACCACCTTGCTGCCCGTCTTTGTACATTTTCAATTTTGTTTATTTGATCTTTTGTGTATGGATCCCAGACACTGGGGGCATACTCAACCTGTGGTCTAACAATGGTTTTATAAGCAAGCTCCCTGGTCTTAATGTGTCTGGTTTTGATGTTTCTTTTTATGAAACCTAATGATTTGTTGGCCTTGTTTGTTATGTTATTTACGTGTGTGTTCCAGTTAAGTTTGTTTGTAATTGTTATACCTAAATATTTTGCTTCTGTCTTTGTTTCTAGGGTTTGTCCATGTAAGGTGTATGTTGTTGTGAGTGGTGTTCTGGATCTGGAAATCTGTATTACCTGGCATTTAGATGGATTAAATTCCATGTCCCATAATTCTTCCCACTTTTCTAGGTTGTGTAAGTCAGTTTGAAGGGTCCTGCTGTGTTCTGTTTTGTTCAGTGTGAGGTATAGGGCGGTGTCATCAGCATAAAGCCTGACCTTGGACCTTACATGACTAGGCAGGTCATTTATGTAGACGAGGAACAAGATCGGTCCAAGGACCGATCCTTGGGGTACCCCGGAAGTTACAGGCACTTCCGGAGACTCCTCCCCGTCTACAACAACTGTCTGGGTCCTGTGACACAAAAAACCTCTGACCCATTCGAGGACTTGACTTGAAATCTTATTTTTATGCGTAAATGATTATTTTTGAAATTTTCCCCAAAACTTGATTAAAATGGTCAAAATTTATAGCTAGAAATAGCTATTATAGCTATATATAGCTATAATAGCTATATTTAGTAGTTTTCCGAACCTGTCAAACTTGGTGCAACCCTCAAGTTCACTAAGCACCGGTAAACAAGAACCAATTGTCAGATTTTCGTGAAAATTGGAAGAAATGTGTATCCAGGATTCCTCATCCTTCTGTGCAAATTTCATCATATTTCATAAAGAAATAAAGATTTTAGAACAAAAAATGTTGAAAAAAGTGGCGATAATATGTACCCGACCAGTAGGCCAGCTACGCCTGCAGTGAAGAATAAAATGTTATTTGTCACCGACAGTTTAGCGACCTGCAAATTTACAGTATCTCACCAACGATTTAAACGAAACAGACTCCTCTGAATCTTCCAAATCATTCGATGCTAGTTTAGAAGAAGTATCTGTATCATCCATGCTTCTTCTTGTTTCGATTTCCAGTTGATCTATGTTATTGGAAAGCTTCCGAAAATAATGAGTAAAAAACCTTGTTTAAAGACGTTTAAGTGACTAAGATTCGTGTCATTTAAAATTAGGAATAGAAAAACCGAAAGGACAAAACGATATTTTAACCCATCCACAGGTTGTTTTCTTCATGTAATAGTACATATGTTGAAAAATTATTATACTATTTGTGTGCATTTCGTAGTATTGCGTGAATACACATATGCATGACGTATTTTACCAGGGACGTATATATACGTCCCTGATTTTACCTGGCAAAAAGGAGGGAAAACTGAAAAGGTTAACTTGACGAAATAAATTCAGTTTCAACAAAGACTTCGAACCATTTACGTTCTCTGCATCAAATACACCGATGATCGAACACAACACACGTGGCAGCTCTTGTGAGAAAGCATGGAAATTAATGACATCAACTCTAGTATAGTTCGCATCACGGTCTCGTTCATGTGTATGGGGGACTCTGAGGTATCATCGCTTGGTCACAAACCTTTTCCTCAATACAATACCTTTTCCTCTGAAAGTCTATATTAAAAATTTATTAAAATTAAAAAAAAGGAAGTGTCCTTCCTTGGGGTTTTTAATATAGACTTATTGAGGAAAGGACTGTGACCAAGAGATGATACCTCACCTCTGTTGTCTATTTCCATGACTTGTAATAATGCCAGCACATGCACTTTCCATTCAATCAGCTATGTGACCGATTTCCCGCGTATTCTATACTAGACAGAGAAAAAAAGGTTATTTGTTATTTATGGATGTACATGTAGCAGAAATTCCCATTATTTCATTGTTATCTATGAATGGAGCAGGAAAATCGGCCACTCATTGCCCGGGGGGTCTAGGGAACGACCATTTGATTCTGAGGGGGTGGGGTCACTTTTTGGAAACGTATAGTATGACCAAGAAAGCGTTGAAAATAGAAAATAGAATACCTTCTTGGTAAGTCAGTCAGTCAGGGAACTAGAAAGGTTTCTTGTTGCGGTTGCAACAAGAGTGTCTTCCTCCTATACAATTTTTGGTTTGGAAATATGAAGGACGTCACATTACATGTATTTATATTATATATTTAAGTTTTCAAATAGCAGTAACATTAAATTTTCAAACCGATAATTGTTGGTGAGCAACCATTTGATTTGGGGGGGGGGGGGGGGAACAGGAATTCTGTTGCCAGCCGGTAAAATTTTTTCAGCAATTTTCTGAGCAGGCCATTTTTTTCAGCCATTACCAGAGTCGGAGAAAAATTTTCGCCGGTTCTTCGGGCCGGATTTAAACAAATTGTCAAATGTTGTGAATGTCTGTGTAAGTTAAACTCCCCGCTGTTACAGAGTATGACTATGAGTTAATAACCGTTCCTTCAGATGTCTCTTTGCAATTAGCGAATTTCAGACAGATTGTATGATGTTTAAATAGAACCTTTTCTAGATTTTTGTGCCTATGCGTATTAGGTTTCTGGCAGATACAGCTATGTGAACAGTTTGTATTTATATTAATTAATTTTTTGCCGAGTTGCAAAACTCGGCTCTTAATTTGATGTGAGACGGGCGGGCGGGCGGGCGTCTGGGCGGGCGGGCGGGCGGGCGGGCGGGAGGGCGTCAACAATTGGTTTCCGGACTATAAGTCAACTACGAAAGAGGCTATAACAATGAAACTTCATACACTTACTCACCATTAGTCAAGGATGAGCCCTATTGATTTTGGGGTCAAAAGGTCAAAG
The DNA here is from genome assembly GCA_033119305.1 of Pinctada imbricata. NCBI lineage: Eukaryota > Metazoa > Mollusca > Bivalvia > Pterioida > Pteriidae > Pinctada > Pinctada imbricata. The sequence continues at coordinate 87,658,996 of VSWD01000010.1, forward strand.
GTCAAGGTCACAGGACTCAGATGATTGAAAATGGTTTCCGGACCATATTTCAGCCTGTATTGCACCTATAATCATGAAACTTGCCAGAAATGTTTCCCTTGAATCAAGGATGAGCCCTAATGATTTTGGGGTCAAAAGGTCAAAGGTCAAGGTCACAGGACTCAGATGATTGAAAATGGTTTCCGGACCATAATTCAGCCTGTATTGCACCTATAATCATGAAACTTGCCAGAAATGTTTCCCTTGAATCAAGGATGAGGCCTATTGATTTTGGGGTCACAAGGTCAAAGGTGAAGGTCACAGGACTCAGATGATTGAAAATGGTTTCCGGACCCTATTTCAGCCTGTATTGCACCTATAATCATGAAACTTGCCAGAAATGTTTCCCTTGAATCAAGGATGAAGCTTATTGATTTTGGGGTCAAAAGGTCAAAGGTCAAGGTCACAGGACTCTGTTGATTGAAATTGGTTTTCGGACCATATTTCAGCCTGTATTGCACCTATAATCATGTAACTTGCCAGAAATGTTTCCTGTGAATAGAAAATGACCACTTTTGATTTTGGGGTCAAAAGGTCAAAGGTCAAGGTCACAGGACTCTGATGATTGAAAATGGTTTCCTGGCCATATTTTAGCCTGTATTGCACCTAAAGTCATGAAACTTGCCAATAATGATTCCCATGAATCAAGAATGACCCCTATTGATTTTGGGGTCAAAAGGTCAAAGGTCAAGGTCACAGGACTCCGATGATTGAAAGTGGTTTCCGGACCATATTTCAGCCTGTATTGCAATTATAATCATGAAGCTTGCCAGAAATGTTTCCCATGGATCAAGGATGACCACTATCAATTTTGGGGTTAAAAGGTCAAAGGTCAAGGTCACAGGACTAAGATGATTAAAAATGGTTTCCCGACTGAATTTGAGCCTGTATTGCACCTGTAATCATGTAACTTGCCAGAAATGTTTCCAGTGAATAGAAAATGACCACTTTTGATTTAGGGGTCAAAGGGTCAAAGATCAAGGTCACAGGACTTAGGTAATTGAAAATGGTTTCCAGACCATTTTTGAGCCTGTATTGCACCTATAATCATGAAACTTGCCAATAATTTTTGGGTCAAAAGGTCAAAGATCAAGGTCACAGGAAAATCTGTATCCTTGAAAATATATTACACGCTGATATAGAATAAAGAGAAGACCATTTCTTGATCCAGAAATTTTCATTTAGGACCACAAAATGTTGTTACAAACCATACACATTTCATGTTAGTCTGCATATTCATACTCACATTCCAGTTTTGCAACTCGGCATTTTGCATCTTCGATGCATTTTGAGCTTATTTGACTTTAAATTGTCTGGCACAAAGGGCCAGCAAAAATTTCCATATCATGCAATGTATCCTTACTTTTGCATGGTCCGGGAAAAAAAAAATTGCCGGCCCTTTGGGCCGGGATATTTTTTTCAGCATTTTTCAGAGCCGGGATTTTTTTTTTGCAAATTCTTCCTGCCCCATTCCCCCATAAAAAAGGCGAGCTCGTAGCTGTAGAACCAATTTTCTTGAGAAGAGAAATGGTAATAACAAGTTACGTTCAATATATATATATATAAATACCATGAGGTTCTCGCTGTGCAGGTTCAAATTTGGACCCCCCCTTCCCTTTTTTCAAAGTTTATTTTGAATTTCCATCATGGCGACATCGTTCAATATAAACAGAACTGTTTTCGAAAAACGAGGGGAGGGAAGAATGTTGGAGAAATTGTTCATCAATTTGTAAATAAACCAACCGAAAATTATGTTCGAACGTTTGCTAGAATTAGAAATTAAACTTGATGTTCAAAATATAGTTATTGAAGTTTAGAAACAGGTTTGTAGGTTAGAAATCGGAATCAAACTACCACTTTTTGTGTGTAAATTCTGGTTTGTAGCTGATCTCTTCTAAATTAATCAACTGTTTTAAAATCAAATTGTGTATATCGAAATGTATTTATGAAATGCATATTCATCATTGCCGTGAAATCGGAATTTGAAAATCTCAACACTGCTTTTCTCGAGTCGGACTCGGACTACCAATTTTAGTGTGCGCCCGATCTGTTGGCGTGAAGGTGTATCGAAATACCCAACTCAAAATTTCGATGCTCATATCTTTTCAACAGTAAGAGATAGGAAAAATCAGAAAGACTAAATAAGACAGATATATGGATAAAAAATAATAATATTGAAGTTTTTAGGAAACTTCATAAGCTTAATTTATGTTTACTATTATAAGCAAAAAAGTGTCTTCCTCTTATGAACTTCTGAATTTGGAAATATGAAGGACGGTGAAGGACGTCATCGTTATAAATCGTTACAGTGTGCATCTAGCATTTCATATCTTGCATGGCTGTCGACTTTCAAAAAGAATGGAAATTGTAGATAGCAAAATACGAGATATTTAAGCTTACAAATAGCAAAACATGAAATTTTCGGTCCTTTTGAGTAATTCGACGCTCCCGTCAAATATTTGAATCTACTAAAAAACATGATAAAAAAATAACAGAGACCAAAAATAAAAAAGACCAATCTAGCTTTTACTCGAAACGTAACGTTGGAGAACTTTCATTGTCCTAGCTTACAGGGTTCTTGAGAAATCGCTGATCCAATTTTCCACGGTTACGAAAACAATAGGTCCTCCGACGGAAGTCGGAAGACCTAATAACTACTTTCTGACGGTATGTTTGCGGGGGTACCTGTAAAGTGCGAAACGAAACAAAAACGAAACGAAAAAAATCGAAACGAAACGAAATGAAACAGATCGAAACGAAACGAAACAGATCGAAACGAAACAAAACAGATCGAAACGAAACGAAACAAAACATAAGACTTAAAGAAAATGAGAAAAAGTAGAAAAATCGCCGAAAACGAATATTTCAAGACAAGATCTTATTGAAGGGTCAGGGGGTACCACCCTCCTCCTGCCGCCTCCCCCTCCCCGTGGGGGGAGGGGGTCTTGGGCGGTCAAGACAAATGTTTAAACTTTAAAGTGTAAATTGGTGCAATAGTGAAGTTATTTGGGTTATTTCCTTTTTTAAACCTTTAAAAATTAAATAGACCTGTTTAGCTGAAAAAACTAAGGTTAGCGAAGCTAGCCTGAAGTATTTGAAAAATGAATTGAAAATTGCGGTGAGCGAAGCGATCGGGAAAAAATTTTAAGGTATATATAGATGAATTTCGTGGTAATCTTTAAAATTGAGATTATGTGCATGAAGGCATAAGAGCAAGATTATCAGTTTATATTAAAAGTAATTTCCTAAATTTTTTGGTTACTGTTACTCTCTCAATCATCTGTCCCTCCTCTCGCCCCCTTTCCTCTCCTCCCGGCCCCTTCTTCCCTCCTCCCGCCCCCTTTCTCTCCCCTCCCTTTGTCCCTGTCCACCCCTCATTATTGCCTTCAACCGTTAGTTCTTGTGGCTGGAGGGTTTTTTAAAGAATCAAAGTTGACGATTAAAAAATAATATATACGGTATATAGCACAATTGCATTTTAAAGGAGAGTGAATGGGAAGAATAACCTCGTCATAGACGGAAAAATATTATTTAGCAGGGAGGAGTCTAGCGCAGAGGAAACGGAACTGTTCCGTTATGTGTATTTGAAAATTTTATCAGAAAAATGAGAACAATTTAAAACTGGGGGGGGGGGGGGGCGCACATTTCGTTTGAAAAAGGATAAGATTTTTTTTTCCTTAAATGTGCCCCACCCCGTTTTATGATCTCATTACGGTGTCATTGCGTGGTTTTCTATCCCCTCCCTTCTATTCCTCTTAAATACATGAATGGCATTTAACATTTGCTTTTTTTAATTGTCATTTTGACTCTTTCAAGAAACCCTCTCAGCACTAGTTACAAATGTAGAACTCTTGGATTAAGGCAATATTACATGCTGATCTTGTCTTGAAATATTCGTTTTCGGCGATTTTTCTTCTTTTTCTCATTTTCTCTAAGTTTTATGTTTTGTTTCGTTTCGTTTCGTTTCGATCTGTTTCGTTTCGTTTCGATTTGTTTCGTTTCGTTTCGTTTCGTTTCGTTTTTGTTTCGTTTTGCACTTTACAGGGACCCATGTTTGCGGACGGTTTATGCTGATTCTAACATGACATGAGATTTTCTCCCTATATGTACTATAGAACTCGCCTGGTGTGAAATCTCCAATAAACTTCCAGTTCGCTAAGCTCCGCCCATTCACGTGCTATAGAACTCGTGCAGAATAATATTAGTAGCATCGCGGCTCGGTGATAATTTGATTGGTTCATGCGACTCGGGAAATTAAATTCCCCGAGTCGCATGAACCAATCAAATTATCACCGATTATTACTGGACAACAAACCACGACTAGCTAGTTGTTATTTCTTAATTTTATAATTACGGTCGCAAACTGAGTTTTCTGAGAAAATCGGATGTTTGCACCTTAAAATCAGCATTTACCGTCCGCAAACATGACGTCAGTATCTACTTATTACCAGCCTAAAAAAAACTCAGTTTGCCACCGCAAAATCAGCATTTACCGTCTGCAAACATAACGTCAGAAGCTAGTTATTTCCTTGTCCCGAAATTAAGGTCTAGCTAGGGAGGGTGTGAGAAGAATTTAAACTTTCCCTGTAAATAGAAGGGGGTTCCGTGGGTTCCCTTAGAATTTTGAAAAAATTAGGCGTGCAAGCACTAGTGAGTGGTATCATCTGGAGCATATTTGAGCTAAATCTATAGGGAGCCAATCATTCATTCATTCATTCTTTATTTCCTCTATGACAGAGATATCAACACAATATAAACAAGAAATTAAAGGTGAAAATTAATTAGAGCTTGTGTAGAGAAATGAAACAATACATATGTACAGAGTCCTTGAAGCAATTTGACCACTGTCAAATGAATACAAACATCAATTCATATATAGTACTTTTAGAAGTTCATTAAGTAAGTCGCAGTTGCATATTATAATATGCGCACACCGTTCTTATAAACTTGAAATTACATATATTAAAGATCAAACATTCATATTCGGACAAAAATGAATTGATTTTTCGTCCTAACAAAGTATAGTACAAAGAGAGTTCATCAAGACTACAAAGTTCGGCACATAAATCTAAATCAAAGTTTTCAATGATAAAATCCCACCATTTTTCTCTATAAAGAAAGGTCGATGCACAAGTGCACGTGACAGTAAATATTTGTGTATGACAAAGTACACAGACTACATACTTCTGGTATTTCATTTGAAATATAAGTACAAATTTTAGCAATAAACTTGCAAAAAAATAAACATTAAAACTAAGTACTAGTACACTGTACATGTATAATGCCGTTTTTTATAATGTTTCATAAATTTTGCAGAGGTCTACATCCTTAGAACATTTTGGACAAAAAATCACATCGATGACGTGAGCTAGTGGCCGTGATACATTAAAAAAAAAGATGTTTGCACGAACTTTGTTGAAAAAAAGAGAGAGAGCTCTGAATTGCACTTAATTGGTCATGATTTTTTGTATCAAATTTTGCAGACGAAAAAGTAGGTTCCTACATGTATGAACGTACCATATACATCGATTGTTTGACATATTTTTGCAAATTGTCTTTCATGTTAGATGATTGCAAGTTAAGGAAAAAGACATGGTCAACTATTTGGAATAAAGGACCGATTTTCGGGCATAGATTTTAAAAAACTTTGCGATTATTTGCAAGAATAAATAAATTTAGATCGAGGAAAAGACATATAATAATATATGTACGACGTCAATATAATAGGGGACGTAGTCGGCGCGAAGCGCCGACGAAGTCGCCATCAAGATAGACGTGTGTACATGAATAAGCAAAAAAGCATGCATTTTCCCGTTTTTTTTACCATTACCTTCGATTCAAAATTTGTGTGCACGGTTCATGCGGAAACGGCGAACGTTAGAGAAGACAGAAAGGTTACGAATGGAAATGCACATCACAGACTGCCGATATTTATCTATCAAAAAATAAAAAACAACCTTTTGTTGTTTTTTATCGCACATACACGGAAAGAAGAACAACAAACGGTCATTTTTCATTTTTATTTATTTTTTAAATAGATAAACATCGGCAGCTTGTGATGTTCATTATGACGTCGTTTTTTGAAACGTAAATGCGCGTGAAGTTTTGTGTACAGTACCGCATACATTAGCAAGTAAAAAAAAATAAAGAGGGAATCAAGACGCTTTTTAACAGAGATTCAAACACGAAATGAAATATTTCATCGTAAGATCATACTGCCGAACCGCAAGCAACATGTAACAGATCGATTTTAGTCGAAACTACAGTTAGAAACGTGTGATAATCACAACCTACCTCGACATAACATTTCACTGCCACTGGCGAAGATGAATGACAAAAGTAGATCAAACATTCAACCTATATTTTGAATAAGTCTGATCCACTAATACCCGAATTTGCACAGTATACATCCTAAAAACCAATGGAACCCATGGGTACCCACAAGTGCTGTACACACTTTACTCAGTGTCGGTGCATGTACAGCCAGTCCTTGAAGTTCGTCTGGCATGGCGCGTCATTGACTATATACGTCACATTGACATTTAGGTCGCCAAAGATATAGTACATCGATGATCAAATTGACACTTTAAATTCCTTGGTGGATCTTTTTTTTCCATGTACGTATGATAAATAACAACGACGGGTTGATTTTTGATAGATATATAAACATCGGCAACCTGTGGTTTCTACTACATGTATATTGTTGTACATCTCTTAAATTATCTCAAAATATTGATTGCAAACATTTTTTTTTTCTAGAAATGACACGTAAGTCGTCATTTACTTCAAGCTGGATGTATTGTCATTTTCATTTTTCTTGAAAGGGGGGAGGGGGTATTTAGTTAGTTTTTTATCTATCATTTTTATTTATTTGTGACTTGTCTACTAGTGCTATTTATTTATCTATAGCAACATCTCGTTATCTTCAAATATTGATTGAAAACATTTTTTCGGAATGATCGACATGTCAAATCTGAATTTATTTCATGCTGGATCTACTAATAACTATTATTTCATTTTCCCTTTTAAGGGGGGGGGGGGGGGTAATTAATTCATAAGCATGATTCGGCAAAGTATTTCTTCAGCCCTTTAATCTGTTTTTATTGTTGTTTTTTGTTTTTTTTTGGGGGGGGGGAAGGGGGGGGATCTTGCTATGATTTGATGAAAAATCTCAAGCCAGTCATTTTATTTACCTAGAACACCCCACCTTCCCTCTGCTACATGTAATTATGTTTCCCCACAATAATTTAATGCAAAGACCACACTGAGCTTGGAATACCAACAGATATTGCAGACAGACACTCACGGAAAAGCAACAGATACATATATATATACCGTAACATAAGATTTTCATGAAACTTTGTGTTGTCCATGAATTGATAGGACGTTTTGGTTTTCAAGGTCAGAGCTTAATGTACATGTGTAGCAGTCCTCAAGCTTTTTATTCATTCATTCATTCATTCATTCATTCATTCATTCATTCATTCATTCATTCATTCACTTTCTCAATACATGAGGTTATGACATGAATAATATAACGATCAATAGAATAAGTAAATTAAAAAAGAGACAATATCGCTTTTCAGGAGGCTAGTAAGAGCTTCATGTCATCATGCTGTTTTGTCCATGTGGTAGAAATTATAATATTTTGCTCTGGCTAAATCACCTGTGTCAGTCGTGGATCCAGCGCCCCCTTTGCCGGGGGTCAAGGGGCGAATTTCGCCGATTTTTACTGAAAATGGGCCAAAATATACCTGTTTTTGGAAATTTTGGGGTCAGTGCCTGGGAGGGGGACGCCCCCTCCACACCCCTTGAATCTGCCATTGAGTGTGAATTTTACTGATAAATAGTTTCAATGGTGAGAAAAATATGCAAGAGTCTACATGTAGCACTACGAGCTTAATGTCATTATGTTGCTGAGGTAGAAATCACTGTGATTGTCACAACTAGGAGGATAACAGAACTTTAACCTCTTTAGAGAAGACAGGGCCCTGACCACATGTCCTTTCTAAATGTCAGTCAGACTCCTCGGGTGATAACATATATGAGCTCGCTATAGCCGGCAGAGCACGGACTGTATTACGCATGTCGCGACATGTCCTCTTATCCATTTTTATATTCATCTGTGTTGCTTGGACTCCTGCGCATTATGGTCTTGTTTGTGGTCATCTAACAGTGAAGTCAGAGGTTGTTTTACACCATAATTGTGCGTTCTTTGAGACCTCTGGGAAATCGTAATAGAGGGAGGGTTGTGCACACGTAATCCAGGATAACCACATCGTATGCTACGTACGCGGCACCAGTTGCCCATTGGTCTCGTTGGTTTATGTGTGGTCTTCTATGTTTAATGTTTCTATGGTGTGAGTTGGTGTCCCTTTTGCATCTCTTTCTGTGGGAGTCTGTTCTGTGTGTGTGGGGTTTTTTTTTTGCATTGGGTGTTTTGGGGTTTTGCTATGGGTGCTGCAACCTACTGTTGTGTTGTTTGAGATCCCCTCCTTTCTTTTAACTTTTCTATCAGTGCTACGTCCCCTTCATGGCTTTGCCATAGCTCATATTAGGGGACGAAGTCGCCATCAAGATAGACGTGTGTACATGAATAAGCAAAAAAGCATGCATTTTCCCGTTTTTTTTACCATTACCTTCGACTCAAAATTTGTGTGCACGGTTCATGCGGAAACGGCGAACGTTAGAGAAGACAGAAAGGTTACGAATGGAAATGCACATCACAGGCTGCCGATATTTATCTATCAAAAAATAAAAACCAACCTTTTGTTGTTTTTTATCGTACATACAGGGAAAGAAGAACAACAAACGGTCATTTTTTATTTATTTTTTAAATAGATAAACATCGGCAGCTTGTGATGTTCATTATGACGTCGTTTTTTGAAACGTAAATGCGCGTGAAGTGTTGTGTACAGTACCGCATACGACGCTTTTTAACAGAGATTCAAACACGAAATGAAATATTTCATCGTAAGATCATACTGCCGAACCGCAAGCAACATGTAACAGATCAATTTTAGTCGAAACTACAGTTTGAAAAGTGTGATAATCACAACCTACCTCGACATAACATTTCACTGCCACTGGCGAAGATGAATGACAAAAGTAGATCAAACATTCAACCTAAATTTTGAATAAGTCTGATCCACTAATACCCGAATAGCCCAGTTTCGAGTTACGCCGGAATACCGTTACGACTCCGGGATTAGTCACGCCGAGTCAAAAATGTTCCACTGGCGTACTTCCGGTTGCGAAGCGTGCATAACTACCAAGAACGTCAATCGGAATTTAACTGCATTTTATCTATCATAACACACTTTTTCCTCTCGTGATGGATGTAAGAGATAACGAGTTACATTTTTATAGCTACTATGTTACAGAATTGAAAAAAATACCTCCAAAAAGAGGCATAGAGAGGAAGCTGGACCGTCACCGTTGTAAGGCTTGTTGATATCGGAGTTGAGTACGACTTGGATTTAGACTACAGATTAGAGGTTTGAATGTTTTCATTACAAATACATTTAACTATCTATAAGTAAAATCATGGGAAAGAAAAGGTGATTGGTTCCAATTTTTTTAATGCGTGTAAATTATATAATTACCATAAATTCCAAGAACAGAAAAAAAATTAGCCAAGGCCCCCCTTTTCCCAGTTTTTTCCCTCAAAATCAAATGGCCGTCCCCTTCCATAGATATCGAACAAAATGCTGTGCAGACATAAAAACACTGTAATGAAGATATTGGAGGAACTGGAAATTGACCCATTATCTTATGCTTTGTGAGTTCTCGATATATTCAAGTATCTACTTAGTAATATAAGATCTAGAGCTGATACAGATATTCGCAGGAAAATTGTACAGACTGATCATCATGTTTGTAATTTATATTTTCAGGTATTTATGAACAACATGAGACGATGAAAGTGAATACAGAGCTCTGGATTTGAAATGTAAATGTGTTGATCTGCATGCACCAATTTTGCTCTGAATATTAAAGATATCATCATAAGCTTGGACCAAGTGAATAAAGTTGACTACCGGTAAGGATTCTAGTGAATAGTTTTTGAAATACATATGTAACAGAAGAGGAAAAAAATGGGTACCTCTTTTCCCCCTCCCACTCCCTTACCTCTCCTCCTTCTCCCCCTCCTTTTCACTCTTCCCATACCTCCCCCTCCTGTCCCCCTTCCTCCCTCCTCCTACCCCCTTTCTCCCCCTCCCTCCCCTTCCCTCCCTCTCCCTCTTCCCACACCCTTCCTCCCACCTCCCTTTCACCCTGTCCACCCCCTCATGTAGGTATATTAATTTATGTAAATGGTCAAACTTCCATCACTCTGATCCTCTCAGTTTCACATGAGGAAAGCTTTAATAATTGCAAATTTGTTACAAATTTAGAGAGCTTTTTGATTCAATATGATATCAAATGAACATCAAAATAGGTCAAAGATATATATACAGTTCTTTATAGAGATCATGTATTTTAATACAGTCATATATTATGATACTTATGTGCAATTTTATGTAAAATAGGAAGATGACTTGCCAGATGTTCCAGATACAGAATCATTTGATGTGCTTATATACCTGATGCATGTGTGTGGATTGCTGACTGTCTTACAAATTTATAAGCAGGACAGTGAATACCAAGATTTCACATGGCATTGTAACCACATCAACAAAGTTAAACCCACACATTGTTCGCACCCTGATTTTATCTGTCAATTACTTAGTTATACATCTCCAGACACACAAACTAGTAAGACTGTTAACTGAATATCAAATGCTGATAACTTTATTCATATAAATGTACCAGAATAAAGATTATAGGGAAGCATGTTTTGATAATCATTATCATGTCAAATGAAAAATGTTTGCTTAATATTTGACTAGTATATTCAAATACAGGATCAGTTGGGTGTTTGTAATACTTTGCATTCTTTACCAAAAGAGATTTATACTAGATTAATATTTATTTATTTGATTAAGAGTTATTCAAAGGTATTGTTGAAAAAAATTTATTGAGCAATATGATTCATAAGTACTGAAAGTTCATTTATATTATGTTGCTTACTTTGTGAGAAACTTTAAGTACCATATACATTAAGTGTAATATGAGTTTGCTGTCTGATATGAAATAATTAGGTAAATGTATAATCACAGAATACAAATGTATGTACAGTAAAGCTTAATATTTAATTGACAAATATGTACATTAAATAAAAGAAGATGGAATAAAAGTTTGCAATGGACATTAATTATACCTAATAATTTATGATATGTTGTTATTTGTTGCAAAATAAAAGGTTTTGTTTGCTACAATTAATTTTCATTTATACACATCTTCATCCAATACTATATTACATTTGAGAAAGTAAATCAATATTTGCTTTCTGTTTTATAACGTAATTGATTTATCGACATAATATCGATGGCCTCACAGTGTTTAAATTCTCAAGATCTTACAAAGTCAAGGAGTTTAACCAGTGACCACATGGTTTTTTGTCATATATCTGTGGATTAGATATATTACATTTCCTCGATTCCCACAACTTAGAAATTGTAAGTTACAGAACCAAGGAGAAATACTTGACTTGTATGTATTACATGTATGCTACAGTCTGTCCATATACTGAAAGTCTGGGACTGGGCAGTTTGATTTCTAGGAAGCTTCAATGCATTTGGATATTTTCCAATAAAAGATTTTGGTCTGAATTTTGTGAATTATTAACTTTCTGAGGTGGCCACACTTTAGAAGTGGTTGGAAAATCTTCTTCTTCTTCCTTCTTCGGGTAAAGTGAAGGGTCACTACTGCATTATTCTCTCACTGCGGATGCACAGTTGTGTTGCTTACTAAAGTGAGACTCTGGCAGAAGACGAATCAACAAATCAGCCAAGCATATTAAAAATTCTTATTCTGATTAATATCATAGGAACTGATATCGACTTAGTTTTCTCATGGGTCCAGTTGGTTTGCTGGTGAGCATTAGTCTGATATCGCTTCTTGATTGAGCTATATCTGTTCTATCCAATCTCAGGGGATGCCATTTCTTTCAAGAATATCTGTCAAAAAGTAAATATTAAAATGTACAAACAAAAAAGTGCAATAGACAGTATTTCTGGATTGCACCAAGCTACATTTGTTAGAAAATAAAAAAAAAAAATTAGGGAAAGGTCACATTAGGGCAAAAAAGCATTGTACCAAATGAGTGCAGAAACGGATCACAAGGAATAAACATTTTTAAGATAAATAAGGCAATGTCCCATAAAGTTGGATAAGGTCAGGTATATTATTAATTTCTTTTTGGGATTCTTTCAAGCAAAGTGTTCACTCTGTTGATGTTGATACTGAAATAGCTTTATAAAGTGGAAGCAGTAAACAACAGCATAGTAAACAGCCACATTGCAGAATATCAAAAGAGATTTAAATAGTACAGGTAGAAATTGACCCTTCTGATTGCGGGAAGAAAATGCAAAATTTCGTGACGTCACAATGCTTTTACCTTGGACAAACAAGCTTCGAACCTTGGTCAAACATCGAAATTGCATTGTGATGTCATGGAATTTCTCAATATTTTCCCACGTTTGGAAGGGTCAATAGCAGTAAAGAATTTTTTTTTGAAAAGTAGCTCAAAGGTAAAATTATTAGATCATAACATTTGGTCTCTGTACCACTATGAATCATTTCAAATGTTGTCACAGATAATGAGTTTGGAACAAAAAGTGCAAAGTTTGGAAAAGACATCAGTAGTTCTTAAAATCTTTGTCATTTTGAAAATTTATTATCTTGGCCAGTATCTATCAGAGTACATGGTCAGTGATGGTCTAACTGAAAAAAAAAAAACAATACCTGTCTACTCTCTTTAAAGCTGTTATGATTCAACATCTCAGGATAGGGTTGATGGTTATATGAATTACCATTGACTTAGTGTGCGTGCCCGGCCCTGGGCCTTGAACAACCCTGCCAGGCATGACAATTTTGCTCTGCGGAGCGGTTACTGGCATCTTTTACTGAAAGTCTGGGCCTTCTTTCTCGTCGAAAATACAAAAATAAACTGATCTCTGACATGTGTCCTTTCCGTTCCCTCTTCAGGTTATCGAGACTACATCCTAGGACACCAGAGACAGACTGACAGTGTACAAATTCAGTGTCGATTCCTTCGTCTCCAATGTAAACTATCGTTACCGGAAGTGACACTGCGGAACATTTTTGACGTATCACGTGACTTGCGTTATAAAAGTTAGAATAAAGACGGTAATCCGGGGGAACCCGAAACAGTGCTATTTGCACAGTATACTTCCTAAAAACCAATGGAACCCATGGGTACCCACAAGTGCTGTACACACTTTACTCAGTGTCGGTGCATGCACAGCCAGTCCTTGAAGTTCGTCTGGCATGGCGCGTCATTGACTACGTCACATTGACATTTAGGTCACTCACATGTAGTGTACACGTGCACTCATAATTATATAACGAAGAGACAATGAAGAAAACGATGTGTTGTCGTCTGCTTGACAACGGAAAGTTCGCCCGACGTCGTCTGTCGGCGACAGGAGCCTGGAATGTTGGCGCGTCGCTGGCCGTATTCCCGAAGCGCTCCGAATAAGTAAAGAGTAAAGGCGTAAAGGATAAGTCAGTGATATGAATCCGAGTTTCGATGATTTATTACACACTTCAACGATGGATATAGAAAAGTCCAAGATGCGATATGAAATAAACAATAACAAATTCCAACTTTAACAAAGACGAGACGGATGTTGTCAGTTCAACGTCTGACCTCCGAACTGAATATTTCTATTCAAAAATCAAGTTATAAGATTAATTACATGAAATGGCATGTTGAGTCAATATAATTGAGAGTTAAGAAACAAGTAAATTAATTTAGTAACCAAAACAAACAAATCAGTTGGTAACGTAAGTGGACATGACACTCTGTCCCTTTTGATGTAAAGAATATATATACAAATTCTAAAGAAGGATTAATTACGTAATGTGAAGGTTTGAGCGATGGACGTTGATTTAACAGTTTTACAATTAAACGAAAATTGAATTAATCCCAAAGAATAAATGATCGTAAGAAATAAAGATTAACAAGAAAGTTCTCTGTAAACAAACACATTAAAATCGAATGTCATAAATTTGCTAAAATGAATGTCTGAATATAAAGATGAATGTCCGAATATAGAAAAATACAAATTATGATAAAAGTCCAAAATTCCTCTGTGATAATTATGTCATGCAACTACAAGGAGCAATGGGGAATCGCCAAAGATTATAGTACATCGATGATCAAATTGACAATTTAAATTCCTTGGTGGATCTTTTTTTTCCCTGTACGTATGATAAATAACAACGACGGGTTGATTTTTGTTTTTTGATAGATATATAAACATCGGCAACCTGTGGTTTCTACTACATCATGTATATTGTTGTACATCTCTTAAATTATCTCAAAATATTGATTGCAAACATTTTTTTCTAGAAATGACACGTAAGTCGTCATTTACTTCAAGCTGGATGTATTGTCATTTTCATTTTTTTTAAAGGGGGGGGGGTGGTATTTAGTTAGTTTTTTATCTATCATTTTTATTTATTTGTGACTTGTCTACTAGTATTATTTATTTATCTATAGCAACATCTCGTTACCTTCAAATATTGATTGAAAACAATTTTTCGGAATGATCGACATGTCAAATCTTAAATCTTAATTTATTTCATGCTGGATCTACTAATAACTATTATTTCATTTTCCCTTTTAAGGGGGGGGGGGGGGTAATTAATTCATAAGCATGATTCGGCAAAGTATTTCTTCAGCCCTTTAATCTGTTTTATTGTTGTTTTTTGGGGGGGGTTGGGGGGGGGGGGGTCTTGCTATGATTTGATGAGAAATCTCAAGCCAGTCATTTTATTTACCTAGAACACCCCCACCTTCCCTCTGCTACACGTAATAATGTTTCCCCACAATAATTTAATGCAAAGACCATACTGAGCTTGGAATACCAACAGATATTGCAGACAGACACTCACGGAAAAGCAACAGATACATATATATATACCGTGACATAAGATTTTCATGAAACTTTGTGTTGTCCATGAATTGATAGGACAGCACGTTTTGGTTTTCAAGGTCAGAGCTTAATGTACATTATCGCTTTCAGGAGGCTGGTAAGAGCTTCATGTCATCATGCTGTTTTGTCCATGTGGTAGAAATTATAATATTTCGCTCTGGCTAAATCACCTGTGTCAGTCGTGGATCCAGCGCCCCCTTTGCCGGGGGTCAAGGGGCGAATTTCGCCAATTTTTACTGAAAATGGGCCAAAATATACCTGTTTTTGGAAATTTTGGGGTCAGTGCCTGGGAGGGGGACGCCCCCTCCGCACCCCTTGAATCCGCTGCCATTGTGTGTGAATTTTACTGATAAATAGTTTCAATGGTGAGAAAAATATGCAAGAGTCTACATGTAGCACTACGAGCTAAATGTCATTATGTTGCTGGGGTAGAAATCACTGTGATTGTCACAATTAGGAGGATAACAGAACTTTAACCTCTTTAGAGAAGACAGGGCCCTGACCACATGTCCTTTCTAAATGTCAGTCGGACTCCTCGGGTGATAACATACGTATATGAGCTCGCTATAGCCGGCAGAGCACGGACTGTATTACGCATGACGCGGCATGTCCTCTTATCCATTTTTATATTCATCAGTGTTGCTTGGACTCCTGCGCATTATGGTCTTGTTTGTGGTCATCTAACAGTGAAGAGGTTGTTTTACACCATAATTGTGCGTTCTTCGAGACCTCTGGGAAATCGTAATAGAGGGAGGGTTGTGCACACGTAATCCAGGATAACCACATCGTATGCTATGTAAGCGGCACGGCAGATGGCCGGCGTCCTAAGTCTGCACCAGTTGCCCATTGGTCTCGTTGGTTTATGTGTGGTCTTCTATGTTTAATGTTTCTATGGTGTGAGTTGGTCTCCCTTTTGCGTCTCTTTCTGTGGGTGTCTGTTCTGTGTGTGTGTGGTTTTTCAGTTTTTTTTTTTTTTTTTTTTTTTTTGCATTGGGTGTTTTGGGGTTTTGCTATGGGTGCTGCAACCTACTGTTGTGTTGTTTGAGATCCCCTCCTTTCTTTTAACTTTTCTATCAGTGCTACGTCCCCTTCATGGCTTTGCCATAGTTCATATTAATTGATCGTAGAATATATCAGAAAATTGTGATAATATTGTTTCTAGATGGCGAATTCTGATGCACATTTGGCATATTCTCTTTTCTGTTTGTAGATGTTTGATTGCTTAAAAAGCTAATGTTATTAAGAAAAAAAATTGATAAAAGATTCGGGCATATATAGTTTTTGGCCTGCCCGTCTGTTTGTCTGTCTGTTTGTCCGAAAAACTTTAACATTCAATGATTGGGCATAACTATGGAATGGAAGGTCATAGTCTTAGAGTTTTCATATTTCACATGCATATTCCTTGTGACAAGACCTATCCATTGATTTGACCTACTTTTCAATATCTTTAACATTGGGCAAATTTTTGAATGGTAATTGATAGGGCTTTCATATTTCACATGTTTATTCCTTGTCACAATTCCAAGATCAGTGACCCTGACCTTGACCTTTTACGTACTTAACAGAAATAGTGTTTTACAAAGATGCCACCGGGGGCATACGTGTTTCACAAACACAGCCTTTATTTTACGAGCGTCGCACTTGCTCTTTTCGTTTTGTTAAAATAGTTTATAAAATCGCAAAACGTTTCTGTTCGTTTGAGATGGCAAAGCATCATCCCGATCTAATCTTTTGTAGAAAACAACCTGGAGTCGGTATGATTATTTATTTTTATTATAATTCATTGGATAATCAAGCTTTGACTGTTAATGCCAATTTTAAAGTTTTCCAGATAATCTGTAAGTTCGAGGACCGGGGCGAGGAAATTCGAGCTGTTCTGTTCGCAGAACTCGAGAACATTTTCCTCTTTTCCAGGTAATGATAGATTTAGGGGACTAAATGTGAATAATATGAATCAAGGCGAAGCCTTTTTGTGCGAGCGGAGAGAAAATAGATATGATTATATAAAATAAAAAAGATCTTTCATTTTTATTTTGACTATGATGGTCTATCTTATCTTACAAAACTTTCTATTTGATGATTGCCAAAAAAGGTAGTATAAGGCGAGTGGAAACACGGGAGCATTAGTAAAATTGATCTAGACCAGCAGATGAACATTTTAAGGGGGAAGGGGGGGGCTTAAAAAATATGGTTCTTTAAAAATATGGTTCTTTATAATTCATTTTCATGTTGTAAGAATAATGTTTAGGATAGCTGAAAATAAATTACTTAAGAACAAAAGAAAAAACAAACATATTTCGACTTCTGACAGTACGAAACCACCCGAGACGAGAAAAGCAATCAGAGCGAAACGTCTCGTTTAAAACCGGAAATGTCGAATTTCCCGTGGTTACGCCGCCTTGTTGATGCTTTATCGTTACCTGATTTACGAAAAATATTTTCAATAAATTCAACTTATAAACAAAAATTGAGTATAACATATACGTCTACTTGGAGTCGAAAAAAAAATTTAATGGCAATATCCAGCATCTCCGCAGCAACTCTGTCTGCGAGGGGACGAAAGTTTTTGAAAGCATAGTAGTACATTCTCATTCTTTGATTCAGCATATTTTCTCAATAAGATATGTGTATACGCGTTACCATAAGGGCGAGCTTCACTCGCAAAGGCCCTTCGGGCCTTTGCAGCGAGCTCCGCTCGCTATAACTCACAAGTTACAGTGGTAGCAGAGAGTTCAGTGCTCAGTGGTGGATCCAGAGTGGGAAGCGGGGGGTGGGGGGGGGGAAAGTTTGTATTGGCCTGAAGGATGGGGGTGGGGGGGGGGTGCATTTTCGTAAAGATCGATCTTTTAGACCATAACATATGACAAATTTAAACATAAACATCGCTCTTGCTAAGCAAGAGCGATGTTTATTTCTTTGTCAGTGTGTATTTCGCGCAACAAGGCTTACATTATAGCAGTTGAATACAAAGCGAGACAGTATGTTTTGATATTTCATTATTTGCCAATTAAAGTAGATATAACGTTCAAAATCTGTTTTTGATATACAATGTAGACATATTTGATGTCTTTTAGTAAATATTTATCCATGTTATGTAAAATATTAAAAATTATTATTAAATTCGTACGTTTTTTGGTCGATTTTATCAGTTTTCCTATCCAAGTACCCCTACTTCTTTCGACCACAATTTTAGAATCTTAAGAGTACTTCACCAAAATGTAAAACATATAAAAAGTCTTCAAATACATCATATTTCAATTATGATTATTTTTTCAGCATGTGAATCGTTATGCGTAAGAAATATGCTACGAGATTCAGGGCTTAATATGGCCCTTATCTTAACAGCTCCTTTCTTCAATTTACATAATCTGCAAATAATTTTTCTTTTTTTGAAATTGTTGAACTTTTTTGGTTGTGTAATTAGAAACATAAAAGTTTATTTGCAAAGTATTTTTATAATCTTGTTTAATACTGTTAATGAAACTTTTCCTTTTGTAGCTATTGGAAGATTATGTGAAAAATGTAAGTACAATTTTATATTTTCACTTTTTTATTAGTCCCCTACCGGTAACACCGAAGTGGACTCTTAGTTTTCTCTCGGTCTGCCCATCTGTCATACATGTATTTTCAGTTTTCCAGATTTTTTTTCGCTGTTGTTGCATATGTTGAACTCATTTTTGGTATGTGGATATATCTCAATGCGATACGGATCAAGCTTGAGTTTGGTTTTGATTGATCTATTTTTATATGAGTTATGGCCCTTTGACTTAGCAAATTTTATGAAAATTTCAGTTTTCCTGACTTTTCTTCGGTTCTGTTGCAGATAATGAATTGATGTTTGGTATATGAATACATCTTAGTGTGATACAGACCAAGTGTGAGTTTGGTCTCCATTGATATATTTTTACAAGAGTTATGGATTTAGCAAATTTCTTGAAATTTTTAGTTTTCTGGACTTTTCTTGGCTGTTTTTACAGATAATGAACTGATTTTTAGTATGTGAATACATAATAATGTGATACAGATCAAGTTGGAGTTTAATTCCGATTGACTTATTTTCACAAGAGTTATGACCCTTGCACTTAGCAAATATTATGAAAAATTAGTTTTCCGAACCTTTCTTCAGTTCTATTGCAGATTAATGAACTGATTGTTGGTATATGAATACATCTTAGTGGGATACAGACCAAGTTTGAGTTTGGTTTCCATTGACCTATTTTTACAAGAGTTATGACCCTTGGACTTAGCAAATTTAATGAAATTTTCAGTTTTCCGGACTTCTCTTAGCTGTATCAGATAATAAACTCGTGAAAAGAGATTCAGGACATAAAGTTTTGCCGCCAGTAGGGGACTTTTATCGCTCAGCAATCATTACAGATCAAAGATTTGGGGGCATATAGCTTTTGGTCTGTCTGTTCGTCCGCAAAAACTTTAACCTTGGCCATAACTTTTGAATGGTAAGTGATAGGGCTTTCATATTTCACTTGTGTATTCCTTGTGACAAGACCTTTCCATGGATACCAAAATTTTTGACCTTGTGACCTTGACCTTGGAGTTTGACCTACTTTTGAAAAACTTTAACCTTGGGCATAACTTTTAAATGGTAAGTGATAGGGCTTTCATATTTCACATGTGCATTCCTTGTGACAAGACCTTTCCATGGATACCAAAATTTTTGGCCTTGTGACCTTGACCTTGGAGTTTGACCTACTTTTGAAAAACTTTATCTTGGGCATAACTTTAAGTTTTTAATGGTAAGTGATAGGGCTTTCATATCCTTGTGACAAGACCTTTCCATGGATACCAAAATTTTTTACCATGTGACCTTGACCTTGGAGTTTGACCTAATATCGAAAATTTAAACATTAGCCATAATTTTTGAATGGTAAGTGATAGGGCTTTCATATTTCAACTTTCACATATGAATTCCATGTGGCAAGACTTTTCCATGGATACTCAATATGACCTTGTGACCGTGACCTCAAATG
This sequence comes from Pinctada imbricata, assembly GCA_033119305.1. NCBI lineage: Eukaryota > Metazoa > Mollusca > Bivalvia > Pterioida > Pteriidae > Pinctada > Pinctada imbricata. The sequence continues at coordinate 87,679,091 of VSWD01000010.1, forward strand.
TGAAACTACTTTTCATCTGTTTTACTGACAAAGATGCCAACGGGGGCATTCATGTTTCACAAACACAGGTTTTATTTAATCTGCATCGAATACCATATGTACCTTTAGAACAGGATAGCACTAGAAGAACTGAAGAAGGACTTATAAACATGCAATAGCTTATAGATCAGTGCTTGAAATTAACTTTTACTGACCAATCACCATGTGGCCCCTGAAGTTGTAATTTCAGGGGCCCACAATTTTTTGCGGGGGCCCACATCATTATTCATATTCCAAATTGGAGAATAGGCTAGAAAATGAAATAATAATTTTATTGCTGTTCACAAGCCAGTCTTTCAAGAGTCAAGAGTCCTTCAACATTTTAAAATGAGTACATATCATGTGCATTTCATCTATCTGCTAAAAAATTCTAATACATTGCTGTCTGCATATCATCATGATCATACAAAGAAGATTGATATGTAAACATAAACTTAACACTTTCACTGTGGTGTATCACGTGATACACAAATGATATGTTCCACGGAAATCCCCTTTGATTAAACAAAGTAAATACTGTCTAAATCTACTTTATATGAATTTATTCTAGGCCTATCATATGGTCATTATCATTATTATTTAATTATATGATGGTAATTTATTCTGGTCAAGAATAGACCTATATTTTTAGAACACTTAAACAGAAAATGTTGTATCTGTCGGGGCACCATATCATAACGTGGTGAATATTGAAAAATTTCTGTTTAAGTGTTCTCCGAATACACGTCTATTCTTGATGATAATGGCCATATGAAAGGCCTGAAGTAAAATCATATAAAGAAGATTCAAACAGTATTTACTTGGTTTAATCAAAAGGGGATTCCCGTGGAACATATCATTTGTGTATCACGTGATATGCCACAGCGACTTTAACAGTCGTTAATTTACCAAGAATTTTTTTTTTTTTTCAAATAAATTCAGTGGTCAGGCTTTTAAATTTGAGGATGCTCTTAAAAGTCCTTGTAATATGCGAATCCTCTGAATCTGTGAATGGTAAGAAATTAATTCTTTTTGAATTGTAATGGGCCTGTGGTCTAGTTGTGCACCTTATATTTTGTTTGAGCCCCTGGCCCCAAGGGTCTTAGAAAATGGTTGTGGTCATTTTCTCAGAAATAACTCAATATACAATGTATCTAATCTTGTGAACACCAATTTTCAGAAAGTAGAAATGATAGGGAGTTAATTCTTTTTGCAGTATAATCAGTCTATATTCTAGTTGTGCACCTGATATTTTGTTTGAGCCCCTGAACCCCAGGGTCTTGGAAAATGGGTGTGGTCATTTTCTCCTATATAATTATGTAATCTTGTGAACACCAATTCTCAGAAAGTATAATTGATAGAGAGTTAATTCTTTTTGCATTATAATAGACCTATTGTGTAGTTGCACACCTGATATTTTGTTTGAGCCCCTGACCTCAAGGTCTTGGAAAATGGGTGTGGTCATTTTCTCTTACCGGTATATAACTCCTTGTAATTTTGTGAACACCAATTCTCAGAAAGTATGAATGATAGAGAGTTAATTCTTTTTGCATTATTATCAGTTTGTGATGTAGTTGCACACCTGATATTTTGTTTGAGCGCCTGACCCCCAGGATCTTTGAAAAAGAGTGTGCCAAAAGATGAATTTTACCAAACAACATGGAGAACTTCAGTCTCGTCTGAGTTATTGTTAAAACTATATGTATCATTATTATACTGAATGATACATGTATGTCGTCAGGATCTGTATTTGTACAACTTTCACATTATGACATGTTTCCTTACAAATATTTCATAGAATTGATTGTTTTGTAGGTGATGGTAAATGTGTGATATGTGATTCCTATGTGCGTCCGTGTACGTTAGTGAGGATATGTGACGAGTGTAACTATGGTTCATATCAGGGAAGGTGTGTCATCTGTGGTGGGCCGGGAGTATCAGATGCCTATTACTGTAAAGAGTGCACTATCATGGAGAAAGATGTAAGTTCTTTACTACAGACTAAAGCATCATAACATGGTCTCAAGAAATTGGAAAACAAATTTTTAGGCCGTGCCATAAAAAAGTCAAGGGCATATTCAATTGAGATTGCTTTATCTGTATTTCCATCATTCAGTCATTCTATTAGTAAAAAGTAGTAAACACCAAGAAAACAGTTCAAATATGGTTCATATCACTTACCTACATGCAGAGTTATTCCCCTTGAAACTTAATAAAAATATTTATTTGGTGGTTTTCTGACACGTACAGAAAGAAGAAATACAAAGCAATTACTAATGAACATATTTAAATTATTATAATTTGTGTTGAAAATTTCTTTGAAGCATATCATGAACATTTGCCGAACTTTGAGGAGTGAAGCATTTTACATTCAATTTCTTATTTGCATTTTTAGAGAGACGGATGCCCAAAAATTGTAAACCTTGGAAGTGCTAAAACAGACTTATTCTATGAAAGGAAGAAATATGGGTTCAAGAAGAGGTGACGAAATAAAGAAGTATTACCAGGCAGCAGTGTATGTGGGAACTCATTGTCAACTTTGTTTTACACGTTATTTCAAACATAAAGATTTTTTCGATAGATCATTCTTGTATGAAAAGAAGTACAATCAACAAATACAATATACAAGAACGACAAATAAATTTTGTTAATTTTCATTGATGTTAGAATCTAAAAATAGCTCATTATTCCAGGTAAACAATGTTGAATTCATTGTAAAATATTCTGTGAAGGAACACTCAATGAAAGTTAATATCTTTTGTTTCAAGATGGAAGTTTTTGTTCTTTGATTGAAATCACATGCAATACACATATATGTGTATTTACTCTCTTTGATGTTCAGCAAGAAATGGTACATGATTATTCATGTATTTTAGAATTCTTTTTAAATAGAAAGCTGATTTTGTATACAGAAGACAATAAAAATCCAAAAAAGAAAGTATCTGTTTTCAGTTAATTATTTCCTGATAATTTTAACAAATAATGTTAAATTGCTAGTAGTCTGTATTTACACACTTGCTCATTGATAATTTTTACCTCACCTCACAAAGTGAGAGGGAGCTTATGCTATCACCCTGTCGTCCTCACCTCACGAAGTGAGAGGGAGCTTATGCTATCACCCCGTCGTCTGGGACGCTGGTGTCCGCACTAGTATGTTAAGAAGTTTTATTTCTCTATGATAAGTGCTAGGAAGTTCAAACTTGCACAGATGATGCATCTTTAAGAGTAGATCACAAATCTATGTTCAAATGTAGGTCATGACCTATATTTTCTGCTTGAGTGCACGTGTTCGGAAGATTTGGGTAACAATGTTAAGAAGATTTATTTCTCTAATATAAGTGCTAGGAAGTTCAAACTTGCACAGATAATGCGTCTTTAAGAGCAGATCACAAATCTACGTTCAAATGTAGGTGATGACCTATATTTTCCACTTGCGTGCACATGTTAGGAAGATTTGGGTAACAATGTTAAGAAGTTTTATTTCTCTATTATAAGTGCTAGGAAGTTCAAACTTGTACAGATGATGTGTCTTTAAAAGTAGATCACAAATCTACATTCAAAAGTAGGTGATGACCTATATTTTCCACTTGAGTGCACATGTTAAGAAGATTTGGATATTAATGTTAAGAAGTTTTATTTCTCTATTATAGTTGCTGGGAGGTCCAAACTTGCACAGATGATGCGTCTTTAAGAGTAGATCACAAATCTACGTTCAAAATTAATGTAGGTCATGACCTATATTTTCTGCTTGAGTGCACATGTTAGGAAGATTTGGGTATCAATGTTAAGTTGTTTTATTTCTCTATTTTAAGTGCTAGGAAGTTCAAACTTGCACAGATGATGCGTCGTTAAGAGTAGGTCACAAATCTATGTTCAAATATAGGTCATGACCTATATTTTCCGCTTGAGTGCACATGTTAGGAGGATTTGGGTATCAATGTTAAGAAGTTTTATTTCTCTATTATAAGTGCTAGGAAGTCCAAACTTGTACAGATGATGCATCTTTATTAGTAGTTAAAAAATCTACGTTCAAAAGTAGGTCGTGACCTATATTTTCCGCTTGAGTGCACGTGTATCAATAGAGTACACCTTTTCATGCAAAATTTGAGTAAATAAATAAAATACTCTACTTTCCTTTTCTATTTTGTTTTTGTGTGGTATCATATTTGTTGGATCTCAGTAGAACAAGTTTTCAAATTCAAGACTGTGTAATCTTTGATTATTTTCTGTTCGCTGCCATGATAGAATGCTGCCATGAGGTGAGCTTTGTAATCTTCAATTACACTATGTTTTTCATCAACTGTTTGTAGATCAAAGGAATATGATTGTCATAACTAAGGTTATGTGACCTGTTTCAAGGTAATTTAGAGATTTATATACTCACATTTAGTCTTTATGGAATATGGAGTTATTTCCCATTTGAAACCATATCTGATGTAATCATTTTCCAGAATACAAGGACAGTTTCCTGACTTTCCATAGAATTTGATGATGTCACAATGAGTTTATGTCGGATACTGTCTCAGACGGGATGTAATTCTGGTTATTGAAAATATGCATAAAGGAATTTATATGATGTTCAAACAAATGACAGGAATCATCATGTTTATGGCCAAGGTTTTTCGTGAACTTTGGTTTTCAATTCAGGTTGGACTGATGCTATATGGTTTAAAGTCAGTAGGAAGTTTGGATAAGGCCAAGTGTGAGAGAAGTATGAGTTTTACATGGATGATAGATGATGTACAGGTTCATCTAGACATATGAATACTGTTTTTTATTGGATGCTGCATCTGACCTACATTTTCAACATTGCCTATCACTTAAGTTTTTGTAAGGTCAAGTTTGAGAGAGATGTAAATGCTGCATGAATGGAACGTTGATGCATAGATCTATCTTCACTTCTTGGCAAACTGAGAAAGCATTATGCTGAATCTAAGCTATATTTTGTGCTTGGCTGACAACATTGGATGATTAGGACAGACCTGTTTGGCATAATTTTTACGATTTTTGACCGACAATTACACTACGCTTTTGCTGCTCAGTTTTATATCTATAACATATTTCTAACCAGAAAGGCTTTTAAAAATATTCTAAACATGCAAATAAACTCTCGCACATAAAGTCTTTGTAATTTGAGTGTTTGATGTTGTATAACCATTAACCAATTGCGTGAATGATTAAGATTTGTAAAAATGTCAAAGTTGGGAAAAGACTATGCTGTTTTTCTCAAAATTACAATCGATTGCATATACGCTTTACTTCTCTAATTACACTTTCTTGAGCAAAATATTGCACTTTTGGTGAGAAACGAGTACATGCAGGCAAGTCTGTTAGGATGTGAAGTAAAGGTCGGGTTTAAATGAATTACATGTATTAGTGCTTAAATTGAAGTATTACTTTGTTATTGACACACAAATGTTGTATCGTACTGCATCTGACATACAATTTTCACTCACCCAAGCATCATATTTTCAGAAAATCAAAAGTTGGGCTAAGAAGAAGTGTTACATCTACAAAAAAAAAAACATCTGAGGTTAAATGTCTGCAAGTACATGTCAATATATACTATGAGTTAACCATAGCTAATACATGATTTTAGTCTAATTGATCAAGAATGTTTTTTTTAATGAAAGATGACAATAGCACATATTTCATAATCAGAATATGAGTTATACTCATTCTATTCAGTAGTGACTATTGATGGCTCATATACAGGTACTGCAGACAAGTACTTGCATTATATTCCAAGCATTACAGTGAAAATTCAGGCACAACTGAGAGTTGGCAACTCACGATGCCATGACTGGGACCTTTGTGCTACATTTACAGAACTTAATGCTTTTTGTATCTCAATAGCAAAGGAATGAATGGTTTTCGTATTTGACTTTATTCATCTTATTGTTAGAAAAAAAATTCTGACCATCACCCACATTTAAAAAAAAAATGTAAGTAAATATGCCACACAGGGTCTATGGCCCTTTCCTTACTTTGTCAATGCTCTAGTAATTAGTATATTTTGAATCAGTCTTGCTTCGTGACCTTGACCTCTGTTTTTATGCCCTGACCTACTAACCATGTAATAACATGGATATAATCTCAACACAAATGGAGGGAGACCAACATGCACTCTGAGAGAACTTTGGATGTTCATCTTCTATATAGTGACCAACGGTATGTTATCTGAATTGAATACAAGCCATCATACATATCCGGATACACTCTTTTAAAGACACACAGCTTTACTTTCATTCTAAGATAATTTAATACAAATTCAAACCTTTTTATTTATTCATCTATGAGATTCAAGCAAAACATAATCAATACATAGTTTTTCCTTTCAACAAATAACAACAATACATATCTTGACATAAATTAAGAAGCAACAAATTAACTGTTTAATTACTAATAATGAAAGGGACAATAATTAACAAAAGATACACTGAGTAGTGTACATGAAAATCAACAAAATGTAAAATTGGCATAAAAATTATAAACATTTCCTCAAAGATAGTAAAATACTGTACAGAAATTTATGCTGCATAATACCGGTATCTGACGCTATTGATTTGTTTGCCCTCCAACCGCAAAAATACATATCTAAATACTATAATGTAATGCCCAAATTTTGAATTTATAAAACCTGACAATAGTATGAAAATAGTTCAATAAGGTTCAACATGCTCTTTATGGTGTACTCTTACAAATTCAGAGCTATATACACTGCTCAAAAAATTAAGGGAGCAAGGTTTCTACTTTCATATCACACATGTTTGCAGCTGCTTTTTATTCTATATGATGAACATAAATGTATTAAGACATATTTAATAGTCATTTCTTAATTACTAATGTCTGTATTGAACAGATTAGCCATATAAACATGATAAAACTTGATGATGTAGCCTTCCTTGTCCCAAAAGATATTATATTCTATGCACCATTATATTACAATGAAATAATTGCTCCTTTAATATTTTTTAGCAGTGTATATATATTATATAGATCATTCATGTAGATTAGATTATATAGATTAGATTATATATTATATAGATTAGATTATGCATAGACCGAAATGTACCATGCCACTCCTGTAAGAATCAACTACATTCATGGCTTAATTATATATATGTATAAACACCGGTACTTGTTTCAATAAATAAATTTTGCTCATGAAAGCTTACAGTAATACATTAATATATGGCATGATCTAGTAAGTTCAAATTCTTTATTGACATCGAACTCATTTAACAAGGGTTACAGTCCACTGACCAAAAAGTATATCTTTGTTAACTATGATTAATAACCTACAAACAGTTGTTATAACAATTACCATTTTGAGACATTGTTGAAAGAAGCATGTAATTACATCAAAATGCTGCTTATAAATTTGTAAATGGAATGCACAAGAAATAAAGTGTATTTACATTTTATACAGATAAAATCTTAAGATTTCTTCATTTCATATTTCAATGTCATTACATTACATGTACTGCATGAAGTCAGATTTCATAGTTCCTGAACTTTCTCAGAATTTCAGATGGTGAATCTCTCTCCCATGTTACTGTTGGTGCATTACCTGTAAAATGTATCCGAATGATAAGTATGATAGTACAGCTGAATTTTAATAGTTCATCAAACTCCAAGGTCAAGGTGTCAAAAATGTTCCTTAAACTAAGGAAAGGTCTTACTGCAGGGAATATATCCACAATGAAAGCCCATCACTAGCCAATCAAAAGTTATGGAAGATGTTACAATTATAAAACTCCTTTCAACATGTGCAAGGTCCAGAGGTAAAAAAAAAGTTTAGTAAAATTGGAAATGTCTTGCTGAAAGGAATACAATGAAGTAAAGTTTCCTATAAGAAAAATCAAGATCAAGCCATCAATTAGGTCACACTTGGTTTTAAATTCTTTTTACTCTATTAGTATCAAATTTTTTACCCCATGACCTTACTCTTAAAGTTTGACCTACTTTTGATAGACTTTTTTAAGCTTTGGCATTCTTTTATATTTTAAGGCATTAGGACTTTCATGTTTCCCTAGCCTTTTTTTTGTGTACCATAATACTATAGTACATGCAATAGATTGACCCAGAAAATTTGCTCAGAGTCATTAAATTAAGTCATGCAGTTTTGACACACCAAATGATTGTATACTTACTGTATATATGTACATTTCTCATGTTGTACTGTTCCTGATCAGGAGTAGAAGAAGAAGAAGGCTGTGGGGGTGGGTCACCTTGTAACATAGGCTGGGTTTTCACTGAGGCCCAATGCATCGACTGCATAGAAATAAAAGTTTATTACAACAGATTATCCTAGTCAGTATATATACATATAAATCCAGATGTAAATGTACTCTATGAAAGATTTTTTAATACATAAAAAATCCAGATACAATATGTGTATCAAGTATAAAAAATTATATATGTGTCCAGATAGACACAATAACTGGGGGCAAAAAGGGGGTTACCTCTCTCCCCCCCATCCCCTTACCTCCCTGCTCCTGCTCCTGCCCCCTCCTCCCTCCTCCCTTACCTCCCCCCTCCTGCCCCACTTCCTCCCTCCTCCCACCCCCTTCCTTCCCCTCCCTCCCCTTTCTTCCCCTTCCCTCCCACTCTCCCCTTCCCTCCCTCTCTCCCTCCTCCTGCCCGCTTTCCTCCCCCTCCCTTTCACCCTGTCCACCCCCTCATAACTATATACAATATCCAGATACATGTAAAATGAGTATCCAATATCCAGATTCTACATGTCTATCAAATGTCCAAAATCTATATGTGCATCCGGATACTATATGTGTAACCAAAATATATCCAGATAAAATAAGTATAGCCAATATTCAGATACTGTATTTGTATCCAGTATCAAGAAATTATATGTATTCAGATACTACAAGTCCATCCAGTATTCAAATACTATATGTATGATGTGTGTCCAGATACTACATGTTTATCCAGTATCCAGATACTTATATGTGTATCCAATATACTATATGTGTATCCAATATCCAGATACAATATGTGTATCCAGATACTATATGTGTATCCAGATACTACATATGTGTATCCAGATACTATATCTGTATCCAGATACTATATGCTTACTCAGTATCCAGATACTATATGTGTATCCAATATCCAGATACTCTATCTGTATCCAGATACTATATGTGTATCCAGATACTATGTGTAGTATTATCATGATCTTACTGTATGGGTTGCTGATCTCTGTGCACACCACTTGTCATAGGAAATAATTAATCCAGAATTCCTCCAAGCATCATAGAATTTTCTTTTTTCAGGATCACTTAATGTCTCCTTGGCTCTTTGTAATTTGGAAAACCTCTCAGCTGAAAACATGTCATACACACTAATGAATAATATATTATATAAAATCTATTAATGAAAAAAGGCAGATTTTAAAATTTTGATAAGTGCATGTGAAGGAGCTTAAATGTAATGAGGTAAATGATGTAATGTACATGCAGCTATTAATTGTTTGTGACACAAAATAGTACATTTCCTCACCTGCATTTGAATCATTTGGATGCTTATCTGGGTGGCAATCAAGCACTCTAGCTTTGTACTCAGTATTTATTTGCTCTATCTGCAATATAAATGACTAAGTAATCATTTAATAACAGAGAACCAATCAGAATATTTGAGGTTATTTGGTGCATATTCAAGTATAAATGAAAATTAAAATATATTTTTATTTCATCGATATCACATCTTTAGGTTTTAAGTCAAAGTTATTTATATGTTTTATAATCAATGACTTTCATTATTTAATTAATCGATTATAAACTTCAGGTTCAATTATTGTACTAATGTACCCTTTGTTTTTGGTAATAATTAATTAATAATATTTTACATATTTCTGAGGCATTTAAATTGGAAATTATAACAGAAGTTGAAAATAGGAAATAAGTTGCTCATCAGGATCAAGAGGATGATGCAAGAATTCTGTTGATTGCATTTTTAATTAAAAGGGCTGAAGCTATGTCATTTGTACACAATATTGCTGGGATAAATCAATTGTATGCCACAATTCTGTCATTCATACCTTGTGCATAAATATATATTATCAAGATCATTGAAGATGCGAATACTTTTAAAATCTATAAAATTGTAGACTAGACAAATATAATATGCATAGGATGAACATTTCACATGGATTTACAGTATGTCGATGTGAATCATTTGTGACTTAAGGTTTTATCAAACTTTAAAAGCAAAATGCATACTGTAGAATGCTCGCTACAACCAAGAATGTCATAGAAATCGTCGTCATCTACACGTTCATAGAGGATCTCGTCCATGATGACCACTAGCTGCGTTTCTGTTTATAAATAAAGGGAGGCATCATTTTAACACTTAGTGGTCTTAAACGAGTATGCTGTTTGGTGATCGAAAGTAAAATAAATTAATTTTTTATTTATAATCAACGAATATTTTTTTCTTAAATTACTATCAAGGAAAGATTATCACTGAAGAAATAAGAAAGGTCGCCACAGTCAAGCAGCTACACTAATGATTTCTCCAAAGAAGTATCCGCAGGCGCGATGACCTTTGTGCACTTTTAAGCGAAGAAAATGGCGGAAGATGTGAAGGACTGCCCAGATGAACTGCCTTACAAACGCCCCAGAATCGATGGAAGTGACCAAAATCATGATTTATCGAATACAGAGAGGATTGATCGTTTAAAAAATATCCATGATATCGGTATCTAAACCAAATTTCATCTACTTTTCTCACAAATATTCTCGCTATATCAAAAGTTGTCTCCCTTTTGGGGAAAATCCAGTTCTATTTTTAGAATAATTCACTTAAAGTTTCAAAACCACTGAAAACTTCAAGTTTCCATCGTTTTACGAATATCTGTCTGTATCAGTCATTAATTCAAATGCAAAACTTTCATTATTTTCATACTAATACAATAATGGCAAATCCATAGTGAGGAAGCAGGTTGACATATACAAAAATATTAGTCCGACTTGCAGACCTACGACAGTGTTATCTGTTTTTTCGTCTTCGGTCTGACTGCTATGCGTAGGCAAAACTTGAGAATTTCTGTGCGAAAAAAATTTCGGCAAGTCGTCCTTTTTTTGACAAATTCCAGTCTCTTCAACCAAAAAATAACTCACCCAGTCCTCCTTCCCCTAAAAATCCCCTCTAAGCCTGGTTTCACCTCTTCCTCTCTTCCGATTTTCCTCTGATCGACGACAGTTTGTCATGCGCACAGAGGTGAAACCAGGCCTAGAGGGGATTTTTTAGGGGGAGGAGGACTGGGTGAGTTATTTTTTGCTTGAAGAGACTGGAATTTGTCAAAAAAGGACGACTTTCCTGAATTTTTTTTCGCACAGAAATTCTCAAGTTTTGCCTATGCATAGCAGTCAGACCGAAGACGAAAAAACAGATAACACCGTCGTAGGTCTGCAAGTCGGACTACAAAAATATACTCTTGTGCAACAATCGAGGCCTGCTCACACTTCTGTAAGGGAGCAACCATTTTATTTTTATGGGGGGGGGGGGGCAGGAAGACTTTTGCCAGCCGGAAAATTTTTTTCGGCCATTTTAAGAGCCGGAAAAATTTTTTCGCCGGCCCTTCGGGCCAGATTATTTTTTTTTGTAATTTTCCAATGTTGAAAATTACCCTAAAGTTTAAATAATTCAGCGTGATTTTTCGGCCATATTAAACATCAAACACACAATGAGTTCATCTCTTGCGAGCAGATCACTTCATTTTAATTTCTTGAATGGCATATGGTGCCTATAATCTGTTTACTAAAATGATACTCAATGGAGACAGGCTATATGGTGCTAATGGCTTTTGAATTTGATTTATTCATTCCAAATTGCGTAAAGTTTGTTCCATTTTTTATACTTTGTTTATGATACACAAAAACACAAAAAACTGTTTACTAGTCAGTGGAAAGGTCGGAAGAGAGGGGTGAGTGGCAATTTCATGATCCAGAAATTTTTTTTCACCGGCCCTTCGGGCCGGAAAATTTTTTTCCCTAAAATTTCGATCCGGAAATTTTTTTTTGCAAAGTCTTCCTCCCCCCCCCCATAAAAATCAAATGGTTGCTCCCTAATACCCCGCACTTGCACATATAAGCATAAATAGAGAAAACGATATTAACCCATAACCAAAATACCTTTTATTTCTCAACATTTTGAATTTCTCCCCTCAATCCTGGAAGATATTTTAGTCCTTAATAATTCTAATGGGTATCATGGGTATAAGTTTGAATTTTCTGAGAAAGAAACTTTTTGCTTCTATTTTGAGTTTTATTTATTAGGGAATAACCTGGATTTGTAAAGGCATGGGCCATAAAAATGGGCCAATGGCCCGTCTTTTTGTTAAATGTATATAAAATCTACGAAAAAGAGGGGCCATTTGAAAAAATAAGGGGCCTTTAGCCAAACTGAGGGGCCGATGAACTCTTATTTGGGGTCCTAGACAAAAACAAAATGCATACTTGGATAGTTTATACAGGGGGCCTTTTCATATTTGAAGTCAGATTTCTTCTATCTCAAATAGTTTTCTCATAATTTCACAATGGCCCCATCCAGGATTAGGCCAAAAGAAAAAATACCTTTGTTTCCCATCACCCGACCGACCCTATTCAAACCCGCCGACCCTAACGTTTTTTTCCCGAATTTTAGATACATTTAGGTATTTCTTCACCAATATTTAGGACTGTCGCGCTTTACGAAATGTGTGCTAGAAATTCTACCGATTTTGACGAAATCTTCTGCTTTTTACCATTATCTATCATCTACCGTTTTATATTATTCTCTAATTATACGCTCTTAGAAATTGTAAAAAAAAATCTATAATTCTCTCTCGAAATGTTACTTATTGTACAACCCTTTCGGGAGGCTTTGTTTTTTTTTTTTTTTTCAAAAAAGGCGTATTGATTGTTATAAAAACACATTACTAGGGTTTTGATGATTTGGTAGTAATTATTTTAAAATGTACCTAGTATATATAACCTAAGTAAATATTTGAGGTCATTTCATGCAAACGTCTTTTGTAAAACATGCAACGATGTTTCCTACGGTTTGTAAAATTACGTATAAACTGAAAAATCGACGATTCAATCAATAAGCTTTGTGAGAACAAATTCGCAAATATAGTGCAGTTTTTGTATCTGTGTGCGGCTGCGCGCTTGTCGATAATTTAAAAGACCCATCTTGTTCACATTTATATTGTAAAACAACGGTTTTGTATTCGAATAACGCTAAGACGAAAAAAGGCATACAGGATAAGTTTTAGCAAATCAGTCCTTAGACAGCGGATGGTTTGATATTTTATTCGTAAAATATTTTTTGTACGGCTTCAACGAGATAAACCTACAATATCTTTGTTCGAGCAGATCTAACCGTATTATGTTTCTATGCCTTGACGACGGATCAAACGTTTCACTCTGACAAACCAAAGCTCTGATAATTAAGTATTTCAACCGACTTACTCAATAATTTTAACCCCCACCCCCTTGCAACGTATTACTGAGCGTCATTCCCGTCCTTCTGTCACACTTTTCAACATGATAACTCGTCTTAAACTCGAGATCCAAACTGATTACTTGCTTCTGACGTCATGTTTGCGGCCAGTAAATGCTGTTTTTGTTTTTGTTTTTGTATTTTTTTGTTTTTTGGCAACACGTAAAACGGATGTTTGCACTGTGAAATCAGCACTTACCGGTTGCAAACATAATGTCAGAAGCAAGTTACTCCCATTCTGACGCATTCTCTATTTTCGAAAATGTAGGACAAAATGGTAACGTTTACTTTTAACGGCGAGTTCTCGTTTTATGGCCGTACACAATGAAATTTGGCGTTATTAAGACGTTGCATTTCAATATAGGGATCAATATGGAAGTAGACCTATTCATTTTTGGGTAAGGTCAAAGGTTTACGTCCTTGGTGTAGGAAATATTCATTTGAAATATTGGTATCCAAGTGATAACTGAAGAACCTTTCCAACTAGCCAAACCAAATTTGTGGGGATCTTCTGGTCAGAAATACTCGGCCAAAGCAAACCTTTGATGACGATTTGGGTGGTATGGGGCTGGGTTGGGTTGGCAGGCCAGCTTCAATTCTCCAAAATAATCGTCAAAGGCTGGATTTGGTATTAAGGTATCTCGGACTAGAAATACGTTTTTTATCAGGAGGAGAAAACCTTTTGATTTGGTGTAATTAGGTCAAAGGTCATGGTCATTGTTAGGAAAAAAACAATGAGCTCTAGATAGATCATAAAAATTCAGATTCAAGGTCACCATGCTTGGGATGCCAGTTTTTAGCTCTACTGGTCATAGACCAGTCGAGATTATGCGATACCCCGTCGTCCGCCATCTGTCTGTCCGTCCGTCCGTCCATCCGTAAACAATTCTTGTGCTCGCAACTCCTCTGAAACTATAAGAGATAGAAATGTAACTCTTTTTGCATTACACTTGGTCTCTGGTCTAGTTGTGCACCTGACATTTTGTTTGAGCCCCTGACCCCAAGGGTCCTAGAAAATGGGCATGGTCATTTTCTCCTATATAACTCTATGTAATCTTGTGCTCGCAACTCCTCTGACACTATAAATGATGGAGACTTAATTCTTTTTGCAATATGATAGGTCTGTGGTGTAGTTGTGCACCTGATATTTTGTTTGAGCCCCTGACCCCCAGGGTCATAGATAATGGGTATGGTCATTTTCTCTTATATAACTCCATGTAATCTTGTGCTCGCAACTCCTCTGACACTAAAAATCTGACACTAAAAATGATGGAGACTTAATATTTTTGCAATATAATGGGTCTGTGGTCTAGTTATGCATTTGATATTTTGCTTTAGCCCCTGATCCCCAGGGTCTTAGAAAAGGTGTGGTCATTTTCTCCTAAATAACTCTATGTAATCTTGTGCTCGCAACTCCTCTGACACTATAAATGATGGAGACTTCATTCTTTTTGCAATATGATGGATGTGTGGTCTAGTTTTGCACCTGATATTTTGTTTGAGCCCCTGACCCCCAGGGTCTTAGAAAAAGGTTCGGTCATTTTCTCCTATATTACTCTATGTAATCTTGTGCTCGCAACTCCTCTGACACTATAAATGATGGAGACTTAATTCTTTTTGCAATATGATGGATGTGTGGTCTAGTTTTGCATCTGATATTTTGTTTGAGCCCCTGACCCCCAGGGTCTTAGAAAAAGGGTGTGGTCATTTTCTCCTATATTACTCTATGTAATCTTGTGGTCGCAACTCCTCTGACACTATAAATGATGGAGACTTAATTCTTTTTGCAATATATGGGTATGTGGTCTAGTTGTGCACCTGATATTTCGTTTTAGTCCCTGACCCCCAGGGTCTTAGAAAAAGGGTGTGGTCATTTTCTCCTATATAACTCTATGTAATATTGTGCTCGCAACTCCTCTGACACTATAAATGATGGAGACTTAATTCTTTTTGCAATATGATGGATGTATGGTCTAGTTTTGCACCTGATATTTCGTTTGAACCCCTGACCCCCAGGGTCTTAGAAAAGGGGTGTGGTCATTTTCTCCTATATAACTGTTATCTTGTGCTCCCAACTCCTCTGACACTATAAATGATGGAGACTTAATCATTCATCCAATATGATGGGTCTTTTGTTTAAGCCCCTGACCTCCAGGGTCTTAGAAAATGGGTGTGGTCATTTTCACCTACGGTATATAACTCTATGTAATCTTGTGCTCGCAACTCCTTTGACACTATAAACGATGAAGACTCAATTCTTTTGAAAATATGATGGGTCTGTGGTCTATAAGACGTGCACCTGATATTTTGTTTGAGCCCCTGACCTCCAGGGTCTTAGAAAAAGGGTGTGGTCATTTTCTCATATATAGTTGTGCTCTCAACTCTGTTAAAGCTATTAATGATGGAAACTTAGTTGATCTGTAGTCTTATTGTGTCATTGATAGTTTTTTGAGCTTGCAGCCCTGACCCCTAGGATCTTGGAAAATTAATGGTTATGGCATTGTTTTTGGAAATCCTTTATCTCGAATATTAAAAATTATATGGGTGATATTCTAGTTGCAGTCTAATGGATTTGTTATTTCGTTGTGCTACTTAAAATTTAGTAGAGCGCCTGCTCCTTATGGTCTTTGATTGAAAATAAAATGGAAATTGTTATTTATGTGTATGTATCTTATTCACTTATCAATGAGTGAATAAAACAAAACAACCAGGAGAGCTACAGTCTCGTCAGAGACTTCTGGTAAGAAGGGTAATATCATTTAAAAACATTTACTATTTCCCAAAGATTGCAGGCACAAAATGGCCTCCTTTCCCCCTTTTCTAAATTGTTAAACATTTCTGAGTGTCTTGAATTAAACAGACTACACATATTTGAAGGTCATGATTCCATTTTTAATCAATTAAGATCTCTTTTGAAATATGATTATAAACATGTCTAGAAGAATAAATAATTAAAAAAAAAATTCCAAAAAAAAAAAAAAAATTCCGACCGACATACCCTATTTTTTGTCCAGCATGTTATGGGAAACACACATATTTTTTTTCTTGGTCTAAGGTAACTTTTTCTCTATACTTTCCTTTATAGCAATAACGAAAAGACAGTTATGGTCGATTTTAAAGTAAAAGTTACCACTTAAAGAATTTTTCCCAATATTTTCCCGCCTCAGTTTAGATCGAGTACAGACAATTTTATGTAAAACGTATGACTATTATGTAATGATAAATGTACTTTTAATATTTGGAAGGCAATACAGACCTGAATGATATTGTTACAAAAGGAGAAAACTCCAAGAAGGAGCCTTCAGATGAATGTGAACGCAAAGAAACAGACCAAAATGTTCAATCAACAAGCTTGGAAAACTTAGGGAGGGTATGATTTTTTATTACATTTCAATTTGTTGACAGACATGTGAAAGGAAATGTAATAGAATGTAATATATTTCCATGTTGAGAGTTCTGCATGGTTTGATCTTGAACTTCCTTGAATTGAAATTGAATTGACAATATAAATGTACATGTACTTTATTTTGGTATCTGCATGGCCCTACTGTTTATAATCATAAATGAATGTGTAATGTATGTTTATTAATAATTAGGAGAATGGAAATGGAGAAGATGAAGAAATTGATAGAAATTCAGATATAAGTGAACTGAGTGACATGTCAGGATTGGACGAAGAAGCCTGGGCGGCCACTGCAGGTTATTCTTACAGCATATAAGTTTTTTTTTAATTGAAAATGGTTTTGTCCAAAAATGAAAATAAAACATGAAAATGATAACTATAACAAATGTCAAAAACTTTAAAAATGCATGAAAAAATAAGGCAAATTCCTTTTATTAACTTCTTTGTACTTGTCTTCATTATATTATCACAGAGGATCATTTATCTGGTATGTAGCATATTTTGATCCCACTGTTACATAATTCAATTAAGTTCTTAGAATCAGAGTTGCACATTTAATATTTTTCATTATGTGATCATGGTGATATTGAATGTATTCTCTGATAATGATAGAAATTATTGTGCATTATTGCACATGTATGAGAGTAAATTGCGTGAAATATCTTGAGGGCAACAGTTGATGTCAGGTATATTTAAGTGAATCTTAATAGGCAAAAGACATCAAGTTTAACTCATAAAAGTTGGTGGATTAATTTCTGCAAATGATAACGCTGGTAAATTGCTTAGATTAAACTTTTGTACATTTGAAATAGACCCCTTGGGACATTTAAATCAGACATAGTACATCTGTATTACAAAATGTCTATTGAACTGTAGTTCCAAGTTTGTGAAACTCATAGATTTGTTTTGAGTAAGCAGGAACCTATTGAATAAAGGGACCGCAGAAAGCAACTCACCAGCTTTTACCATTTGCACTCGTTGGCTTTCAACAGTTGGCAATTTGAGTTGGTGATCCATGTCATGTTATTATAAAAAGTATGCAATTGTATACAGGAAGGCTATAATTTCATTAAGCATTTCTATTCTTATGGTCTATTTGTATTATCATTGTAGGAAGTATGGGCTGGATTCAACAACAGATGTTACAGGGAGAGAATCCTCGTACCTTACTAAGTAACCTTATACCAGATGAATCTATCATCCCTGATGGTCTGGATGATTTAACACTATGGAAGATCATAGTGACCTTGGTATCAGAGCCACCTAGGAGAGATAAACTCACACAGTATAACACACTAGATGATGCTCTCCAGCTCATTAAAGACAGAAAAAGAATTGTGGTTCTAACCGGAGCTGGGGTATGTCACAGTGTTTCCTCAGTATACATCATAAATATATACTAAGAATTTGATATTCTTATCTGATGCCTACCCACTGCTACATGTACATCATCATGCATACAAAAATGAAGACTTTAAAATCATAAACATAACTCTGTCATTGTGGAAATGTGGAAATCTTCACACATCCCCTAATCAAAGGAAAATGATGGTTCATGTATATTATTAGTGCTATCGTAAATTCTACAAAATAATGGCTTATGGCAAAGACTCCCCCATTCCTCACTGAATAAAAGATGAGAAAATATCAAGGAAAGATAACTATGGGAATTTTTTTAAATAGAGCAATATGGTACATAGCATATTAGTACATGTATTAGCTTCAGTACATTTGGATTTCAACATGTTCAAAGGGGTGATAGCAGTGGCATTCAAAGTGTTATGATGACAAACAAAATCATAAATTTTGCCGCCCAGTAAAATTATGTTATATTTAGAAGGGTTCATTTATGAAATATAACTTTGAGGAGTCTCTTTTACAATTCATATTTTACAAATTTTCTTCCTTTTAACATATGTAATTATCTTGGTATGTCAAATTCAAAACTTGCTATGACAAAGGTGAAATTTTGAAGATGAGCAACTTGAAAGTGAGGTGTTTCATTGGAAAGTTTAATAAAGTAGGTTCATATCTTTTATAAATATATTGAAAATCTTATTGTGAAAGAGATATGTATCTCCTATATAATTATCTTGAAAATGATTGGCTATGATTTTTTTTCCATTTAAAGGTGTCAGTATCTTGTGGTATACCAGACTTCCGATCCAGGAATGGGATTTACGCTCGCTTGGCCGTTGATTTCCCTAACCTACCAGATCCACAAGCTATGTTTGACATCAAATTCTTCAAGAATGACCAAAGACCTTTTTACAAGTTTGCCAAAGTATGTATCTCAAAGTGCACAGTGACATGTTTATGATATGTTAATTTACATGTTGCCAGAGTTTGACTAGTCCCTTTGATTTGTCATTTTCAAATTCTATAACCCAGAATCTTGTACCATAGTTATATGCACTGCCATGTTATGTCACAGAATCACCCAGTTACAACCTTCAAAAAATCAATGATTCTCTTCAAAATGTATTATGATCTCTTAATCAATATTTTTTGTTAATATGTAAGTACATACCTGTATACAATACAGATATCTATTATACAATCCTTTTCAAAAAATATTTTGGATGACAATTTACATGTATGTGCAAACTTCTTAACAATTATTGGATTATTTGTTCATTTCCATCCATCTAGTTTCTTGATAACTTGACTATGACCATTTGTATGCATTTCAGGAGATTTACCCTGGACAGTTTGAACCATCTCGATCTCACAAATTTATCAGCCTTATTGAGCATCATGGAAAACTACTACGAAATTACACTCAGAATATAGATACCCTAGAACAAGTGGCTGGAATAAAGAATGTCATTCAATGTCATGGTTTGTAGAAGTGTTAGTTACTAAGCCATCATATGGAATCCTGTAGAATGCAAACATTGAACAGCATAAAAATTAGAGAATAATAAAAGAACTGATAATTTAGTCTTTAATGCTGTGAAATTCAATTTTATACAATTATTGCACAGTGAAGAGGTTGATATGATGATTTATGGAGTGATAAAATCAATATCGACTAAGGCCAAGATTGATATTGGTTTTTTCACTCCATAAATCATCATATCAACTGAATCATTTGTGCTATTACTGTATTATTATATAAGTGAAAGTGGGAAAAGGAACTGGTAACCCTTGTCATGCTCACTCCAAGTAAATCCAGAGCACCCTGTTTTGGAGAGTAATCAAAACGTTTGACATCACACATTCCCTGAAATGCATCAATATTACCGCAAAAGGTTTAAGCTTTAAGCTTTTTTTCTGATCCTTTCATATATACTAATTGTACCAAATGTATTCATGTATTATATTATTGTGATGAATAAATATGTTTAAACTAATATTACCGCAAGCAGTTCAATACTTACTTATTAATGAGTGGGTACTATTCTCTCATAGTGTTGCTTTTGGAAGGAAGAGGGCCTGAGCGTTAATGAGGGCACTATTTACCCTCCAAAAGCAACACTATGAGAGAATAGTACCCACACAAACGGGCATTAATAGGTTTAGTGCATCTCATGACCTGGATAGCAATTTTAAAAGGACAGACCTAGCTATTCAGAAGGAGCTCAAACGATTTGTTAGGGAATTTTGCCTAGTTGGGACCGAAAAATGTTTCTTCTTATTAAAAGAAATTAAAACTCTGAATTCGGATAGAATTTTGCTGAATTTTATGAACATAGTAATATTTCAAACATGTGACCTATGTTTTGTGTATAATTTGTGTTAAAACAGTCAATTTTAACACTAAAGCCTATGGAAACTGGAAAAGTTTTTTAGAGCACTGTTCCCCACCTTGCTACAGGATTTTTTTTTTATAGAAACTTTAGTCTTACAAGATCTACCAGCATGACAAGTAAGATCCTGTAGCAAAGTGGGGAACGATGTCAACCAGGCAATCGAAATATCAAAAAGGGGGGATTGAAAAGGCTCAAAATCTTCAGTTTTTGGCCGGATTGCAAAGCAATTCCGGTCTATAGATTGACGATGTCCGTCCGTCTGTCCGTCCGTCCGTCCGTCCGTCCGTCCGTCTGCCGTCAACATTTTGGTTAAAGTTTCTGGTTGAGGCAAAATCTAAGGAACTGTATGCAGTAGAAACCTTATATTATACATTTAGGTTGCCCATGATGAGACCTTTCAATTTATGCCGTAACATTGGACCTAGTGACCTTGACCTTGGACTTTGACCTAGTTAAAGATTTTGGTTAAAGTTTCTGGTTTAAGCAAAATCTAAGGAATTGTATGCAGTAGAAACCTTATATTATACATTTAGGTTGCCCATGATGAGACCTTTCAATTTATGCCGTAACATTGGGCCTAGTGACCTTGACCTTGGACTTTGACCTAGTTAAAGATTTTGGTTAAAGTTTCTGGTTTAAGCAAAATCTAAGGAAATGTATGCAGTAGAAACCTTATATTATACATTTAGGTTGCCCATGATGAGACCTTTCAATTTATGCAGTAACATTTGACCCAGTGACCTTGACCTTGAACGTTGACCTAGTTAAAGATTTTGGTTAAAGTTCTTGGTTTAAGCAAAATCTATGGAACTTTATGCAGTAGAAACCTTATATTATACATTTAGGTTGCCCATGATGAGACCTTTCAATTTATGCTGTAACATTGGACCTAGTGACCTTGACCTTGGACTTTGACCTAGTTAAAGATTTTGGTTAAAGTTTCTGGTTTAAGCAAAATCTAAGGAACTGTATACAGTAGAAACCTTATATTATACATGTAGGTTGTCCATGATGAGACCTTTCAATTTATGCCGTAACATTGGGCCTAGTGACCTTGACCTTGGACTTTGACCTAGTTAAAGATTTTGGTTAAAGTTTCTGGTTTAAGCAAAATCTAAGGAACTGTATGCAGTAGAAACCTTATATTATACATTTAGGTTGCCCATGATGAGACCTTTCAATTTATGCCATAACATTGGACCTAGTGACTTTGACCTTGGACTTTGACCTAGTTAAAGATTTTGGTTAAAGTTTCTGGTTTAAGCAAAATCTAAGGAACTGTATGCAGTAGAAACTTTATATTATACATGTAGGTTGCCCATGTTGAGACCTTTCAATTTATGCAGTAATATTTGACCCAGTGACCTTGACCTTGAACGTTGACCTAGTTAAAGATTTTGGTTAAAGTTCTTGGTTTAAGCAAAATCTAAGGAACTTTATGCAGTAGAAACCTTATATTATACATTTAGGTTGCCCATCACGAGACTTTTCAATTTATGCCGTAACATTAGACCTAGTGACCTTGACCTTGGACTTTGACCTAGTTAAAGACTTTGGATCAAGTTCCTGGTTTAAGCAAAATCTAAGGAACTGTATACAGTAGAAACTTTATATTATACATGTAGATTGCCTCTGACAAGACCTCTCAATGTATGCTGTAATATTTGACTTAGTGACGACCCAGTTGGTGACAAAAACTTACTTTGCAATCCGGCCATACCGTCTTTAGCGGTGTTTTATTATACATAAATCTAGTATGTTTTCTTTTGATGGGTTTAGAGTAATGATACATTGCAATAATATGTAATATGCCAATTAATTTATTACTTTTATGACGTAGTTTAATTGGTTTGGGTGAGGTGGTAAACATTCTGCAACTACATTGCAAAGCAATACAGGTCTATAGAATGACGATGTCCGTCTGTCTGTCTGTCCGTCCGTCCGTCTGCCGTCAACATTTTGGTTAAAGTTTCTGGTTGAGGCAAAATCTAAGGAACTATATGCAGTAGAAACTTTATATTATACATGAAGCTTGCCCATCACAAGACCTTTCAATTTATGCTGTAACATTTGACCTAGTGACCTTGACCTTGGACTTTGACCTAGTTAAAGATTTTGGTCAATATTTCTGGTTGAAGCAAAATCTAAGGAACTGTATGTAGTAGAAACTTTATATTATACATGTAGAATGCCCATTACAAAACCTTTCAATTTATGCCGTATTATTTGACCCATTGACCTTGACCCAGTTAGTGACAAAAACTTACTTTGCAATCCGGCCATACCATCTTTAGTGGTGTTTTATATTCTTTTGAGATATTCATTCAAAGACTTAACATTACAACAAAGAACACTGTTCTCGATTATATTTTATTTTCTTTTATTTATCAAACACTCTAGATCTATTATCTCTATTTACGAATAACCACACAGAATTTTTTTTTTCTGATAGTTTTTCGCTTATCGTTTTGTAATGTAAATGCGGATTTATCCATTGTCAACTTAGGAGTATAGTGATGAACCAAAAATGTAGTTCTCAGTATGAAAAAGAAATACTAGATTTATAAGGAGAACAATAATTCTACCTTTTATTAACTCACTAAATGTATGATAACTTCATATCAGAGTAAAACAATTTGCTCATTTAATCTCATTTTATTGATTGTTATCATGTAATACCACAGACTCTAAATGGCAGACCCATGTTGCTTCGATTTCAAATAAATGTCATGTAGTTGATGTAAATGATAAACATATTAGTAAATACATGTATTATAGATAATAAGTTTTTCTATCTTTAAATATATATTTTATACCTACTTGTATATAAAATAATGAAGAATAGTTTTAGTAACCCTGGAGGAGATTTTGCTATCTGGGCAGATTTCCCACCAATTCATACCAGGCCCTTTACAATGAAGCTGTTTTTAAGGAAGTGGCGACACTTTCATTTTTTGTATAGTACGTGACTCTCCAAGCTACGTAACTCTGTAAAGCAAAAAGCAATAGTGCCCAGTCGCAGTTACAGTTATGTAAATTAGAGTATATGATAAAATTTGTAATTGCCTTCATTTCCAATAGCATTTACCAAGTAAACATGTATAACCTTTATCTAGTACATTGTCATTGACCAGCATATATTTTTATAACATTGTGAATTTTTCTGGATATAGTAAAGGTTTTAGCTCTTTAAGCAAAAGAAAATTTCATTAAGGAAAATTATTATTACAGGTTCCTTTGCAAAGGCCACTTGTATGGCTTGTGGACATAAAGTTGACGCAGATGAAATCAGGGAAGACATATTTAATCAGGTATATAACTTGTAAATTTAGTTTAAATTCCTCAAATACATGAAGATTGCTTTTCACAAATTCTTAGTCTCCTGACCTTTTACAAATTGTTAAGGCTGTCACTGGATGACATGAGAATGTATAATTCTTTCAGATATAGTGTATTTATATTTGAGATAAGTTTACAAAAAGAGTCAGAGCCGTGGTCTAGTGGTTAAGGTGTTGGGCCAGTGACCGAAAGGTTGCTAGTTTGCACCGCACTCGCACCACAGGTCGGCCAACATAGATACACTTACATGTTACATGTCATAAATGAAAAACATCCTTGTCTGTGTTGTAAAAAGAATTACAAAAAAGTTTACCTCAAGTGTATCGACTTCTCATGATTTACATGTATCTATGACTGACAGGTGATTCCTCGCTGTAAGATATGTCCAGAGGGAACAGAATTGTCAGTGATAAAGCCAGATATAGTGTTCTTTGGTGAGAGTTTACCTGAGGAATTCCATAACCAGATGTCTGAGGACAAAGAAGAATGTGATCTACTTATTGTGATTGGCTCCTCCCTCAAAGTACGGCCTGTAGCGCTCATTCCAAGTGAAGTCATTACTGGTACAGCTACACGTACACGTGTTGGCATTTTTTTTGTCCTCTGTGTCAGTGCACAGTAAATACTGTAATGACCTATTTTGCTTTTGGTATAAATATGTACATATGTTCATGATGCAGAGGGTGCGTAATTTAAGTTAATATTTCAAAAGATCTTAGTAAACAAGATATACATTACTGCACAGGATATATACAAAAGTTGTATAATCATTTCTATTTCTAACAAAAGGCAATCATACAGTGCATGTACCTTATCCTAAATAATACAGAATTATTTAGCGTTAATTTAGGTAAAGAGGGAAGGAATATCGCGAGAATGAGGATAAAAAATTCTATTTTCAGATTCCATACCTGCCTCAGTTCCACAGATCTTGATTAACAGAGAACCTCTGAAGCATCTGACGTTTGACATAGAACTACTCGGTGATTGTGATGTCATTGTCGCTGAACTGTGTCAAAGATTGGGTGAAGATTGGCAAAATCTCTCCATGGATCACAGTCCTATGGCAGAAATCTCCAAAGACGATCTTCCTACTCCTCCTTTGTCTCCAGTCAGGGAAGGAGGATTCAGTAATATAAACAGCAGTGAAACTGATGGAGCAAAGGAAAAAGATACAGAACCTTCTGAGACTTTACAGCCTACGACTTCTCCTCATATTGGCAGCACTGAATTTGAAGCAGCTTCAAGTAGTAAAGGCAGCAATGACACATTAAATCTACCTCACTCAAATATCAACTCTAACAATGCCTGTGACAACACAGACAATCAGAACTCTACAGATCCCGTCAGTCTTCCTACAAGTCATCCAGGTTGTGTAACAAGTGACGTGTCTGAAACAAATACTGATGTACAAGACAATACGGCACCAGATCCTCTGGCAGCTGGAAATAACATTGATCACTCCACCACTGAGGAAATGGTAGACGAGGAAATGAGGGTACTCAGGTCTATGTGGGAACACAAAAGTCAAAGTATAGCAAAACAATTAAAAGGTAATGTTTATATTGATGCATACAAGGGCATACTAAATTTGGGTGATCTGTTTGTCTGTACATCCTTCTATCTACATGTATTATTTGATCTGCCATTCTGTCACACTTTCAGTTAAAGAGGCATTGTAAGTATGGATGATAAAGTTTTATATTTGACATCTTTTCTTCTTATGAGGAGACCTTTTTCTTATTTCATCCATATCTTATTCACCACTATGATTGTCTCAGAGAGCAATTAGCTAAAGGCATGAGTGAGCAATGTTTGTCATTTGTTTGATTCACAAGGTTATACAGGCAAATTCATAGACATGTATTAGAATTAGAGCATATGGGTAAATACAATTCTGGGAAAAATCAATTAGTCTTATACTGTTCCAATTAAAAATACATGTATATGAATAATTTCTTCTTGATTAGAAATTGATGATGAATATTGATATTTTCAGGTGACCAGTATTTATTCCTGCCTCCAAACAGATATGTTTTCCCTGGTGCTGAGGTATACTCCTGGACTCCAGAGAGAGATACATCCAATTTTGCCATGCGTATTTCTTCGTCCTCCTCTTCTTCTCTATCATCAAGTACCTCAAACTCATCTAAAGAAGATGACAACCATAGTGATGACCAATTAGGTCAGTCTTCAGATGAAGATGAAACAGATGATCATGACAAGAAAAGAGAGGAAGGTATCTCTGAAGAAACGATGAAAGATAATGATAATGTATTAGATGATCCGTCCAATGTAGGTGATAAACCAGATGTGTCCTTAGATAAGAATATTGTTGAGAAATCTGCCGTTACCAACGAAAATGGAAGTACATGTAGTTGAATATGGAGTTAGTGATTTGAGTCATAATTGTTAGAGAAAATGTTACCTTAATGTACGTCTTCCAATAGAAAAATCAGAACAGTACAAATGTTAGCAGATTTTTCTAAATATCAAACATCTTTGAACTTTATGTATACATGCATTAGTAACAATTTGTTCGTTGTGGATAATATCTGCATTCTAGCATGTACATACATGTATTTCAAGAGCTGGAAAGGGGCTTTTTTTAATTTTTGGTCTTTTTCTTTCTGACAGCTATAGGGCTAAGATTTCCGATAACAGTAAATTGATTGGTCTCTTTTTCCTTCTTAACTTGATTGGCAGCATTAAATGCATGGTGTCGGGATACATGTACTTCCTTTGTACAATTAAGATTACCTGTCAGTCTGTCTTTGATCTAACAGACTGCTTTCAGTTCCAGGGAGAGGAAATTAATCAATGTCACAATCTTCAAAACAATTATATCACTCAGGTATGCAAAGTTAAAAATATGTGAACTACATTTATATATATATATTTCAAAAAGAGCTTGAAAACTCAGCCTTTAAGATTGCCCTTACTCAGAATTTCAAATCATTAGCAAAGTACACATTATTTCATAATCATCACTCATAAAAAAATCATTTAAAGTTATATCACTGTACATACATGTAACTGGGATAGGTAGAAGAGTGTTGGCTTTAATGTACAATGTATGTATGAGAAACCAAAACCATGGTTTATTTTGTTCTTCATGAATGTGATGTAATAATTTTGGTGTATATGATTCTTCTGATGGCAGCTAGCTAGGAAACTTAAAAAAATTGATAGGAAAATTTGATATATGCTGTATTTATTATATGATAATATACTTGCATTTTTTCTAACATACATGTTTTTTTTCAGGATGTTACTCACTTCTAAATACAATGTATGTTTGAATTAGACTGCTACACAAACATTCTCAATGCATATAAGAAGAATGTTTATGATTGAAATGTTGAATTTTTTGTCAATTGTTTTCGTATAAAGTCATTTGTTCTGTAAAGTAGAGATTTAAGTTTATGTTATGTATTCTACTTACTGAATTATGGTATGACTTCATTACTCACCATTTTGTTGACTATGTTGTTAATCATTTTCATGTTTTTGAAATTACTTACATGTATTTCATATTTGGCAAATTTTGAGTTGAATTGTGCAATATGCAACATTGTATTAGTATTAAAAAGTTGTGTTAAATATCAATATTTTCAGTCTTCACACAAACTCACTAAAGCCGGGCTTCCACTGTCGCGAATGTAGAGGAGAATGAGCTACGATCAGAGGCGAATGAACAATCGTGTCACATTCTTGTCTGTTCTCATAGGCACACGATAGCGCTGCGAATGCAACAAGAATATGCTGCGCGTCCGCTACGATAGTGAGGCGATTGTGATAAGAATAGAGAAGAATGCAACACGAATGCGCCATGATGAAAAGACACTGAGGCGAATGAGAGGCGAATGCAGGAGATTGAGACACGACTTTAACCCGATAGCGCTGCGATGCAGGAGATTGAGACACGACTTTAACCCGATAGCGCTGCGATCATGACAAGAATGTGACATGAGCAAAATCAAAATCATTTGACATATTCAGGAGCATCTATACTCTTTGTTGACTTTGACCTCTTTCCAGGTTGATTTCTCTTGAAAGGCATTGTCAAAGTTTTCAAAATATTGATCCGCACACTTTTACATCAACTCTGAGATAATCATTATTGTCACTGTCGTGTGTGTATGTAGTACTATCGTGTCAAGATCGTGGCTGATTCGCGTTGATTTTTTCATTCGCGTCACCTTCTCGGCGCATTCGCATCACATTCGTGTCAGATTCTTTCTTGTCGGGGCTCTATCGTGGCTCTATCGTGGCTCATTCTCCTCCACCTTGGGAACAAGAATGCACGCGAATGTGAGGAGAACGCGCTGCGAATGGAGGAAAATGCAAGGCGAATGCGCTGCGCATGTGCCGCGAGTGTGAGGCGAATAAGAATTCAGGCGCAAATGTTTTAAACAGTTTAAAGCATTCACGTCGGTGCCGCGATCAGAGGAGAATGCAGGAGAACATGACACGATAGTGACACGATGAGACGGGAATGCCCGCGATTGAGAGGAGAATGCGCTACGATTTAACAAAATAACCTAATCATAGCTCTATCGCCTCTGCATTCGCGACAGTGGAAGCCCGGCATAACTGGATGCCCAAGGTTACCAGAAATTCTGCCAGGCTAGTAGAAATTGTCTAAACAATTGGCCAGTAAATTTTGTCTTCAGGCCAGTGGTCATGAAGACTATTATAATAATCTTGAATATGCACTTAATGTATGCAATAATAAATGTATTTTCAACTATTCTCCACAAATCACTGTAATTTAAAACCTGTTTGTACATCATTGTATCTGCAACCTTTGAATCAACTAACTAGTAACTTTTTTAGGACAGATGAATCCGTTTTCCTCATTATCAATACTGGTATAGTATAGAGAAACAATAGATATCAGTTTGTGATGACATTTCAAAATGAGTATCGTTTGAGTTTCTTTTCTAGCATTTTCTGAAAGACTGAAAATGTTAAGAGGATTTTACTGTCATTATGTTGAAAAAGTTCTATTTCTTTGAAACAGTCAAACATAGTAGAAATGATACATCATATCTCTACATTACCTTTTGTTCTTCGTAGATTGTAACATTATAATTTCTTAGTTGTTAGTCCATTAGTATTTGAAGATAAAAGGAGAGGTTTCTATATACATTTGTAAGTACTCTAAATGTTGCAGCTGAAAAATGCAAATTCTGTTGTGAAATGCACCATGTTAATCTATGCTAATTTGTTATATACAACATTTGTAAATTATGAACATCTAATGGCAGTTTCATACATGTATATGCATGATATTTATATATTTTTGTCTTCACTGCATGTCATTGTACACTGCATGTGTAGTTAGTGAAAAGGGCATTTCGTATTTGTAAGTTTATACAAATTGTACATTATACCAAGTTATTCTTGTACAGATCATCCCTTTGTACAGTCATTCACAGTTTTATAACACAAACTTATTGTGTGATCTATTAAAGACTGCTATTTTTTGAGGTGGAATATTTGTTTTATTTCACAGTGATCTCTTCCTTTGAGGTGAACAAGTCCAGGCTAGAGAGGGGATTGTAACTCAGATTTAGTTTCCTCTGATACTTCTAGCATAATCTGTTTGTAAAGTTTAAAAGTTAATTGAAATTACACACTCTTTTTCACTGTACACTCATTCTATCAAAATCAAGGTACACTTTTAAAGCATCTGGATTTTCAAATTCATAGTACGCTTTTAAATCATCTGGATGTACATTACATTTTCAAATTACTTGGTACAGGTACATGAAGCAGTATCAATGTTCAGTATGTTCTATTACATTTTCAAATACCTTTATTCAAGTACATGTAGCAGTATCAATTTTCAATATGTACTAAATGTACATGTTTTACATTTTCAAATCACTCTGTTTGAGTATCAGGGTCAATATTCCAGTCTAGGCAGTACAAACCATCTGTAAGTGCATCTTTGTGTCCTTAGTGATATGTATGTTGTCATGAAATTGTATCGTTACATATTCATGATGTTTCCTGGCATGGGGCATTCATGTCACAGACACATAGCTAGGCTTACACATCCTATTTTCTACACAGTGTGCCAAGCTTGGCTGTCTCAGAGACGTCCCTCAACCTTATAATCTGATATAATCTTATCATGAGATGAAGGTCAAGGATATTCACAGCCAACTTAAGTGTTCTTTGATGCACATTTATTTAATATAGGGCTGTTAATAATCATTGTCATTGTTGAGAAAATATCCAATATTCTGATATGATGAAACCAATCCATAGGAACACCAAGGTGACAGACATGGGGATTCTACAGGTGGTTGGAGATCGTAAAATGACGCTGCTGTGGTTTTGTCGTGGATCTTTTTGAGACCTCAGTTCTTTCAATGCCTTCCTTATTTTGTTGTAGTCATCAAAGGAAACCTTGCTACGGCTTCCTCCCGTACCCACTCATTATACCTGAGAAAGAACGTGTTCGTGAAACATTTTTATAAGAAAAGAAAATGCTGAAATGAAAACGAGGTCAAGATCAATATTGAAGATTGAAGAAGTGATACCAAATGGTGCACACTAAAAGTGGTAGTCCGAGTCGGGAAAAAGTCGAGTTAAGATAATAAGATTTTAATTTTAGATTTCTCGGCAACGCGTAGACAGATTTTGATGAAATTTTCAGGAAATATCCAATTTATTCAAACAAATCGATGTATAATGTATATTATTAGATTTTTAGCTCGCCGGGACAAAATAGTCCGGAGAGCTAATGCCATACCCTCTGCGTCGTCGTCGTTGTCGTCGTCCGTAAACAAAACTTTAACCTGGGCTATACCTCTTGAACTATAAGGGGTAGGGCTTTGATATTTCACACGTAGATACCTTGTGACGAGACCTTTCATTTGAGACCATGACCTTTGACCTAGTGACCTTGACCTTGGACTTTGACCTACTTTTCAAAAACTTTAATCTGGTTTCTGACAAAAACCTGTATGGACGAGCTATGTAATCTTTGATTAACCTATGTTTATAAATAAAGTAAAGCCTGTTATATACATCTAGATAGAAAATACTCGTCAATTTCTGGATAAATATTTTTGGAAATGTTTTACACTAGAAATAAAAGTTTGAGTTGCATATACATGCACTCTCTCTCCCTCCACTTGGGGTAAAAAAAAATATGTCTCAGTGTAATGCTGAAGTGTTTCTTTGGAATAATTACCCAAAAACAAAGTTTGAGAAGGTAAATATGAATCACTCTGTCTTACCGTCTGTTTATCAAATTTATTCGGAATTTAAATTTTCTAATCCCTGCATGAATTGAAGTAATATTTCAGAATTAATGCGCATGATCAAAGGATTGCCACGACCTTGAACCAAGGTCATAGCTGCAAGTTCAAGGAGTCTTGTCTCGGCCGTAACTTTTTATCCCCTCTCTGGATATGAGGGATTTTTCTCTCTCTTTCTTT
Source organism: Pinctada imbricata (assembly GCA_033119305.1). Lineage (NCBI taxonomy): Eukaryota > Metazoa > Mollusca > Bivalvia > Pterioida > Pteriidae > Pinctada > Pinctada imbricata. The sequence continues at coordinate 87,710,572 of VSWD01000010.1, forward strand.
GCACTAAAAATGGTATGTCATGACCTCCAACTAAGGTCATTTCTCCAAGATAATAGAAAGAAATGAAAAGTTTTGCAGTCATAATTGATCCGCAAAAGCCATATATGTAAGGTTGATATCACAGTGACATGAAATAGTAAAATTTTGTCCTGGCCTGTTCATAACCTTGTAAAACGTTTCATGGATTTGAATAAAACTTGAATCGAGGTTATATATATACAAGCTCAAGGTCACATTGAAAAGAGTTGAGAGTATAATCATTCACTGAAATGTTGCTAATGATTCAATATATAGTTGAAAGTTTACATGGGAAAATACTGGCTTAACAATTCTTATGAAAGGGATATTTTAAAAATCGTATTTCTAGTTATAATTTGTTCAACAGTACAGTTTATCAGATACCAAACTCAATCATCCGCTGTTGTTTTGAGCATTGAAAGTACACTAGCGTACGCGTCTTTGCATACTGGTATTTATTCAATCCGTTTCGTCGACCTTGAGTGGCAAGAACTGCGTCATAATCAATTATTACTTTTAGAATCTTACTTATGTACTTATCTTATCGATTGTAAAGTTCGATTTGTCGGTAAGTAAACTGTAGTCTATAGCATATTCAGTGTATAACATATTCACAGATCTAAATTACACTTACTCTACAAAATATTAAAAGCGTTTTGTGTCAATATTTTGTCATCATTTTGAGAAGATAAAGGTGTCTTTTTGTTCGAAAAGGTCTATTTCACTTATTGATATACTACATGTAGCATGTTCTCGTTGGAAGGACAAGGTAGAGAAAAGAAGTGGCGGATTCAGGGAGTGCGGAGGGGGCGTCCGCCCCCCCCCCCCGGCAATGACCCAAAATTGTCAAAAAAAAAACACTATATTTTGGCCCAATTTCAGTTAAAATCGGCAAAACTTGCCCCTTGACCCCGGCAAAGGGGGCGCTGGATCCACCACTGAAAAGGGTTACTTTACATGTTTAGTTCACCAGAACGAAGTTCAAGTGATCGAGCTATAGTTTATTGCATCCGGTGTCCGTCATCGTCAGAGACGGCAGTTTCGTCGTCCTTCGTTAATTTTTTCTACTTCTCTAGAATCCTTCACAGAATTTCACGACCCTTTAAAGCACTACCTACTGAATTATGCACAAGATAGCCGTCAATGGATCTGATTGACTGAGGTTTTTTCGACTTCTTCACAGAATTTCACAACACTCGTCAGGAACAAGTTATCAAGGTCCTCTACAAAGCTTATGTTTTTCGACCTAAACCTCAAACAAGACTGCCCATGGAGCTGATTAGCTGATGCATTTCAACTTCTCCTTTAGGGCCCCTCTGCAAACAGAATGACAGGGAAACAAGTACTCAAGGTCCATTACCAAGGACATGCATGGTAAAAAAAAAAGGGGGGGGGGGGAGTTGAAGACCACATCCACATGCAAGAGATTAGCTGCATCCTAACATGCATAAGGGTAATTCGCATATCCATATAGAATATTCTGTGGATAAAATACACTGCATGCTGTATTATGTACAGTATATGTCACTATAGAAACCTCTTTAAAAACTAATCTCAGTGAATAATTTAATATGCAAGATCTTCTATGATTTGATTCGTAAAATTCCAATATTCATTTTTTTTCCCCAAACCATATGAAAGCAGTCTCTGTACTTACCTGATTATTTGTCTTTTTCTCCCTTTCAACGTACGATAGTTTCTGGTTTCATGTTTTCCAATAAGCCATTTACATATACTTATATGACCATCTGATGTGATAATTAAAGTCTGGTGTATTCCTACTTTCATTAATATCGTACGTCATTTATAGATATGGTTTTGTCGTTTATGACACATCACGAATAAAAGTACATATACTAGTATATTGAACACTTTCTGAATATTGAAAATCATTTTATTTTATAAGATAAACATAAATTGCACCAGCTGCCATTCTTTCTCATAAATAGTCTACGCTGGGAATAAATATTTTCCGCGTTACGAAGCATAGCGGAAAAATAATTGTCTTTTATAGTTCGTTGGTAATTATTTGGTGTGGCCTTAAGGCTAATCGAACACTCCAGTCACGTGACTGAGTGGTCAAGCGTGTTTTATTGGTGTGGTTAGTCAGTTCTAGCCCGTCTCTATACATGCATACATTGAATTTAACGATTTACAAAAAATGTTGTGAATAAGATTTTTTCTATTGTTTCTACAGAGATTTTGTTTTCTTCTGAGAAGGAATGAGAAAAGGTCAGAAACGATTATTTGTTTTTATTCTAGCTTCATGTTCAGATTTTTCATGCTATTTTTCAAAATTCAGTCAGTTTCTATATAGATGTGTGAAAAATTTCCGGCTCGCTTCGCTCGCCGCAGGTTTCAATTCATATAAATATATTTGGCTCGCTCTGCTCGCCATAGTTTTCTATCAAAACATTTAATTTTAATGGCAAAGTTCATATTTGAAAATATCAAAAGAATGCATGTTAAAGGAAAAAAGGGCTTCCTTAAAAGCTTAAATATATTATCAATATAATGAATTACTATCAATATTGCATGTATCACCACTATAGAGTCTAACATTGAAGGAGAACTTCAGTTTCTAAATTCGAAAATTTGTCTAGAAGACCCTCCCCTCGGACCCTCTTGACTTGTACCTTATATATACCGAGTTTAATTTGTTTACTGAGGCTTATATTGTTAAATACTTCTATCTATCTGTTTAGAAGTGAATTAAATTTTTCATAAAAATAAAGCAAAATTTTAGATTTTTGAGTAAAAATAAAGAATTTCTATCGATAAAACTCAAAACATTTTTTCATATAAAAGCCGAATAGTATCGCAGAAAAAAATGAATAAATTTGTATACGAAAGCCGAATAGTATCACAGAAAAAAATAAATTTATCTCGTACACGTAATTACGATAAAAGATCTCGTAATTTCGAGATCACTTGTTAGAAAAAAAATCTTCTTGTTCCAACTTTGCAAGAAAAAAGATTTTTTTCGGTCCGGGACGCAAAAAAATTATGCTAACAACACATTCAATTTCCTCTTGTATTGTTTAAGTGGACAAAAATTCAGAAATGAAGTGAAACTTATCTTATGTAGACACTTGCAACGTTCACAAACACATAATTCTCCTATGGAAGGAACACACCTAATAGTTCAAAAGATATAGCCCATGTTAAAGTTTTGTCTACAGACAACTACAATGACGCCGAGGGTATGGCATTAGCTCTCCGGACTTTTTTGTCCCGGCGAGCTAAAAAGGACCACATCCATTTCTTAGACCTAGTTTTGGTCTAATTGCTTCGACAAAAAACCCAAGCCCCCTCCCCCCAGAATATCAAATGGACCGTGCCTAAGTGCCGTTACCTGCCAGGTGTGAAAATCATCAGAGTACGTGTGCAGTGGCGGATCCAGCGCCCCCTTTGCCGGGGGGTCAAGGGGCGAATTTTGCTGATTTTTACTGAAAATGGGTCAAAATATACCTGTTTTTGGAAAATTTTCGGTCAGTGCCGGGGGGGGGGGGGGGGGCGGACGCCCCCTTCGCACCCCCTGAATCCGCCACTGGTGTGATCGATACGCTGTACAAATCAGATAAGCAATTGTTGCGTATGTCGCATTTCCCACTACTAAAAAATATATATCCAACGTAACCATGATGCAAAAAATTAAGAGGTAGAATTTCTTCATGTTGCATTATCTCATAAAATAACATGATGTATTATATTCAGACAAGGGAAAACACACGTACAGGTATAGATAAGTTATGGTTTAAAAGATAAGGGAACCCCCATAAGTCTCTCAGTAATTTCGACATACTATTTCTATAACTACCTAGACAAGCATCTTGCAAGAAATATCAGTTCAAATACAAATTTAATTATTATGACATCAAAGTGTTAGGCCTATAGACCAACATCAGAGTGACTGTCACATCTTCCTTATGAAATATATTTGGGGTGTTGCTTAAGGGCACCCCCTAAAACTCCGAAGATGTTTGATATACAATTTCATGAAAAAAATAGTCCAGTTTTCAAGCTTTTTTAAAAATCGAGTTCGTCGTTAATGGATTTTCGAAACCATCATAGACAACAACAAAACATGGATGATGTGAGCATCGACGTGGACAAGATTCAGGTTTTTACACCATACTTTTTCAAAACTTATTTTATTTAAGACTTTTCCTGCATATTTAGTTCATGATTGTTTCATTTGCTGAGGCGAGGTCACAGCAGTTGCTTTACGTGTGTATAGACTGGTTCACCTACGTCGAAGTAACTACTTTCACTTTCCATACATTTTACAAAGGGGGCACCTGTACGGCAACTGTAACAATTCCCGGGTAATTTGGGGCAGTTTAACGAGATTAACGGGTGTACTCCAGACCCTGACGATGAAAGAGAAGGGGGGGGGCTGGTTTTAATCAGACTATTTTAGGGGTTTCTGCCAATAAAATGTGTAAATTACAAAATATTTCTTTAAAACTAGACATTTACAGGGTATGTCTTGGTTAGAGATGCAACAATACACAATCTGACGATACGATATGTATCATGATACATCAATTATGGTACGATACATAACATGATACTTAAGCATGTTAAGTTTGAAATATCAAAATGACTCGAAGAAAAAAATTCTTGCAAATTTCGATTAAAGAAAAAGAGCAATTTCGCAATATGTTTTTGAGCCTTCAATTTCATGCTACTGTGAATGTGATGCATGACTTATCAGCCAAGTTGCAAAACTGGGCTCTTAATTTGATGTGAGACGACGGGCTTCAACAACTGGTTTCCGGACTATAGGTCAAGTATGATACATGCTAGTCATGCTAGTGCAATGAAACTTCATACACATACATGTACTCACCATGAGTCAAGGATGACCCCTATTGATTTGAGGGTCAAAAGGTCAAAGGTCAAGGTCACAGGACTCTGATTATTCCGGACCATATTAGAGCCTGTATTGCACCTAATACCTATGATCATGAAACTTGCCAGAAATGTTTCCTATGAATCTAGGATGACCCCTATTGATTTTGAGGTCCAAAGGTCAAGGTATAGGACTCAGATGATTGAAAATGGTTTCAGGACCATATTTGAGCATGTAAAGCACCTATAACCATGAAACTTGCCAGTAATTTTTTCCTATGAATCAAGGTTGACCCCTCTTGATTTTGGGTCAAGGTCATATCACTCTGATGATTGAAAATGGTTTCTAGACCATATTTGAGCATGTATTGCACCTATGGTCACAAAACTTGCCAGAAATGTTTCCCAAGAATCAAGGATGACCCCTATTGATTTTGGGGTCAAACGGTCATAGGTCAAGGTCATAGGACTGATGATTGAAAATGGTTTCTGGACCATATTTGAGTCTGTATTGCACCTATGATCATGAAACTTGCCAGAAATGTTTCCCATGAATAAAGGATGACTCCTATTGATTTTGAGATCAAAAGATCAAAGGTCAAATTCATAGGACTTGGGTAATTGAAAATGGTGTCTGAGCTATAAATGAGTGTGTATCAACCTGAAACGTGCTAGTAATGTTTCTCATCTGTCAAGATCATATAGTTATACAATTCATGTATATTTTAAGTCTGCGTATTCATACTTACATTCAAGTTTTGCAACTCGGCACTTTGCATCTTTGATGCATTTTAAGCTTATGTCAAATTATTTTCACATCATAAGGATCAAGGTAGGATCTGTGAGCATTGACAATGTACAATGTTGAAAATGCATGTACTTTTGGAACAGAATCAATCCATGGCCAAGGTTTAATCTGTGTATAACAGTACAAGTCATACATGTTTTTGTTCCTCTTGAATGAATTCAGAAATCTGAAAGTTTGATGTGAAGATTTCTCTTAAGTTGTGCACGTAATAAGTATAATCGGGAAAAAAAACTGAAAATATAGTGCTTGCATAAGATAAGATCAGATTTATTTAAAGTCGGCATGTGGATAAAAACATGTGAACATAAGCTCTCAAGAGCTTTTTACCAACCGATGTATCATCTTGGTCTGATTTGTTGCCTAAATACGGTCAAATCTTTGTTTTAAACTTTACAACCCTCTACGTGCACTGCCATGTTGTTTACCATCAAAGTTGTTTTGAAGTTTTCATTTTACGGCAATTTCGTAAAAGCGTTTAGATGACTACGCTGAGGAATTAAATATAAGAAATGAATTATGGAAATTTACGGATTTTGAATACCTTAGACGAAAATGTGCGTATCGAACCGAAATGTAAATATCACGTTGTACGGTATTTAGGTATATCGTTGCATCTCTAGTCTTGGAATAACAAAGGGATGGGATAATTATCCCATTAAATGAATTTTAATGGGATTTTTGAAAACTCCATGGGATTTCTGTATTTGTATCTTTCGGAAGCTGTTTCAGCAATTGGCTTTTGGGCATGTTAAGTAAGATTACATTTGTAAGTCATGCAAGAGTGGTTTGAAAATCTTACATGTACTTGATTGAGGATGCATATATATTGTGCATCATGTCATATTTATAAGAAGATGTTATATTTAGCAGGCTCGAAATAACTTCATGTTGTTTATTCACATACAAAACCGTCTCTAGCCTCTAGGGCTGATTTGTGTCCAATACACGCCCCTATTCCCAATGCAAAGTTAAAAGTAGTAATTTTTTTTCCAATTTCGGCCTTAAATTCCCAATTCTCTGTGGTCTTTGTTTGATACATACATATATTCAATCGTCTACGAACGCGTATCTTGCCTAAATAAAGAGTTGGAATGAGTATTCTTCCCAATTTTCACTTTGCAAAAATTCTTTGATATCATTGAAATTGATCATTACTTGAACAATCTTATACATTGCTTTTTCACAAACAGGAACAGAACAAAGCTAATGAAGAATTGCAGTTCCAAGGTATGTAAATTTGGGGTACCTGTAAAGTGCGAAACGAAACAAATCGAAACGAAACGAAACAAATCGAAACGAAACAAAACAAATCGAAACGAAACGAAACAAATCGAAACAAACGAAACAAATCGAAACGAAACGAAACAAATCGAAACGAAATGAAACAGATCAAAACGAAACAAAACGAAACGAAACAGATCGAAACGAAACGAAACAGATTGAAACGAAACGAAACAGATCGAAACGAAACGAAACAAAACATAACACTTTAAGAAAATGAGAAAAAGAGGAAAAATCGCCGAGAACATATTTCAAGACAAGATCTTATTGAAGGGTCAGGGCCACAATTAAAAAATTGTTTGTTTCCCCTCCCCCCGGGTCTGTTTTTTCCAAGTGACCCGCCAGGCGGGTACTTTTTTTTTTTTTTGCTGCCTGAACTACATGTATCAAATATATTAAAAGTCGTTTGAATCCAAATTGCACATAACTGGACTCCTTAAAGCTGCACACTCACACTCTGTGTTTCAGAGCTAGCAGCCGGTGATTTCTTACCTCTTACTTCGGGAAAAATCGCCGCCTGCTTTCCGTAAAAAGTATCCGTTATGTCTCAATTTCTATCGCTGGTTAAGTATGAAATGTCTACTTATTTTATTGAAAATGTTCAAAAGAAAACTTCGTTGTCCTGTAAAACCTACTCTATATAAACAAAATTGTCCCAAGTTAAATATTTCCGCAACAGGTGCATCAGTTGTTTCAGCGCGGCGTAACGGGTCATTTTACGGCAACGTGAAATCTGCGAGAATAAGATGCACGATAGAACGATAACATCTCGACCTTTTTTTTACGACTTGTAAATATTTTTGTATAGATATTGACCAAGTGCAACCACGAGCCACGGACTATAAATAGCAACAACCACGCTCACTAGAGGGCGCAACGTGCCATTGATTCAGTATGTCCGCCAAAAACGTCTCGACTCGCCTTGGTATCTTTTACGGGCTGTTATGGATAAATCTAGCAGTTTTTGTTCCGAAAAACCTATGACATCAAAGCTTGATACTTTGACCCTTTGGTATATCAATAAATAAGGGGATTTCCACGTCATTTACATATCGCGGGAAGGAATTGAAATATTCAGAGCTGTCAAAATTCGTGATAACGATCATATACCGGGTACCGAGCGGGATTAAATGATTGCATATTTATCCATAATGATAATTCATAAAGATTTTCCATGATATATGCCCGTATTCACATCAAACTTCGCCGATTTCCATCACAAGTCAGTATCAAGAACGATAACTCTATTTTGTTAACAACAATATACGTTTTAATTTACGCATGTACAATCAAGCGAAAACAGCTTCTACTTCGAGTAATTTATTTCTGAATAAAGTTAAGAAAATGTATAACATATAAAAGCGTGGATCTAGTGGGGTCTGATGAAGGGGAAGTCAAGAAATGTGCAAAAAAAAATATGATTTTCCCATCAATTTTTTTTTCTCAAAACCATATACTGGACCCCTCCCCCCAGTCCCATCTGACTGGATCCACATTCTACATCAAATATGAATTGATAATTAAAGCTCCAAATATGAACTTTTGCAATATTCTTGGAGTTTATTTATTTTTTATTAGTTATGATATAAATACCATGTATACTTCATTTCTTACATTAAAACTACCCTATTTTCAGGATGTAGCTAAGTAAAAATGTTTCTGTCACTCTGTGCAAATTTAACACAGGTCTTACAACAATATTAGTGTACTATATACCTGTAGTACTAATTTTAATTCAGATAAATCTGACCTACATGTAGATAGGGAATGGGATACCCTGGTCCTGTAATAATATTACCACATAAACATGTAATTGTAAATGCTGACTTTTCCACTTCTCACAGACACTTTATCAAAGACTTTATATTGTACATCTCCTGGATTTTTATCTTAGATCTATCTGTTCATGGCATTAGTTATCCTCCTTGGATTAACTACATGCATTAATGGTCTGTGGGGTTAGCCTTGGAAATGGGGGTATGGTAGAGGGGGGGGGGGTTGCCGGTTGGACAGTGATTACTAGGAGTTTTATTTACAGATAAATTTAGCAAGTTTTGTACCATGATATAACAATTCTTAAATTATTTGGAGTGATTAATCTGAAGTTTTTTTTAAGGGAAAGGGCTGAAGGCTAATGATAGATCTAAATACATTCATCACACCAAATTAAAACATATCCTATTGTCGGTTTAGGATAATTAGGTAAATGCATCTATCTCTCACTGTTATTTTTTTTTACATTAAACACAATAACATCTTTGTGTGTGAGAGGAGGAGCCCAGAGCTCAGTTCAAGCAATGTCTTAGATATATAATATTGAAACAATAGGGAATATTTCCTTGTATGATATGTACCAATATTCAGCATGTGAAAGTTGTTCAAATTAAAACCATACATTATATATATGTGTAGAATTTTCTTTCTTTTTTCTCAAAATTCTCACAATGTACACTATGTATATAAGGGTCATGTTCAAGATTTACAATTTACTTATTATCTTATAGACATTAAGAACAATTCTTGGTTTTATTTTCTAATGTTCACTGGGTGGGCTGAGAAATTAAGTATGGCTATATGCATTGGGTAGCTAGATCACTGACAGCTTATTTCAAACATGGTTCTATTAATGACGCCAATGGTTCTCCTGTATGTCCGACTGTTGATTTGACCATGTGGATAGCTTTTGATTTGTAAATATAACTTGTCTATTATCTTCAAATGTTTTCCTTTTTTGTTATATAGGTAAATACATGTGATAAATGTATTTTTAACAAAGTATTATGACAAATGAAGTCATAATTTGCAAATTTTCGCAATGCAAATATAGGGGGTAGCCATCTTTAAATCTAAATTACAGCTATTTGGTCAATGATAGACAAGAACTCTTGTCATTTTTGAAATCAGCATACCTGAAATAGGTTAAAATGAACAAAATATAGTCCATAATCAGCATCCCTGTAAAGAAAATGAGTTGTGACGTTTTTTCTATAAAAAGTTGTGCATTTTCGTTTTAAATTAGGTTGCGGGGTGGGTATGTTAAATGTCAAATAACTTTTTACATATGAAAGATATAATAAAACAGATTACAGATTTGAACTCAGCATACTTTTTTTCATATAAGAAAAGTAATATTGATGAAAAAAATTATTTATTTATAAAACCCGTGGTTGTTGCTACTATAAATGGCCGGCGTTTTCCAGTGCATGATAAAGATAAAATAAGTTTGTAATACAGTATACTTTTCTTTCTCGGTCTGTTTATTGTATGTAAACAGCGAAAGTGAAAAAATATCTATACTAACAGCATCAAGAACTCATTGTAATATTGAGTCTATTGATAATGACGTTCACGATGCAAGAAGTAAGCACGGACCACCGACAACCGCTAGAGAAACGTAGGTAAAATCATAACCGAATACGTACAGTACTATGATTAGGTAGTAGTGTTCTTATATATTCACTCGATTTCATGCATTTAGATAATATGCCTTAATTTTGGCCCACTCAGCGAACCCTTCGAAATAAGAGATGGGTTTTTATAGCGTTCAAACGCCTATCCGTGAAACGAGATTTCACAAGTTTAGGAACTAGTTTGGGCACATGCGTATACTATACATGTACAGATTGGAGCCCGCAATACCTGCCGCACTTGCAGATTATGCTTGTTTGAAATTTTACATCCGTAGACCGAGCGCTCGTCTATCATGTTCTAAAAAAAAACTTTGGGAGAATATTTACAAATATCAATGTACCAATAATATGTAATTTATGACTGCCGGTTCAAAGGCAACGGGAATGGGAAGACAGGGGAGGGGGGTTACGGCAAGATTTCTTATAATAATGTAGGAATGAGAAAGCTATACTGAGTTGATTAACAATTCTATTTGGATAGTCTCAATATTGTAACGTTGAAACTGAAAATGGACATGGCCGCGATTCGATTTCTTTACCAAAAAAAAACCAAAAATTAAAAAAAAAAAAAAAAAATGGATTTTTTGGCTATAAAAAAATCTGACTCGGCAGCGTTTTCCTGACCCGGTCGGGGCGAGGGGAAACAAACAATTTTTTAATTATGGCCCAGGGGGTACCACTCTCCTCCTGCCGCCCCTCCCCGTGGGGGGAGGGGGTCTTGGGCGGTCAAGACAAATGTTTAAACTTTAAAGTGTAAATTGGTACAATAGTGAAGTTATTTGGGATATTTCCTTTTATAAACCTTGAAAAAGGAAATAGACCTGTATAGATGAAAAAGTAAGGTGAGCGAAGCGAGCCTGAAGTATTTGAAAAATGAATTGAAAATTTGCGGCGAGCGAAGCGATCGGGAAAAATTTCTTTAAGGTATATATAGATGAATTTTGTGGTAATTTTTAAAATTGAGATTATGTACATGAACGCATAAGAGCAAGATTATTTATATTAAAAGGAATTTCCTTTTTTTTTGGGGGGGGGGGGGGGTTACTGTTACCCTCCCAATCATCTGTCCCTCCTCTCGCCCCCTTCTTCCCTCCTCCCGCCCCTTTCTCTCCCCTCCCTTTGTCCCTGTCCAGCCCCTCATTATTGCCTTCAACCGTTAGTTCTTGTGGCTGGAGGGTTTTTTAAAGAATCAAAGTTGACGATTAAAACATAATATATACGGTATAACTATATGCACAATTGCATTTTAAAGGAGAGTGAATGGGATGAATAACCTCGTCATAGACGGAAAAATATTATTTAGCAGGGAGGAGTCTAGCCCAGAGGAAACGGAACTGTTCCGTTATGTGTATTTGAAAATTTTATCAGAAAAATGAGAACAATTAAAAACTGGGGGGCACATTTCGTTTGAAAAAGAATAAGACTTTTTTTCCTGAAATGTGCCCCCATCCCGTTTTATGATCTCATTACGGTGTCATAGCGTGGTTTTCTATCCCCTCCCTTTTCTTCCTCTTAAATACATGAATGGCATTTGACATTTACTTTTTTTAAATGTCTTTCAAGAGACCCTCTCGGCACTAGTTACAAATGTAGAACTCTTGGATTAAGGCAATATTACATGCTGACCTTGTCTTGAAATATTCGTTCTCGGCGATTTTTCCTCCTTTTCTCCTTTTCTTTAAGTTTTATGTTTTGTTTCGTTTCGTTTCGATCTGTTTCGTTTCGTTTCGATCTGTTTCGTTTCGTTTGTTTCGTTTCGTTTCGATCTGTTTCGTTTCGTATCGATTTGTTTCGTTTCGATTTGTTTCGTTTCGTTTCGTTTCGTTTCGTTTTTGTTTCGTTTCGCACTTTACAGGGACCCGTAAATTTGAGCATGATGGCTTTTGATTTTAAACAAATTTTATCAATTTTGTCCCAAATTTAAAATGAATAGCAGTACTTGGCGTAACTTGAATGTGTTAGGAATTTATAGGAACATAATTGGTTGCAGGATCCAAGTTCAACCTGCCCTGTTTTAAGAGAAAATGATACATGCAATACTATTTAGCAGTCCATCTTGAAAATTTCATTGCTGGCATACAAGTTACATTGTACTTACGACAACTTATTCTGTGTTTCTTCCCAAGCTTCATTATTAGTAGTGGGTTGGGTGTGTATTTGTTAAAGCATATGGACACTCTGAAAGCCTAAGATTACTTGAACAGATGTCAGTCAAACTTTGCATTATGAGTTTCTGCATGCCAGTGAGAAGATGACACCTGTTGATTTCAAGGTCACGAGTGGCAATTCTAGAAACACCTTGTGGACCTTCTTCTTTTAGATTATATATCAAAGATTGTTTCAATATTGAAGATGTTATTTATAAGGTCAGATCATAAAGTAACAAAGGAGAAATGACATAAACTCCTTATAAACATGTACTCTTGAAGGCACATTTGGTATCAGATTTAATTTGCTCAAACTTCTACATATATGGAAGTGTTTCATTTATCCATCTTCATATTCATTTATGGTCCATATAACTAAGTGACAGTGATGCATTTTGCTGCTGTATTTGTAGACATACCACATGAGTCCAGTTACAACAAGAATGAGAAAGCTCGAGTACAGACTCACACCTTCACTGACTTCCCACACACGGCCGAGTCTGATGAAGAGGATGTTTATGACAAACAAGAGGTATAGTATTCATAGTATATATGTGTGGGTAGGTACATTAGGTATAGTATTCATACTATATATGGGTGGGTAGGTACATTAGGTATAGTAGTCATACTATATATGGGTGGGTAGGTACATTAGGTATAGTATTCATACTATATATATATATATATATGGGTGGGTAGGTACATTACTCATTAGGTATAGTATTCATACTATATATGTGTGGGTAGTTATATTAGGTATAGTAGTCATACTATATATGGGTGGGTAGGTACATTAGGTATAGTATTCATACTATACATGGATGTAGGTATATTAGGTATAGTATTCATACTATATATGTGTGGATAGGTATATTAGGTATAGTATTCATACTATATATGGGTGGGTAGGTACATTAGGTATAGTATTCATACTATACATGGATGTAGGTATATTAGGTATAGTAGTCATACTATATATGGGTGGGTAGGTACATTAGGTATAGTATTCATACTATATATGGGTGGGTAGGTACATTGGGTATAGTATTCATACTATACATGGGTGGGTAGGTATATTAGGTATAGTAGTCATACTATATATGGGTGGGTAGGCACATTAGGTATAGTATTCATACTATACATGTATATTGGTGGGTAGGTACATTTTGTATGTATTATATTGTTTGTACTCTGGTACAGGTATGCTGCATATTCCAGCAAGCTTTGGTACTACCGTTATACAGTTATAGACTGGTTCTAAGGGACATGTACCATTTGTTGTTCCTAATAGAGTTATATTTACATATACATGTATATATATGGTCATACATCTGTAAGTATATTCCTAATTCCTGAAATACATTATGAGTCAGAGTTTCTTCAAAAGAAAAGCTTTCATTATACAATGTACATGTATTTCCTGGGACCATTTCATTATTGGCCGATGGATATTTAAAATAAATCCTACAATTTGACTTTACAGCTTCTGAAGGAGGACAAGGACAAACCCTCTCCATCATTCTGGACGTTTGAGTACTATCAGCAATTCTTTGATATAGAAACTCATCAGGTACTAGGGCGTATCCTAGGTTCCTTTGTTCCTAGACCAAAGTCCAATTACATCACAGATAAAATACGACCAAATCCTGACCTGTATGGTGAGTTTGATCAAAACTGTGGTGCTATTGTTTTGTGCTTGTAAAATTGGCATCTCAATATAGTATTTTAGAAGAATTTCATTGTTAGTATGAGGATCTTTAACTTTAAACTTTCTTGAATATATTCAGTGGAGAACTATATGAGTTTGACCTTGATCTGTGACCTTGATGTAAATAAGAATATGATTAAAAGTTTCCTTGAAAGCTTGTTCATAGGAAGCCTTTGCAAATGAGAATCCAAAGGTGAATACGCAAGATCGCAAATGCAGCGCGTGCAGCGTGTCCGTTCTGATTTTTCATTTAGTCACCTACCTAAATCATTGTTCAAAACTTGGGCACCTTTTCTGCCCAAGTAAATTGATGATGTCATAACAATGGAGAACAATCGAAGAGTGCGCGAGAACATTCGTATAGTCTTGGTTAGAAGTATTTGCGATCTTCCGTATTCATAATAAATGTTTTATGTTTGCTACAATGTACACAAATTTCCAAGAAATACTAAATTACTAGAGGAGCTCATGTCTGGGGTCAAAGGAGTCACTCATAATTTATCAGCAGTTGCCAATAAGAAACATTTGTGATTTAACTTTATTTCATTGTTTGAATAGATTTTAACCCAGATTTGAATTTTTGCAGGTTGTTGTCAGATTTTTATGCATAATGAAAGCCAGGTTTTAATTGAATTGAAAAGCAAATAGTTGATAATAAGGGGAATTTATAGATATTGTCAGATATGACCTTGATGTATGACCTTGATTTTGAATATCCAATCTACTATTTATTAGTGATAACAGGTGATGTTACTGTGACACTGTACTTTGCTTATTACTTCCCTCTAGCTTTCTGATTAAACCCTGTACATGCATACATATGTGGAATCTGCTATGATTTAAATATTATTTAAGGTCCATTCTGGGTATGTACGACGTTAGTGTTTACCACAGCTATAGCCGGAAACCTTGCCAACTACCTAGGATCTGGAGGCAAAGAATATCACTGGAAGTATGATTTCCATAAAGGTAAGCAAAAGAAAGTTGCATAAATATATATTTACCACGTTCTTGATTATTTGAAGAGCTTTTAGCCAATTTTAAAAATTTGCATATAGCCAATGTGTCTCACCAGACTTTAATCATTTCTTTATTCAGCTCCTATTTCCAAAGGATTAATACATGTATTTGGTATTTATGTTCTAAATAGTTTCACTCAAACAAACATAAATCATTTAAAAGATAAAAAACACATGTATTGGCGAAGGAGTCGAAGCGCTCAGATTTATTAACATAATTACATAATCAATTATTGCATATCATTGTCATCATCAGCATCAGCATAATCCATCAAAAACAACATCATCGTCTATGAAAAACACATCATGATAATTTCATAACTATAACAGAAAAATACTTGAGTTAGTAATACATGCAAGTCAAAAAACAAAGATAATACAAATGAATGTACAATGACAAATGCATACACTATAGACGGAGAGTGGGAGGGGGTCAATGGAAAAGCATGTGAGTGCTTCAAATCTTAACCTTCAAATGACCTATAAATTCTTTACTCATTGAACTGACCACTGACTGGTAAATATCCAATCAGAATATCGAACAAACCCCTGTTTACTCTACTGTAACGTTCCATGTTCAATAACTCTGTTAGGTATATTTGTCAATTTGGGTAAATTCATTTTATGCATGTTTTATCTACATGTACGAGTAAAATGTGATGTTCTATTTCACAGTTACGTTAGCAGCCACAGCTATATTTAGCTACTGGTGGGTGATCCCTACGCTCCTGTTTGGTTTCCTGTGGTGGAGAGGTAGTAAGGCCGGTTACACGTACCTAGAGATACTATGTGTGTATGGATACTCACTGGCCATCTACATTCCTATATCTGTAAGTAACTATGCTGAAGAAGCAAATGCTATCAGCAATCATAAAACAAGAGTCCCAAGGGGGCCACACCGCTCACCTGAGTTGCAAACAAAAGAATGATAGTGGACGATTTGGTAGAGGACCTTGAGTACTCGCTTCTAGTAAGGTTTCATTAAATTCTGTGTAGCAGTTTCAGAGGAGATGTCAAAAATGTGTCATCCAAAAAGAGTCCTGGAAGGCCATATATTTTGACCGGTCGGCATGAAAAAAACGATCGTCACGAAAAACAAAAACTTATTAGAGGACCTTGGGTACTTGCTTCCAGTAAGGTTTCATGAAATCTTGTGCAGCGATTGCAGAGGAGATGTCGAAAATGTGTCAGCCAATCAGAGCCCTCTGCGGCCATATTTGTTGACAAATCAGCACGAAAAACACAAACTTGGTAGAGGACCTTGAGTACTTGCTTCCTGTAAGGTTTCATGAAGTTCAGTGCAGCGGTTGCAAAGGAGAATTCCAAAATGTGTCATCCAATCAGAGCCCTCGGCAGCAGTATTTGTTAAACAATCGGCATGAAAAACACAAATTTGGTAGAGTACCTTGAGTACTTTCTTCCTGTAAGGTTTCATAAAATTCTGTGCCGCGGTTGTAGAGATGTCAAAAATGTGTCAGCCAATCGGAGCCCTCGGCGGCCATATTTGTGAAACGATCAGCATGAAAAACACAACTTGGTTAGGACCTTGAGTACTTGCTTCCTGTAAGGTTTCATGAAATTCTGTACAGCGGTTGCAAAAGAGATGTAAAAAATGTGTCAGCCAATCAGAGCCCTCTGCGGCCATATTTGTTGACCGAGCAGCACGAAAAACACAAACTTGGTAGAGAACCTTGAGTACTTGCTTCCAGTAAGGTTTTATGAAATTCTGTATAGCAGTTGCAGGGGAGATGTCGAAAATGTGTCAGCCAATCAGAGCCCTCAGTGGCCATATTTGTTGATGGGCACAAAAAACATAAACTTTTTAGAGGACCTTGAGTACTTGCTTCCCGTCAGGTTTTATGGAATTCTGTGCAGCGGTTGCAGAGGAAAAGTAAAAAATGTGTCAGCCAATCGGAGCCCTCGGCGGCCATATTTGTGAAACAATCGGCACGAAAAAACACAAACTTTGTAGAGGACCTTGGGTACTTGCTTCCTGTAAGGTTTTATGAAATTTCGTGCGGCGGTTGCAGAGGAGATGTCGAAAATATGTCAACCAATCAGAGCCCTTGGCGGCCATATTTGTTGACCGATTGGCACGAAAAACACAAACTTGGTAGAGGACCTTGAGTTCTTGCTTCCTGTAAGGTTTGGTGAAATTCTGTGCAGTGGTTTTAGAGGAGATATCGAAAATGTGTCAGCCAATCAGAGCCTATGACAGCCATTTTGGATTTTCGATCAGGTAAAAAAAAAACAAACTTGATAGAGGACCTTGAATACTTGCTTCCTGTAAGGTTTCATGAAATTCTGTGCAGCGGTTGTAAAGAAGATGTGGAAAATGTGTCAGCCAATCAGAGCCCTCTGTGGCCATATTTGTTGACCGAGCAGCACGAAAAACACAAACTTGGTAGGGGACCTTGAGTACTTGCTTCCTGTAAGGTTTTATGAAATTCCGTGCAGGGGTTGCAAAGGAGACATCGAAAATGTGTCAGCCAGTCAGAGCCCTTGGCGGCCATATTTGTTGACCGAGCAGCACGAAAAACACAAACTTTGTAGAAGGCCTTGAGTTCTTGCTTCCTGTACGGTTGCGTGAAATTCTTTGCAGGGTTGCAGAGGAGATGTCAAAAATGTTAAAAGTTTACGATGGAGGGACGACGGACTGCGCTATGACAATAGCTCACTTGAGCTTCGCTCAGGTGAGCTAAAAATAATCATACATGTATTTGTAAAATTCATGTCATAGGAGAAACTGGTACTTCTTTTCAAATTGGTGTCTTGTACAACATCGAATTGCATTCATTCAGCATTTTTTCATGCCACATGTTTACACATGCATACTATCTACATTATGTGCAATAACCTAGTAATATTGGTGTTTGACAGATTTTATGGGTGATCCAGTTTAGTTGGTTCCAGTGGATCTTGGTGATCCTTGGTGCCCTGTTATCTGGTGGCGTCCTGATGATCACGTTCTGGCCGGCTGTCAAGGACGAAGATAAAAAGATAGCCTGGGCAGTCATTGTGGCTATATTCCTTTTTCATGTTTATTAGCTGCTGGGTTTAAGGTAAAAATCATTGCTTGGAACTACATTTTGAAAAAGATGAAATGATATTTCACAAATATTACCATCTAATCAATGAAACATTCAACATTTATAGGATTAACTTAATGGAAACCTGCCTACATGTGTATTCATGAATAACATATTTATTATTAGCAAGTTTAATTAAGTGTCTTAAAAAATGAAAAGCGCAAACTTGTCCTGGATTGATTTGACTCAATTGTCTTTTCCAACCAATGATATTGATTTCACTTTTATTGGAGCCTTATATTTAGATTTTTTGTGGTTAGATAATTGTTTAGATTATCTCAGATAGAATGATTTTCATGATGATCAAACTATGACGTAAACATTTAAATTGATTTTCAATTCAACTGTTCTATTTATAATTGTTCTCTTTTCAGCTATATTTTTTCAATGTTCCTGTAGTCCAATCTTCTGTAACAACTGTCAGCCCAGTAGCCCCTACTTTAACAACTTCAGCTCCAAGTTCAAAGCTCAAAGCTCTGAGTAATGCAAAAGCCATCAAACATAAAATAACAAGTCGTAAAACATCAGTGGGAAGTAACATTGCTATGTTTAAAAAGACAAAAGATCAAAATGAATTACCGTCTAAAAGTACTCAACAGAATAAAAAGAGACCAAACCAACAGCAAGTAAAAATTCACAAAGTGCCAGAAAAAATTAAAAATAACCTTGTACTACATGTAATTATGTTTTGAATGTATTATAATGGGAACATTATTCTGTTTTACTGTACAGAAATCCAATAAAATATTATTTATTACTACGAGAGTAGTCTTTGTCTCATCATGTCAATAGAATTGAAGATTTTCCTGTCTTTTGGTAGTAAAATAGAAGTGTGTGCTTCACTTACCCATAGAGCATTTTCTAGTGTTCAATGTTTCTCATTGATAACAGGGGGTGACTTGGGTCTCCACTCTGTCTGTATGTCTGTCTTTTGATCATTTTGACTTGGAGACAGAGGTTCTCCAGACATTGTTCTGCAAAATCTTTAAAGACATTTTGGATGAAACATGGTTGGAGCTACAGTGGAAGATGGCAACAGATTGAGAATGACATTGGTTGTTGTTGACCTACTTTTTTCTTTGATGGATTTTTCAAAGACTCCTGTCTGGCTTATGTATAGATGTATGAAATCAGTTTGATGAGCTGTTATTTTCAAAGGTTCTGTAATCATATTCTTCTCTGTCCATATTATAGTCCCTTCATTATTTTGCCTGCAACACAAATATGGCATAAATGTATAAAGTCACTTTATCTGGTGTTTTTCTGGGAGGATTTTCACATAAATGTCTATTAAACTTG
Organism: Pinctada imbricata; assembly: GCA_033119305.1. Classification (NCBI taxonomy): domain Eukaryota; kingdom Metazoa; phylum Mollusca; class Bivalvia; order Pterioida; family Pteriidae; genus Pinctada; species Pinctada imbricata. The sequence continues at coordinate 87,730,208 of VSWD01000010.1, forward strand.
CTTGAATTATATTGCTACCTTCATCAAACTTGCAGGAATGGTTTAGCATTATAAAACTCTACACCAATGAGAGTCTAGGTCACCTTTAATGTCAAAATTCAAACATGCTTGTTCATGAACCGTTACCATAACCAACATCGATTGCAACCCTTGGGTAACGTTTGTTATGTTGGACTTCTCAAGAAATAAAAGAAAAAACTTAATTATTTATAAAAGAAGAAGCAAAAGCCACATGTTTGGTATCTGTTGTCACACGTTTAACTGGTGGTATGGGTAACCTTTAAAGGTCAACTGCAGTTATTAATAATCTGTTTTCAGTTCATTTATAATTTATCAACGTTTTTAAATTTGTCTAAGTTTGCTTTCTTTCTGAAAACTTATCCCCCACCGATCACTTTGAAGCAGATTCAACATCCGGGATTACTAGAAACCCTGAATTTGAGAATGCGTTTTTGAAAGGTCTCGGCGTCATTTTGGACCCCCACTCCACTCGACATTTGTGTTTGTTGTTCAGTTGAATGGTGACGCATGGGGAACTTTACATTCCTTGCATTGCATTCAGAATTTATAAACCTTTAATTGTCACCCACTTCGCAAAAGCATGGGGACATTAAAATCGTCCCGTCTGCTGGCTGGCTGTCCGTCAGTCAGAAAAACTTTAACCTTGTCCTTAACTTTTGAATGGTAAGTGAAGGGCTTTCATATTTCACATGTGTATTCACTGTGACAAGACCTTTTCATAGATACCAAAAATTTTGACCTTGTGACCTTGCCCTTGGAGTTTGACCTACTTTTAAAAAAACTTCAACCTTGACCATTACTTTTTAATGGTAAGTCTTAGGGCTTTCACATTTCACATGTGTATTCATTGTGACAAGACCTTTCCATGAATACCAACATTTTTTACCTTGTGACCTTGACCTTGGAGTTTGACCTACTTTTGTAAAAACTTTAACCTTGACCATAACTTTTGAATGGTAAGTGATACGGCTTTCATATTTCACATGTGTCTTCATTGTGACAAGACCTTTTCATGGATACCAAAATTTTTTACTTTGTAACCTTGACCTTGGAGTTTGGCCTACTTTTCAAAAACTTTACCCTTGACGATAACTTTTGAATGGTTAGTGATTGGGCTTTCGTATTTCACCTGAGTATTCCTTGTGACAAGACCTTTCCGTGGGTAACAACAGTCACAAGACCTTTCCGTCGGTAACAACATTCGGACCTTATGACCTCGTCCTTGGAGATTGACCAACATTTAAAAACTTCAACATCGACCATAACTTTTGGATGGTAAATAGTAGGACTTTCATATTTTACATGTGCTTTCCTTTCCACAAGACCTTTGCCTTGTTAGCAAAGTTTGGACCTTTTGACCTTTTCTTAAAGTTTAATCTTTTGATATTTAGAACTAATAGTAGGGGGTGTCTGTAAGCATTTCTTTAAAGACAAACACCCAAAAGCGGGGGACCACAATTCCTTGAATTTGATTTTTTGATAGATAGATTTATCATGATATTAAGTTTTCTGCTTATAAACTTTTGCCATTGGTTCAACTTGGATAACATTATGTTCAGATGAGCGAGGGAAATCCCCACATTTCACTCCTCGCTTGTTTTGTTTTATTTTTCCTCTAAATTGCACAAATAAATTTTTTTATTTATTTTACAATTTAAAGTGAAGGGAAATTGTAGAAAATGAAAAACCAATACAAATCTGAAGCTGTAACTACGAAAATAAACTGAAACACCTTAGAAATATGTATTTATAAAATGTAAAACAACTTTATAACTAGTCCAACGTCACGTTCCCACGTACATACCTACTGTAAATAAGGACAATGAAAATGACAAGTGGTGTTTGTGACAACGTGTTGTGTTTATTACACTGACGTAGTTGTGGCCATATACTGTAGCCATTCGGTTCATCGATGACCAACCGCCACTTTACCAGGATATATTTAGGAAGAGCATTGCACACCCATTACTTCATCCTTCCTGTGCCCATTATATTGTAAGTGTATCAGCTACATCTTCACATTAGTAAGTGACTATGCTGAGACAATATTATATCCTAATTTGTTGTTTTCTTTTGATTGGAAAAATAAATGCACAAGGTGAGAAAAATCCGTTACAAGGATATATATGATGTAATTAGTCGTAAACTACTGTGAATAAGGGATCTTATTTCGACTATCCATTTTTTTCGTTAGCAGAAAAATAGATGTTGGGTTTTATGTATTCACGAGTAGAGACAAAATATTTATAAAAAAGAAATGAACTTTGAGAAAAAGAATGAGAAAACATGTACATTTTCATCTCATTTTTAATCGCTCGTAATTTTGCTTTGTTACCAGCACTTTATACATGTTTAAAGGGTTATACAGTGCTCAATTCCAAAAGATTTGACTAACAAATTTGGTAAACTAGAAAATAAGTGATCAAAATATAGATTGAAGTAAATTTGAGTTCAACTTGCACCCAGTAGAAACTGCATGCTGCTTTCAGTGGTCTCTAATGTATCGGACGGTACATTTCATCATAAAAGACAAACCCTTACTGAAAAAGTATATTATTAACTGGAAGACGACGTCTGCAAGTGAATCTGCTTCCTTCTGCAATATTTTCCTTTATCGTCTGAACAATTTCTACTGCTGAACATTTGCGGACGGGCGGGCGTCAACAATTGGTTTCCGGACTATAAGTTATAAATATGATACATGCTAGTGCAATGAAACTTCATACACATACTCACCGTGATTCAAGGATGACCCCTCTTGATTTTGGTGTCAAAAGGTCAAGGTCATAGTACTCCGATGTTTGAAATTGGTTTCCGGGCTATAGGTCAAGTATGATACATGCTAGTGCAATGAAACTTCATACACATACTCACCATGAGTCATGGATGACCCCTCTTGATTTTAGGGTCAAAAGGTCAAGGTCATAGTACTCCGATGTTTGAAAATGGTTTTCGGATAATATAAGATGGTGTATTGCACCTATGATATGAAACTTGCCAGAAATGATTCCCATGAATCATGGATGACCCCTATTGATTTTAGGGTCAAAAGGTCAAGGTCATAGTACTCCGATGTTTGAAAATGGTTTCCGTATGATACAAGAGGGTGTATTGCACCTATGATCATGAAATTTACCAGAAATGTTTCCCATGAATCAAGGATGAACCCTATTGATTTTGGGGTCAAAAGGTCAAGGTCATAGGACTCGGATGATTGAAAATGGTTCCAGACCATATAAGAGCCTGTATAGCACCTATGATCAATGAACTTGCCAGAAATGCTTTCCATGAATCAAGGATGACCCCTTTTGATTTTGAGGTCAAAAGGTCATAGGTCAAGCTCATATCACTGATGACTGAAAATGGTTTCCGAATAATATTTGAACCTGTATTGCACCTATGATCATGAAATGTTCCGGAAATATTTCCCATGAATCAAGGATGACCCCTAGTGATTTTGGCATCCAAAGGTCAAGGTCATAGGACTCTGATAATTGAAAATGGTTTCGGGACCATATTTGAGAATGCATTGCACCTATAATTGAAACTTGTCAGAAATGTTTTCCATGAATCAAGGATGACCCCTATTGATTTTGGAATCAAAAGATCAAAGGTCAAATTCATAGGACTCGGGTAATTGAAAATGGTTTCTGAATTATATATGAATGTGTATCAACCTGTAACTTGCCTGTGATGTTTTTCAACACGGCACTTTGCATCTTTGATGCATTTTAAGCTTATTTAAAAGTTATACATGTATAGTGGTACTTAGTTATATTGTGCATTTTTACTCAACCAGGACAAGATGAGGGCGAAATAGTATATAATTCAACTACAGTAGACTGGGCGACAGCTGGACAGTCATGTGACATATTGGGCCAGTCAGGGTCACGTGATCTGCAGACTATCCAGTTACGGTCCGTCCCCTCTGGTACGGTCGGATGGATTGGTGCATTAAAACAGTATACCAAGTGGGTTAAATTGATCGGTAAGGAAATCCAAAAATTCTTAAAAACTAAAAAAACCATTTAGAACGATTTTGTTGTTGTTGCTCACAAAATCTACACAAATTGTGCATATATAAGGGTATCTTTAGCAAAATGAATAGTTATCAAAATGGAATTAAAGACGAATCGATTACTAGTATCTCTATACGAAGATCCTATACTAATATATCGGCTGCTTCTTTAAAATTTCTACTGTCTTCTGTCGCAATATTTCCAGAAATTTGAGTTTACTCTTTTAAAATTCCGAGATGCGCGCAACTATTGATTTCTCTGTAAAAAGTTAACCGACTCAATTAAAATGTTTATTCAGAAAGTCCATTTGAAAATGATTGACGTCTCTTCGTCCAGGTTGCAGCTCTGTGTATACCACATTACTACAATCATACGTACATAGTGTCCAATCACCTAACAGTGTCGCCAACTGTGTTAGTGCGTGTAATGGCTACAGCAGATTTGGACTAGCGGTATGTGCTCAGGACCATCTTCTATTAGGATGTATATATACATCAGTGTAGCTTATACGTTTAATTATCAATATTTTACATATACACCCAAACTTAATTTTTATATACGGAACCCATATTTTTGCAAATATAGTAGAACTAAGATCGAACTTAAAGCGACCTTAAACTTAGACATTTCGAAATTTGATGGTTAGATTTTACTATTGTTGCAGGACAACCAATGTTATTGTTTTAACACATTCCCTACCGGGACAACAGCAGGCTGCAGTCAAAGAGTGTGTCCTGAAACCCAAGACTTCTGTGGAGCGTCTTCTTCATCGACAACATACACAGATCTAGTTCTCTATGAAGTCGGTATGTCCAAATAAATAGTTATATATATATTAGTACCTTCTGAAAATTCATATAATACGTGTTACAAATGAGTAAAGGTATTTAATTTCTATGAAAATATATATATCAATTCTCTTGTTTCATAATACAACCTAGACACTAGACAGTGAATGAAATCACTATTGTCTACAGTTATACCATATCTTACCATCATTTTTCGCGAGATACTATTTTTCGCTATTTCGCGAACCATTTAGTATCGCGAAAAATTATTCTTGATAAGGTCATACCGGTTGCCTTCTGTTTTTATTGTACATGTGCCTTTGTTCATTTATCCCAATATTATTTAATGCAAAAAGGAGTGCTTGAGTGTATTCTAAAGATCGAACTCGATTATTAAAAATTCAATATGTGAAAATTTGTCTTGAATTTTGCAATTGCCTGAAATAAAGTCACTTTATCGTCAAATTTAATACTAGCTAAAATTTACGGTTATACGGTATTATTACAACATGACTTGAATCTAGACTAAAAATGAAGATTCCTCATCTACTGTCCACTAACTTCGTGGTTTTCTATAGCTTCCACCATCACGGCTGCTACAACTGGTGGTGACTGCATGGCGAGTTTACTCACACGTCACGTGTGGACCAACGACGACGATGACAACGTTATCTCATACTCCGTCAATTATACGGCCTTCTCCTGCTCCCAGAATATGTCATACTACGGATGCAAATATGGTATGGAAACTTGTAACCATGGTAACAGATCAGAATCAATTTAAAGTAGTATTCTATGAAATCTTCAAGGATGTCAACAGCTTATAAATAAAATTTACAATCGTATTTTTAATGAATCGAATTCGGATCAAGAAGTACGTTCAAAAAAGTCTTCGGTTTTTGTTTTCTTCAGTGAATCCATCAGGATATTCTGTGTGGTCATTTGCGAGCGGTAACTATAGTAACGGTAGCTGGCCTATGGCGGTCAATCTGTGCAAGACCTACGGTTTGACCATTGCTGATACTTACGATCTGCGGTCATCATCCGGGACCTATTACACCAGCACAGCTGGGTGGTACGTCTGGATAGGAATATTCCGTAGGGAAACACAGCTATGGAATAATAGTAAGTTTCTTTATGAGTACTAAATATATTTACTTTATACGTTCGGGATGAAATGTCTGTCGTCTGCAATTAAATTCAGAGTTTTGAATGTGATTTACAAACCCACTATAGAATATACTGGTATCTCGAGCAGAACACACCTGCAGGATGCAAAATATTCCCCAATCTCCCGCAAAGAAAACAACGAACATCAGACAACAAAACTTCAACGAACAACAATGGACACAAAACCTACAGCAACACAAACACACACCCACTCACACACCAAACTTTCCAAAAACAATCATAGCACATACATCAAAACACTAAACACGAATGACAATACACAAATTAAGGAAGATCGATTCGATATGAACCCGGCATCGACTTTAGACATTTGTTAGACAGCATTTGAAGCCTTCTGAAAACAGGTATTGACTATGACTGGTCGACAACAATCAATGACTATGACTGGTCGACAACAACCAATGACTATGACTGGTCGACAACAATCAATGACTATGACTGGTCGACAACAATCAATGACTATGACTGGTCGACAACAACCACTGACTATGACTGGTCGACAACAACCAATGACTATGGCTGGTCGACAACAATCAATGACTTAGACTGGTCGACAACAACCAATGACTTATGGCTGGTCGACAACAATCAATGACTATGACTGGTCGACAACAACCAATGACTATGACTGCTCGACAACAACCAATGACTATGACTGGTCGACAACAATCAATGACTATGACTGGTCGACAACAACCAATGACTATGTCTGGTCGACAACAATCAATGACTATGACTGGTCGATAGCAATCGAAGTCAAAGCGACATTAGCTTGCGTCCTTTACGAGTATATGCGTCTATAATGTTACCTTAAAGTATTTCCTAATGTACTTTTTGAAATCTATAATTCCTTTTATTTTAAGCAATGCCATCATTCAACGCCAATATGAATACTCGATGTATGGCCGCTCAAGTAGGCAATGATGGGAGACTGACGACTAGCACGCGCACCTGCAGTGATCAACTTCCATTCTTTTGTGAACTCCAGCGAAGTACTGATGGCGGGAACATACAGAACCCAGCCTCTAACGGGGCAGCAGGTATTGTTCTTACTCATTTTATGATCCCTCGCAAATTCGATTTACATGTACAATTAATTGGATGGCTTGACTCATTCTAGAGATCCAATATGAATAATCTACTGTAAAGTTTTTGAACATGGTTATTTTTGCTGGGGATAATTTCACGAAATGACCATTGCAACAGCACGTGTGGGGGTAACTTTGGCAAAATCAGGAGTATTCCTTTCAGTCTTTTATACTGGATGTTATTTTCACGCGGGGACTACCGGTATTTTAGCGATAATAATATAATCACAAAAACGTGAAAATTATCCCCACGCGAACAGTAAGTGTAATAATGGAAGATTAAGTATGCTTCAAAATATGATTTCAATTACAGGAGTACCTGTTTCAGTTATTGTCGTTGGTGTAATGATAGTGTTGGTGACTATGGTACTGTCAGTAACAGTATTTCTTTTAAGGTAGGTTGTTTTCCATTTGATGCATCATTTTTTTTTCGAAATTGTATGCCTTAATTTGAGTAAAATTGACTGCAGGAAAATTGTCAATTTGAAAGAACGTTCATTTCTTTATTCTTGCGTCTCATTTACAGGAAAAGGCTAAAGCGGCACATATATATCGGTAGGAAGAACAATGACGTCACCGAGTCTGATACCAGTTCCACGTTCAGTAGACGAACATTGGTTGGGCAAGATTATGCTGAAGCTGAGGATATCCGGAGGTCAAGGTTTCTGTCTACCCGTTCTTACGACACTACGGAGCAAGAGTTAGCAACTGATAATTATAATCACCTGGTGCACGAGCACAGCCAATCAAATCAGCCGGTACATACAGGAATTGACGAACCTACATATAATGAGATGGATTTCAACAAGCTGAAGTTGACTGTCAACGACGATGCTGGTTTTTATAGTCGAGCTGTAGAGGAAAACTCCTATGACCTTCTCCATAGAAATAAGACATCGGGAAATAGTCCAACTGGTTTTGAACAATACGATCATATCGCTTCTAATAGAGATCCAGATAAACTGTGATATTTGTTCTTGTATCTGTCTTGTCTGCAAATCCATTTTTATACGTTATGTTATTGTATTTTAATAAAACATTTCCAAAGTAAAGCTTCCTAGAATTCGGACAAGTTTTCTTTCAACATTTACAACACACGAATAAATCAATTCAATAATGAGCAAAAGGTTAGTACAAAATCGAAAGAAACAAAGAGCAAGATACCAAGGAGCAACGTTGACAATGCAAAAAGCTTAACTCAGATTGACAGAACGAGGTACCCATGAATCAGATTCTATGAATAGATAAGCATGCAGGGAGTACATGTTTTTACTGCGAGCTCTTTTGAGGCAGAATTGTACGTACTTCAAAATTTCCAAAAGGAGACTAAGTTTACAAAAATGCTCGAGGAACCCCTGCTTCCTTATTCAGAGGAAATAGTGGTTTGAGTGTCAAGGATGAATAAAATGTATGTTTAAGCAGCGGAAATAAAAAAAAGAAGACAGTCTCGAGCAGGAGAGTCTGAATTTGGGAATCCAATCGATGTCTGGAGAATCTGAATCTCGTCTGATTATTACAACAACATAGCAAATTTGAATATATCTTCCAGGAAGTTTATATATCCACAAGTTCAATATGCGATAATGTGTAGGTGAAATTACATGTACATGTATTTTGTACTAAATGCAATGATTGCTAAGATCTAACATAAAAGATGTATTTAACCATCATACATTATCAGCACAGGAGCTCGATGCCAACAACCCTCAATGACAACCGCCCCTCCTATCTCTCTCTAGTCAAAGTTCGATGCCAACAACCCTCAACGACACCCGCCCCTTCCCATAAGGAAAGTAGGGGTGGATATTCTTGTGGATCGTTGGCATCGAGCTCCTGTGATTATCAGATCCTGACCAACTTGAACTTTCAGAAAGGGTGTCTAAATTTGCATTTACGCATTACTTGTATTTGGAAATACATTGTATGATATTAACATTACAACAAAAGAATAAGAGAACCAAAATTGAACTCCTCTCGACGAAATTCTACGGGTCTGCACATCTACAAAGTTTCCAGGTTCAAAAAAGTTTGCAACCATGCGTGATTTCTTACTTCTTTATATTCAGTCCAGACTATTTCATAAGTAGTCATGCTCACTTTAATTGTTTCAGAATAAATACCTATAGCAATGTCAAGTTCAACACAAAATTTACCCAGAAATCAATTCAAGTCTGCGAAGATACAAGTCTGTAAAACGATGTATTTCAGAACATTTCAAATAAAAAAAAACAAAAAAACAAGCTATTACGAAATTTTATTCGTCGACTCGTTAAAATTACAGTTCCCCTTCAAAATTATGAGGGAAAAAAATACAATGAAAAGAGTTAGTCAAAATTTCAGATCAACGACTTTGTAAGTCATATTGTCGGGGAAATATTTTATATCGAAAATTAAAATACCAAAACTTGAGGTAATTGAGATTAGAGATGCTGCGTTTATTAGGTACTTATTGTGTCCAGCTCGTTACTAACTCCGCCTTGTGACTTAGCTCCGGTCACAATGGTGCATAAGGGGCTTTATTTTGCCACGGAGAGCGTAAATCGCGTCACGTGCACGCCGTCTAAATTTCTGTAGACCGTCAGCAAATCCGCCAATGTTGCCATATGAATGAATTTGCATGCAAAAGGAGTCGTGAAACGGAGCTTTTGGTCATCGACAAAATATAACATTTATTAGGCTTGTTACTGACAATTCACAGATATTTGTCGGGTTGATCAAGCCCATAGATCTAAGGCTCCGCTTCGCCTCGCCTTTTACACAAATCTCTGTAGACGGTCAGTAACAAACCTAATAACTAATAATGTCGTATCCTACTATATCATCAACCAGGGATGTGCTTGTGTGCGACTGACACTGTCACTGCGAAAATATTTTGGACGATGCAATGGAAAAATAAAACACTATAACAACTCGTTGCTAACATTAATGAGAGATATTTTAGCTTAGAACCATAGATCTAAAAACTACCATCCCACTGCCTCAGTATGACATTGCAGGCAATGAAAGCGATTAATTAACAAGCAAATCAGTCTAGCGAGCAGGAGATGCTCACTCCCACGAGGCGATCGACTCATAAAGGATTGGTACTTTTTCCTGTAAGAAGAAAGTTGCACAAGTTAAGGTATTTGAGTTTTTACTGCCTAATCTGTCTAATATTTGACTCAAGTCTAGAGTTAGATTTTTATAAGATTGTATTCTATTCAATGATGATACCGGTATTAGATTTATATTATCTTTTTTTTAATAAAATGAGAAATACTCCAATCTGAAAAATATGAACTACATAGGATTTTTTTAGCCCTATAGAATCAGTTGTTCGTGCGTGTATATGCTTAGCTAAGTAGAATCTCTTATTATCCGTTCAAACAACCGTTTCTTGTAGGAACCTGAAAATACCCGTGATGCATTGATGTTATAACTTCAAAGTCACAGATCATGCGTCTGCATTAGATCGTGTTAACCTCTTTTATTGGTCCCGAGTTCTGTAACCTTTGATTTAAAACGAATTGATGAAAATATGTTCTATTTATCTCTACATTCTCACAGTAGTTTTGAAATGGATTTTCAAAATGTAAACACCAGTCTTGGGTGTTGCAAACTGACTGACTGTAACATAGGAATTCCATGACGGGCCCTGTCCAAACCACGTCAGAGAAGAGACGGCCCTGTTCACCTGACCTCTCTGAAAGTTGGTTGGACTCCTCGAGTGATTGCATGCATGCATGAGCTCGCTACAACCGACAGAATACAAACAATTTAATCTCGATGGTTTAGGTGGTTTTTTTGTGTCAAGTCTTTTGATGTCGCCGTTGATGTTTAGTGTCTCTTGTTGTGCTTGATCACTCTATTTTGCATTTTGAAGTTGGTTTTTCAGCCGAGTACTGTTGGAGATCCCCCTCTTTCTTTGATGGATTGCTGTGATAATTACCGTAATACAGATAAAGTTCCTGTCCCCTCGTTCTATGTCAATCTGCTCTGAAGTTATTTTGCCATGTAATTTTTTGTGATTTCTATCCTTCTCAGCTCTCGCATTCATGTGCCTGTAACTTTTCGTTTGGACAATTCAATATGTTCCATGTGTTTTCGTTGTGCCCAGCAGGATCTTTTGTGATAGTACTCAGATTTTAAATTTTCTTTCCTTCAATTTCTTTGATGTAATAGGGGGATTCCATCTCCCCATAAGTACATGTAACCGTACAGAGCAAGTCTGGCTTAATTTGGTTCTAGGTGACCTACTGTCAGGGATTTTAGTCCTTTCGTGATCACTTGGACCGTTCACCAAAATGGCAATTCAAGTCAAATCGTGTCTGCTCCTTTTCGACTTACTTCCGTCCACACGTACTCTCATTCAGGAGTCAAATAACGGATACTGTTACGTATGTATGGCCACTAAGTATCCTGATCAATCTACGTATGATAGTTTATGGGTAGTAAATCAAAATCAGTGATGTGATGACAAAAATCATAGAAGTGAAAATTTAGGGTTGTTCTCTTTTTTTTTGGTGGGTACATATGGACTCGATGTTCTTGCCGCACTTACTTGTTTTTTATATCCTATGTTTTACTGTTGGAAAATCTCAAGGTAAGACAAAAATAACACTTCTGGTGCATACAAACTTTATTATGCGATTCATTGTGGTCAATGTTGACGACTTAGTTTAACTATCAGATGTTAATAGAATTCCATAAAACATCAAACGTCTCGGAAAGGAATAATTACGTTTGAAAAGAAAATTCTCCCTTTCTCAAATTTTAACCAAATGCTATGGAAACGTAAGTCCTTAAATGGACCATTTTCTCGGACTCAAAGTACTAGTAATTGCGTTATCTTTCAACAAGCATATTTCGAATCAGATATGAACGCAATTCCACAAGAAAATTCCTTTTTTAAATATAAAAGGGATGTTACCCTTCTAAAATTAGGTCAACTCAAACTAGATCTGTATCATTTTAGGGTTATTTGTCAAAAGCGGATGCCTTGCCATAGTAATCTGAAACGACTTCAATACTATTGATTACATGGAATCTACTCAACATATATGAAACCCCCCCCCCCCCCCCCCCAATAAATAACCATATTTTTTGTTTCATTTAAAGAATACTAAAATAAAGAAGTTTCTGTAAATTTTGACATTTTCTGTTCTTCACTTTGACAAGACCCAATAAGAATAACAGCTGTTCTGACGTCACCGCCCACCACACGGTTCGCGGCCGGGGACGCTGTAAGCTGGTGGGTACAGACGGACCCCAGGCGCTGAACCAGACCAGCTTCCCGTCTACTGCTAATAGTGAGGCGTGGATAGGGACCTACAGGGCGTACACTGCGTGGATAAGACTACAAGGTACGTACTAATTCGACTTTCCCAATTATACAGAATATTTATCTAAGATATATATATTTTTTTAAAGAATGTTAGAATCTAATATGTACGAAAAGAAATTTTCTAACGGGATATTTTGTTAACTTGTAGGATGTTATAATTTGAATACAACTGAGCTCCTGGGTCTGAGGCAAGTAGCCGTGGACAATGATCGCTTGGGAAGATGTTTGCAGTTCTGTGACAGGTTCAGCGTCTATGGTTTATCGGTTAGGCAATTTCCGAAAAATTTGACGGTATACATTTGTACTTAAAGAGAAGTTTCTTAAAACTGTATGCTGACTGTTATGGAAATCGAATATTTTAAAATTTGCTAGTGTGTTACACCACAGATATGGCTTATTTTTTCATAACGTTGACTGCACATTTGGGACATTTTTTTTTCATTCATAGAATAGAAAATAATTCCAAGGAATGCATGTGGCGCCTGCGAAACATAGCGATACTCGGGAATCACTTTTATAGGGTGTGACATCCAAGTGTGACAGACAGACGGACAGACAAACGGACGGACAACAGACAAAATGATCCCTTAGTGTCGCTATGCTTCGCAGGCGACACAAAAATCATATACAGACTTTAAAGCCATTTCATTTTCCGTAGTGATTGCAAGCTGCTTTTGACTGTTTTTTTTTGTAGGATTCTTTATGTTTCTGTATGTCCACGTTACCCTTGTCCTCACCGTCATGTTTGGCCCCTGTATGTCCTGGATCCGAGGATTTCTGTGGTGGAGGGATTGTCAACGGCACAAACTCCACCAGCAGGATCATGGTATATCAGAAAGGTTGTTTTTAGAATTTAACAAAATTGTCAGAAGTAATTGAATTGTGTGATTTATGAATATCATTTCGATTCTCGAGGAAACACCTTTTTAAAATCACTTCAACATATCTCCCGTATAACCCAACCCTGTATAATTTCAGAGACCGATCTCGGCATTGACAGTACGCTTGGTCAGCAATGTTGACCAGTACACAGTACAGATACCAAACTGGTGCTTCCTATACAGTCCCCGTGTTCGTCCATGTAACATGACGTTAAGCCGTTACGCCTGCATGGATAGTAAGTAGTATTACGGTATCTTCAACGACGGAAATAAATTCATGATATATTGCCCCCCCCCCCCCCTACGTTATGAGACCACCTCAAATGCAGATGTGTGGTCGTATAATGGAGGTGGTCTTTCATGGGAGGTGGTGGGTTATAGGCAATATGTTTGACACGTTACAAGATTAATCGACGTACGTGGCATCGTACTATCCTAGTCACTTTGATTTTCAAATATAATTGTTAATTAATATCTATGGCAAATTTTATTATCATTTTCAATTCTATATTTCATTAGCTCTTGGTCGACATACTATGGCGACCACAATATTTGGCGTTACTTGGCTGCAAGCGGCGCAAGCGTGTCGAACCAGAGGGCAAGTCTTGTCAAACACATTCAACTTCCGATTTTTGCTGTCTGATCTTGCCTTTAATGGTACAGAATTTTGGGTCGGTGTTGTTCGCAGGGAATTCGATAATTACAATTCAGGTAATTACAATAGCATACGTATTTTGAAGACTTTCCGTTAAAATCAATACCAGCAAAAATGATTAAATGGACAATATTGAGAATCTAAATTCAATAAATATACTTTTTCAGCTCTGCCTACAACACACACCAACGTTGCATATCGATGTACAGACGTTCGTGTTGAGACAAATGGTAACGCCATACGGCGTCTTCGGCCATGCTCAGACCTTCTCCCTGCCTGGTGCGCGTCGCAGAATTCCATTTACTCCCCTATCCCCGGCTCATCAGGATACACTTTGCCCCCAGGTAATTTACATACACCACACCTACCACAAGCACATGTACCTTGAAGATATAATAAACTATCATTTTCGTAATTTTTATATTCAAGGGAGCATGCCTCACAACAGTACACGCCCCTTACCGAGGATGTCGCCAATAAAAGCAGAGGATTCCGTGTCATCAACATCTACCGTTATCATCGTTATGTCTGTATTCATCACCGTAGTCATCGTCATCGCAGTCGGATGTTTAAAGTAGGTCAAGTAATATTGTAGCGAAACTAATCGAATAAAAGTTCTCAGAAATCATTGAAAAAAAGAACTTTTTTCGTTCATTGCCATCAGAATTTCATGTGGTAATCTTCTTTTTATTCCAGAAAAAAGATGAAAGAAGAATATATATCGGTTCTCCTCGTCTTTCATTTATACCAGCCGATTCTTACGCCATTGCATCTGCGAATAATCAGTATTACCAAGAAAACTCAAGGAGATCGATGAACCAATAAAGGAAGAAATGGCCAAGGAAAACAAGTGTAAAAAAGATACTCTCACTGGGAAAGTGGAATCCAATGGAAATGTGCTCAATCATAAAACTGAAGACAAAGTCGATGAAAAATCTAAAACTGATCTTAAAAAGGAAAACGAAGATACTTTTATGGAATAAAAACAGAGTCTGAGACAAACTGTAATGCTAACAATACGTACGGCACTACACGACCCCCGGAATATGACGTCATACATAGAGGCTACCACCAGCAGCCGACAGACTCACCTACCGATATGGACTATGATCACATAGAGAGTCCGGACTATTCAGAGACCTCTGTCAATAGGGGATGACCTATTGTTTATTTAAAATGGAGATATTTAAATCCGTTTCCAAACAGTATCATGTTGTAATGTGGAGAACACCAAGAAAAAGTGTCACGTGATACCAGTTCTTTCAAGAAGCTATTAAAGTCGTATGTCGTGTCGAAAGCAGACGAAGCGGTAGAGTCCAACTGTTGGTTATTGAAATTGTACAAGCGCAAAGACTACAAAACATGGAAGTTCATAAAAATTCTTAATTTTAATATTGATCAACTGAATAAACATTTCATAGATATCTTTACAAATATGACATTTTGTACATTATATTACCGACAACCATTTTATTTCATTATACAGCACTATAACGATGTATCACTGAGTATTAAAGCAGAACATAATTGCGAAACTTTCAAATCCGTCATGGATTACTCAATACAAATCATGATTACCCTCGGAGAAGCTACTCTTATTTCCTGAAACAGGTTATATGCACATCTTCATAACTTTAACATGCTTATGTTCTTATAGATGGGGATTTTCCAAAGCACAAAATGAATACAGGAATGTATTTGGAAGCCACATATATTAGTTGTGATGGATGATTTACTAATGAACATTACAGTTACAGGTCAACAATGATAAATTTAAAAGAAGCCAAAGACAGCTATTTTGCTCACTACAGATAATGTCAATGACAGAATAAATAATTAAACAATAAAAAGTAAACCCGATTATTTTCTTGGGTTTGATCATAAGAACAAATTACACGTCAATATTTGTTTGAAGCACTTGGTGCCCCTGCCAGCAGCTTTTCATTTAGATCAGGAAGGTACAAGTGCAAGGTTAAGGTACCAGGGCCAAGTGTCATGTTATTAAAGATCAAATTACATTAACATTATTAATTACAATGTTCAACATATCGCTGCACTAAAAAGAAATGAAATAAAATTCATATCCCTTTAGATGTGCACAAAAAGATGAAGCCCTTATCTTGACAGATGAGATAAAATGCATTACAATACGAAAAAGTGTTGTTTTCCTTAAGTATAATCCCAAAGTCAAGGTCACAAGGTCAAGATCAAGGTATCCTTAATTAACTCCAAAAGTCAAGATCACAATGTCAAAGTATCAACTGAAAGGTCTAAATTTGTCACAAGCAATGCACTTGTGAAAAAAATTAAGATGTATCTGATACGGTTAAAAGTTATGGCCATGATAAAAGATTTTGGTTAAAATCTAAGAAATGAGGTCAACCATGAAGGTCAAGGTCCTGGGAACAAAGATCATGGCATCAACAGAATTGTCTTGTCACAAGAAAGAAACATCTAAATATAATATCATAACTCTAAAGAAGTGTAATTTCCTGAAAGTACAGTAGCTCATACCTCTAGGTCATGTGAAATCTAGCTTCAGAATCTGGAGTCCTGGGCAACATTTCTGTGACATATCGATAAAATCCATAATGGGACTTTAACAAGGCTGATGAACAGATGGACAGACAGACAAGGGGACTTAGTGTCCAAGGAGGAATGTATGAAAATTATTAGTTATTCATGAAAATCTTACACAATGGCAACCATTTGTAATTCAGGCGCGTAGCCAGAGTAGAAAGGATGTGTACTCAAATCAGTCTAGGCACGGGTCTGGGGCCGCCTTAAGCCCCCCCCCCCCCCTATAGTGGGTCAGGGCGAACTCCTGCAGTCACCGGAGGCTCGTGAAATATGGCAATTTTGAAACAACAAAGGGCTTTAATATTCAAGTATTAAGCAAATGTCGATGTTCGATTCAATATCTATTAGTATATAGATGCATACGAAACATTTTTCCTTTCGTCTTTCTAATTTGAATATTTTCTTTACATTTTATTTCTATTTATTCATCTATTATCTATTTTTGGCAAAATGATGTGTACGCAGTTGGTACTTGCGTATGGGCAGCTACGCGCCTGTAATTAATGGCAATTTTTTCTCTGTGGAGAACCACTCATTCATACACTCTCTGATAAATGCAAATGTAAAATGAGAGCTTATTACCATACATCTGCTTACAAACAAATCTGGCTAAACCCAGGATGCCGATGATACATCGTCAGACCACTGCTAAGTCTGTCTGTATTATGGCACATTTACGTATCTTTCTGTTGTGGCATGATGTATGGAATGGATGTATTGTGCATGCACTTTCAAAAGATCTGACACATATACTTATATATAACTGACCCCTGCACCAATGATTTGTAACTTTAGAGCGAGTCTATGAGTAGACTTTTCACCACTGATGTAATGCAAGGAAAACTGTGACAAGCTGACAGTGTTTAGTCTTCACTATGGTCAGTTCCCCGCTGAGGAGTACCTCTGAAGCAGTAATGTCTGGCAATTATCACAGACTCGCACCGGCTTGGCTGATGAGGGTAACGGCATTTTATTGTCCGAACACTCATTACAGAATATTTCTCCACAGTTCCGACAGTGATGCTGTAAAAAAAGATTGTACAAACTTTACGTATAAATCATCAATTATGTACAATTCATACATATTACATCAGAATTCCAATCAGTAAATTGCACTTTGTGCTTAAATCAAAATTAACACGTACCATATTCTCTTATTGATTCTTTTACTTATTTCATGTTGACATCATGGACCAATGTAATGTACGAGGGTTTGTTCGTTAATAAATTTGTAGACAATTAGTTTAAAATGTAATCAGTGTGCTCTTTTATTCCTTTTTCTCTTTCTTTCCTCAGAAAATTCAAGAATTTCATTCAATAGTCAATTTGTTTTGTTCTCAGGTTGTGCAAAAATGATTCTCTATTAACGCTATTCCATCCCATAATAGCTTAAATCGCAGGTGTACTGACGTATGCTTAAAACATTTCTGTTGCAGCCAAAACAAGGCATATCATTTTAAGATCTTTTGCGGTGTTTTTATTAATAGCTTGCATTAAAGTTCAGTTGTTTTGCATAATACCAGTATGTCTTAACAAGTTCAAATTTCTGTATGACTATGAGAACATTCAGATACTGTCAAATAATAAGGATACACATCACATTTCTCCGAGTCTTTGCGTAGAAAAGATAGAAGAGTTATGCACCTGTATAAAGGTTTTAACATCATATGAATTTTGTACATTTACTGTCATGAAATACTGAGATGTTGTTGTCTACAAACTAAATATAGAACAGCCCTCGTACATACCTTTCTTCTTGATATTGAGAATTCTTTAGAACAACTAGAGCAATGAGATGCGTCTTGATCGCTCTTCCATTGTGCTTCCTTTATAACTTGCTGTGCCTCTCTCATATCCTCAACTCGTAGTTTGGATCTTCATAAAGTAGCAGAAAAGGAAAACATTAAATATAGGAATGTTCTAACAAAAATATTCAATAAAATGCCAGGTAAGAAACTACATGTAACATGAAGTATTCCCAGTGAGAGTGTTTGAGGAGTGTTGTATGCTTTGGGTTAAACTTTAACTGGGACCCTAAAATAAACAAGACAGACTGATGCTAAATAAAGTACCATTCATGTAATGATTAGGAAGGACAGGGATCATGCACCATAGTCCTATTCATTTTCAAAATGGCCCATTGAATTGAAGTCTCAGTACTTTCCTAAGAAATGGCCAATTGAAATTTTAGAAAATCATGGCCCATTCACAAAATTTCCTTCCCAATTACTGCAACACAAGAAGTCATTCTTATGTGAAGGTACTATATAAAATATCTATTAAAATCAGTTGAATAAACCCTAAACCGCCAAAGACGCTATATGGCCGGATTGGGAAGCACAAGCTTTTCGATGATGTATACATTATCTATCAAAGGTATTATGAAAAGGAAAGAAGGACAACTTTAATATTTCACTGTAATGTCCTACTCCTAGTAGTTCAAGAGACATAGGCAATTCTAATGTTTTGGAATCATGTAAAATATGAAACCCAAACACTTAGAGTTAGGAGATACAATCAAGTTTAAAG